>LR738710.1:715658265-715714176 GCA_902687465.1 Secale cereale | reverse complement strand
TGAGTTTTCGTCCGAAACCCTGATACTTCGAAAGAGATTCTCCATTTTGTACATGAAGTACATCCATTTTGTGCCGTAACCCTCTCTACTTTTTTTCACATGCTATGTGGGTGAAATGATGATACCATGCCAACTTTCAACCTTTTCAGAGTTCATTCGAAGTGTTTTTCAATTTCAGGGTCATTTAGCTCTAAGAAAATTCAGTAAATGCATGAAAAATACCAAATGAATTCAGAAAGGGTTGATAATTGATGATGTGGATTTGAGTGGTGCATTTATAACACACAAAAAGTCTGGACTTCAAATAAGTTCAAAAAATGAAATGCCTTTGTAACAGATGAGTTTTCGTCCCAAACCCTGATACTTCGAAAGAGATTGTCCATTTTGTACACGAAGTGCATCCAGTTTTTGTCATAACCCTATCTACTTTTTTCCACATGCTATGTGGGTGAAATGATGATACCATACCAACTTTCAACCTTTTTAGAGTTCATTTGAAGTGTTTGGACATTTTTATGCATTAACTGAGTTTTCAATGCATTTATGTGCATAATCAAATTCGAACTACATGCACATGCTCGAGTGCATATAAATTGGTGGGAAAATGAAATATGTGTCCTTAGGTGCATGCTTAGGCCCCATGCAAGAAATGGGAATGAATTTCAAACACCAGGGCACCGTTGATTGCCGGCAAAACATTGAGATGCCTGATTTTTAAATTCAAGTAAATCCAAAACTCGTCAGAAATTCATGAAACTTGGCATGTTGTCACGGAATGGCACCCGACATGCTTTGGCATTTTTCGTGTCCATTTTGAGAGAAGGCACACTCGAATAATGACAGCCAACAGAGGCATTTTAGAAAATAGCTGCCACTTTAATATCTCAAACGTTTGTAGAATTCAAACCGTGCGCGTTCTGTTGACCATTCATGTGACGCCGCGTGTCTTGGTTTTAATAGTTGTAGGACGTGCTGTGCGGACAACTTCTTGACCTTGACTGAACGGGAGGCGTGTGAGTGCAATCCGGCGTGCAGGCTGACCGAGAGGCGTGCAAGCTATCCTCCACTACGCGGGTTCACCGGGAAGCGTGCGAGTTGTACGCTGCGCAGGCTCACTGGGAAGCGAGCCCTTTGACTTCCATGGCCGCCCGCCATCCTCTCCATTAATGGCGTCCGAGCCCCTGTTTAATACAGGCGGCCTTACTGTTCGCCTCGCATTCCCCTCCCTCCCGCAGACCTCCACCAACGCCATGGTGCAGAACGGTCATCTGCCACCAGCCTTCAAGTTTGGTGAAGTTGACTCCGAGCCAGAGGAGAAATAAAATAAGGAGGAATGGGGCCTCATGGACATGGCCCAGAATGAGCTGGCCGCGGTGGTTGCTGCCCCCGCTCCTGTCCCAGCTCCCATCCCCGCGCCCGCGCCAGCGACCATCCCCGTAGCATTGGCGGGCTGGTCGCCGAGCACTATCCCAGAGCTGGAAGCCGCGGGCGTCAGCGAGGTCTCCGCGGACCTGCACGAGCTCATGTACATACCAGCACCCGTGCCCGTGCACGCCCCTCCACCCACCGTGGCGCCGGCCCCCGCGCGTTTGGCTGCACCCGCCGTGCCCGTGCCCGTGCCCGTGCGCGCGCCCCCCTCAGCGGCATGGGACGCTGCCGTCGACCGCTACCTCTCAGTGGCGCCAGTTGCCGTCCTCCCGCGCCTCGCCCGTCGATCACGCGACGACATGATGTTTGATTTACAAGTGAAGAACATTTTCTGCTGCCTTGAAGACTTCAACAACGGCATCCCGGAGGACGACAATGACAACGACAGCGCGGCACGCCGCCTCCGCCGCCGCCATAAATAGTTTTTTTGGGGTTTAATACTGTATCTCGAATTCTCGATCATATGAATATAAATTCGCAATGTGACTGACTGAAAGATATGGTTTGAACGAACTTGCATTTTTCTCTCTTAATGTACAGACTTATCAAACGATTTTCTTTTGAAAAAAACATCAATGGTTTTCAAATATAAAACACTCATCGCAAACGTTTTAGTTAGAACACCCGGATGCAAACCGTCAGCTTCCCCGGGAAGCCAAGGGAAAATGTGCGGAGCAGGATTTCTGCACCCCTACAACGCAAACGGTTGTTTTGCATGACCCGTGTGCAACCACGTACAAAAAATTGGGTAAGATTTGCATATCTGCCATTTTGGGTATGTTACCATTTGTCAAACTGGAAAGATTGACATTTGTTTATCTAGTAACATTGCCATTTTTCAACCTTGTAACACTGCGATTTGTTAAAATATGCAGCTAAAAATCACCAGCACTATCTAATTTTTGCAACTAAAATCACTAGCATTGTTCATATGGACACCAATACAAAGTGGCATTGTACTTTTGTTGCCATCCAAATAGAAAAATAATATATGTGCTGCCACGCGACCCGTGTGACGTGCGAGCATGCGTGAGTTGATGGGACACATATGCAAATGTACCATTCATTACATACAACAAGTCATCAACACACAACAACAACGAGGATACATGTTGGATTATAGATTATTTCCAACTAAACATTCTAGTAAAGTAAAGTTTTTCTCACACAACAAATAACAAAGCGATGAAATGAACTTCAGCTCAACCAATCCTCGGCGTTGGAAACGCTTGCTTTGAACCATAACTGATTCTCTGGGAAGGGTCAGCTATTGTCAATCCCGAGACCAATGCAGGACTGATCATCCAGGCTGAAGCGGCCTAGATCAGGACCCATATTGTGATAGCCAGGGTAGGGAACCATAGCAATGTCCAAGGTATAGATACAATTGCTTCTCATAAATGGTAGTAACGTTGTGTCAACAACAGCTGGATCGCCTTTCACCATCATTGGATAGTTTTGTCCAAGGAAGAGCAAGTTTTCTCCAAGACTTTCAATACGGAACCGTTCAGAAGGTGCTAGCTCTAGTACACTAGTATCCATCCCGAATACCCTGCAACGGATGTTGGAATAGGTCCAGATAGTGCGTCCATGGGAGACAACACCTGCTTCGTTAGTAACATCAGCGGTGCCATGTATAGGTGGTGGAATGTTCACAGGACCTTGGAAACACAAGAATGTTAATTAGTAAAGGGAAACTAGCTAACCCGCACGTATGTGGGTGAAACAATTATAATTATGGTGGAAGACAAACATACCGAAACAATAAGGATCCCATGCAAAAACAGTGCCACGAGTGGTAACAACAAACACAAGACGCTCGTATTGAATTGCATCACAGTACTCATTCGTGTCCAGAAATTGATTTTTGAGTAATATCCATCCATCCGTGGAAGCAGAGACAGCAACAAGCTTGTCGGAGATAGCAAGAACATCATAGTTCTTGTAATCCCAAGAGCGGTAGGGAACTCGAGAAATTACTATCTTTCGTAGACGACAGTCTTGATGATCGTATCTAAACGTACGTAGACTATCTATGTGCTGAACCTCATGGCAGTCTGAGATTTTTGGAAGTGGAACCCGGTGACGAGTGTACACACTCACAAGTTCCTACTAGCAGTTGTTCTCAATATAAACAACCCAATCTCCATTTGCGCCTGCCCAGGCCTTGCCTTTAAGCGATGGCATTTTAACATCACACATATCATTATCAAGCGGCATCAACTTGCAGAAGGCAAGGCTTCCGTCGTCCTCGCGATGACGAGCAGGGTCATGGCGAAGAAGATAGGGGAGATCAAACCGCTCCTGAACCATTGGGTTCTTTGTAATGACCCTATTTGTTGAGTCGATAATGGTCTTGTACGAACCTGCCATGCTAGCCGAGGTGATGACGTCACACCGATCAATGAATTCCTCCACCACGTCATCTTTCAGATCGGGGCAAGAATTACGAGGTTGTTTCCGGCCTATTCCCTCCATGGAGAAGATGATCAAAAAATGGCAGAAGGAAGGGTGAAGGCAAATGGAGGGAGGAAGAGCGTGCGACAACAGTTCCAAATCGAGAGGGAAAGGTGAAGAGGCGATGGACGGTTGCCACGGTACAAGAAGAGGCTAGTGGAGAGCGAATGGTTGCCACAGAGGTCACACATTGATGACAAGGCCGAGTGAACCGCATGTCGTATATTGCACACATGTTGATCTGGCTGACCGTTTCTTTTGTGTTGCCTAATCACAAACAGTTCATCCGAGTGAACCATATGTTGTATATCGCACATGCCTTCATCTAGCTACCCGTTTCTTTTGTGTTGCCTAATCACAAACAGTTCATCCGAGTGAACCGTATGCTGTGTATCGCACACGCCTTCATCTGGTTGCCCGTTTCTTTTGTTCCTCCTCATCGCAAACAGTTAATTGAACTGAACCGTATGCCCTTCATCGCACATGCAACTAAAATCTGAACCGTGTTTGACACATCCGTCTTCGCAAACGTTTTACACATTTTTGATGGTTTTCATGCACCACCGTTTGCGATGATTGCATCGCACACAGTTTCTCGAATGGTCTCTGATCGTAGTGTCGCGTTTGCAGCAACCTGTAGTAGTGGTGTATGAGAGTAAAGAGGACTTGGCACTTAATGCTATGGTTGCGTTTTACCTTAATGATTTTAGTAGTTGTAGATGCTTGCTAGAGTTTCAACCATAAGTGCATATGATCAAAGTACATAAAGTATGTTATTTCATGCCTCTCCCTCATATAAATTGCAATAATGATTATCGATCTTATTATCAATTGCCTAGCACAATTTTTCAAATCCTACCACCACTTTTCCACACTCGCCATACTAACTTAATTGTTCTTTTATTAAAACAACACCTCACTTTTATTTTCACATTATTTATATCTTGCAAACTTATCCCATTACACCTACAAAGTAGTTTATTACTTGTTTCTAGGTAAAGCAAATGTTCGTGTGCGTAGAGTTGTATCCTTGGTCGATAGAATTTGAATAGAATATAAATTCTACCTTCAGCTCCTCATTGGGTTCGACACTTTTAATTATCGAAAAATGCTGAAAAGATCCCCTACACTTGTGGCCTTGTGGGTTATCACCGGGTCGCGTGAGTCCGAGGCATCCGGGTGAATAGGATGGCTTAGGGCACCACAGAGAGGCTCCTGCAGCACGCCATCGTGTGACGGATGGCCAGGAGGCGCTCTCCGTCGCTAGGGGACAAGGAAGGTGGGTACCCCAACATTCTTTATAGGAGTAATAACCGAGGTAACATCGCACGATGGAAAGGACCTATAGTTGGACATCTCATTCTTGATGCAGGACGCATACTGGTTAGGATGTAATTTGGACACATCCCCCACTTTGATACATTGCAAGAACATCTTAACATTTGACTTCTAGAGCCCAAATTAAGATCATGATGATCTCGATCACAAATATATGGTTCTAAGAATCAAGTCCTCGTATCGATGCCCCCTTTTATTATAAGTGTTTTCTATTGCAACTTGAGTACTATCTAATCTAAAAAATGGAATTTAATTCTTTCGCAAAAGCTTCGTAGAAACCCTTGTCACAAGTGCACGTCCTCTCTTGGGTTCGATAACTCGGATTCACTCCTTGCGGAAAGAGGTTGGGAACCTTTCTGCTATCCACTACCAGATCACCAAAGGAACTCATCACCTCTCATTGTTAATGTTACCAGATGCAGTCTACAATCTGATAGTTTTTGTGAGAAAGCGATTCCAGAATTGGCGCACAGACTTGCGGGGCTTCTACACTACCAGGTCCAAGTCATCGGCATTTGTGGGCTTGACATATGTGCCCTAGAGGTTTGATAAGAATTCAGCCTCTAGGTTGTCCCATATGTGTCGATCGAGTTCGGCAAAAGGGTGTGCATCCAATGTCGAGCTGAGCCTTTCAGCTCCAATGGTAGGTATTTTATGGCATGCAAGTCATCGACACTTGCTATGTGGATAGCGAGGGTATAATCCTCGATCCAAACGTAAGGGTTTGTTGATCCATCATATTGCATGATGTTAACGAGTTTAATGCTAGACAGGAAATTGTGCTCCATTACCTTCTTTGTGAAGAAAACAGGATGGGTTGCACCTCTTGTGTAGACGATGGCATGAAGTTGTGTGGATTTTGGTACTTAGCCAGCCTGGCCAGGCGCCCGACCTATCCCGGTGATGGCTGGGGAACTTCCTGGGTTGGTACAGTTTTCAAGTAGCCAAGATCTCGGGTCGGCCAGTTTGTTTGCCCCTGGTACGGTCATTGAAGTGTACTATAGAACTACCTTTGTCATCGCCTTGAGCGTCTTTGTGTTGGTGGTATATTACCTCGAGTGAGGAGGTTGGGTCGCATTATGTAGACCTTTATCCTACTGTCGCTTAGATATTGCACTCTCCTCAGCAGCTTCATCAAGATCCTAGAGCATGTTTCTATAGTAGATGGGCGGCGCTTTATTGTTTGTCGCCTGCCTCATCTTGGCTTTGAGCGCCTCCTCGGTCTGGTAGATCTCGTTGTAGTGATTTCGAAGGTGCCCTTGCTCCTGTTAGATCCTTCTTTTCTCGTTTGTTATTTTGCTGGTCGTTTAGATTAGCCTTACCCTCAAAGCATCATAGTTAGGGTTGTTGAGGGATCTGTTCAGGATGTCGTTGTCCTCGAGGCCCGAGCTACTGTCTAGGTCATGGGAGTTATCGTTAGGGTTGGCATTATTGTTGTTGTTCCCATTGCCATTGTCGTCGTTGTTGCCATTGCCGCCTCCGCCATTGTTGTCATCCCCACCAATGCGATGTCGGGTATCCACCATGTAAATTTCATAGGTGGTTATTGTCATCCACTTGCCCGTGGGTGCGTTGACTGCTAGTTGGCTATCCGAGGACTCACCGATCTCGTCCTACGTGCAGTTGACCTCTTCGGAGCCGCCCCGTAGGACCTTGGTTAGGTCTTCGATGTTGCGACTAAGTGGTGGTGGGTGCGTTGAAAAATATAACCTTCTCATTAACTCCCATTGTAATGCCTAGTATGCGACTATGTCTCCCACGTGTCGAGGCACGACTTAAAGACATAAGCACATACTAGAATGATCTCAAGTATGGTATCTTTGCACATCTCATGTAAAATTCAGGGATGAAATTGTAAAAGATAGTTGGCTTACACTCGCCACGTCAAACAATGAATACAATAGCATACATCATCCAAGAACACAGGGTCCGACTACGGATGATTATCGGAATGAGAAAGATACCAAAACACGAGCCCGGATCCTCCTAGTAAGAACCACTACTGATTGTCGGGATATGAAACATAGTAACGTCCACGCTCTTCATCGAACTCCCACTGAAGTTCTGAACCATATCCTGCATTGTTCTTGGCGGTACTTGCATCTGGTGTGTGTTGAATCTGTGAGCCACAGAGGACTCAGCAATCCCGTTCCCGGGTATCAAAACTACCAAGGCCTTACGTGTGGAAAGGCCATAAACAAGGGTTGCACCAAGCACTAAGCACTAGCTTACGAGTTTAGAGCGAGAAGAGAACAAGTGCCAACGATCGCCAAGTTGATCAAGAAGTGATCCTAGCTACTCACGATCAAACATAAACCCATCTACCACATATTCCGCGGGCACGGCTTTCGAAAGATCAAACCCTGCAGGGGTGTCCCAACATAGCCCATCACAAGCTCACGATCCGTGGAGTCGCAACTCCAAAGTGGGAAGACCCGAGTATCCTCGGAATCCCATGCTCAAGATATTTCGACAAAGGTAAAACTAATCCACCAAGACCTCCCGGCGTGCCGACACCCTGATAGTAGCCGCGCGTATCTCGTCTCAGGCCACGATCGGATGGGTGATCCTACAGGTAAAACCAAACCTCGGGTTCCCCCAAGGTGGCCCCGCATAACCCCAGTTTGGACCAACACTCATGAGGAGCACTGGCCCGGGTTGTTAATTAAGAACTCGGGTTTGCAACGCCCTATGCAAGTTTTAGTTATTAGGCAAATGTAAAATCAAAGTTGGGCCTTGCTGGAAAAGCTTTACATAGAGCGAATTATCAAGGGAGGGGGGTATAAACCTGAACCGTGTTAGGAATGCAAAATCAAGGAACATAACACCGGTTTATTGGTTCCTAGGGTGGCATGAGTGGAACAAAACACCAAGCAGAAAGGCTTAGCCTTCCACCCATTACCAATATATAGGTGCATTAGTTTAACATGAGTTTATGTATTGTGTTAACCCAATAACCAGTTCATCATGGAGCAATCTTCAAAAAAAACTTCACCTGCAACTAACAACGCTATAAGAGGGGCTTAGCGATGCATACTTAGCCAAACAACGGTTTGCTAGGAAGGTGGTTAGAGTGTTTCATGGCAACAATAGGGGGGCTGACAAACAGGAATGGGCATCGAGGCATATCTAAAAGAACGAGACATCCAGCATAGGCAAAGATATAAGTGATATCTGGGAATGGTCATCTTACCTGTTGAGTCCATGGAGGGATCGTAACCTTGCTCCTCAAACTCAGCCTCGAAAGGAACCTCGAACTCCGAATCGTCATCGGGCTCTAACCAACACAACAATGCAAACACCGAAACAACAATCAATCATCATGCAATGCTCAAACACATGATGCATGAATATGATGCATATGGACATGGATAGGATATGATGCAACTCCTAGGGACAAGAAGAGTGCACAAGCAACATGGCAATGAACAAGATCACACACATGTAGGATCACAAGCAAAAGGAGAACAAAACTAACATAGCTACCAAAGGTTATGTAGATGGTTTAAACAAGCACATAACAAGTGTTATAAGTTGTTTAACATGGCAAGGGGTGCATCTAGGAACAACTACACCATGCTAGCAATTTAAATGGGCCGGAAAGAACCAACAATAATTTCCGGAAACTCCCATATTCATTTAAATACAAATAGGACAGATCTGTGAAAGTCATATTTTAAAGTTGTTAAACATGCACAACAACAACACCACATTAAACTACACATTTTTTCACCCCAAATACATATAAAGTTTGTCAAATCTGGAGTTAGGGTTATTTAGTTATGATTTTTACAAGTTTGAGCATATTTAAACTCCAAATAATTCAAACACAATTTAAATGTTTTTAAACATGGAAACAAATGCATATTAATATTCTACATGAAAAACTAGGCAGTTTTCATATATAAAACATTTTCATCAGATGCATATATTAAAAGATATAAATATGCAAAAGAAAATGTAGAAAAGAAAAACAAAAACAAAACAGAAAAGAAAAAACAAAGGAAAAGTGTGGCACCCCGGCTCAGAGCGACCGGTTTACCCTGTATTGCCAGCCCAGAGACCTTGTCTTCTAGCAACACACAACATCTTGGTATGGAAAATAACCGCTTTATTGATACTAGCGGATCAAAGATTTACATTACAACAAGTAGCGAGGCCAAGCGGCACACACGGTGCGGCTGGACAATATGTACATTATTTAATGAACATAAAAGGCCTCGGTCATAACAACTAAGCGGCAGCGGAACGACTTTGTAGCGGAACTCCATAGAACAGGGACACCGGTGTGGACATGGTCTAGACTCGGACAACACTCCTTTCCAGCGGAACTTTCCTGAAATATGGCATGACACGCCAGGTCAATACATTGAATGTACTTGCAAGCTTACAGCAAACAAGATCATAATGACAAACAATATCATGATAATTATCCAATTATTAAAATGCAACATCACACGAGAGTATGAACATAACAAACATGATGTGCTCATGCCCTTGTGAAACCAGTCCCTCGGACTGACTTACCAACGGTGATCTTTCTTAACATATCAACTTGTCCATCTCAACAGGACATAACTTGTGATCTTTTCGGCGATCACAACCCTGACCATACTTGGTCTCAAATCATCTCGGTGGCTCTTCCACCATTTTTACAGTGCAGAATGCATAACTTAATGAGCAAAATTTTATTAAATGTTGACCCATGGTGTGACTTACTTTCGAGCGTGTCCGTGACCGTGGACTCGGCTATCGATAGATTAATTACACTCTCCAGAGGTAGTGCACTGTACCCACACTACGGAACCCATGGCCTCGCTTTCCCATTCGGGTGGACCAATGGCGTTTCGATGAAACTCTTCCATTGCCATGACACTCTCCCGGTCACTCCGACTCATTCCCCACCGGGATAGTCCTGGGTGGCCCCGTGCCTACCAAAGGCACACCGACCACCGTCGTGGCCAAACATAAACTGTCCCAAATGGGGACTCGGTACCATAAACTCAACAGTGGGCACACAAGGTTATGTCTGCTTACCGGGCCAAGGTACCGCACGCCCATAACCTTCCCTACTTGGAGGTACCGACTAGAGGCATGACAATGGACCGAATAAAGACCTTCCCATAAAGGCAAATGTGGTTGCACTGGGCAAAACTCGATTCAGTGGCACCATGACCTGGTCAACAAATTATTCAAGTTGAGTTATTAACAGGTTCAACTTAAGGAAAATAACCGGTGTCATAAAATGCCATGCAAATGCAACATGCCAATATGCATTGACGTAAAGAACTGGATCAACTTTACCCTACTAAGTGCAAGCATCTCAACTTCCAATATTCTTCTGGTTATGATTTACTTTCAATTAAAAACAAAATATATTCTAGCAAGATTTTACCATAGTTCTTATGCAAGAAAATAACTTCACATAACTATTTATATTCATACCCATATTTGTTCTTCATGACCCAAACTTTCTTCTAGTTATCTTAACAACTTAAATCAACTTCCAACTTTATGTAAACTAAATATAACAACTAAGTACAGCAACCAACAGAATGTAATTAAAAATAATAATTCATGTGCATGGATTAAATCATTGATTCAAGTTGGAAAATCACAAATATTGAAATGGCACCATGAAAATGTTGATGTGGCTTGCCATAGTGCAAATGAGGTTCACAAGCCTCCTGGTGATCCTCAAGACAAGCTTCACCTTCTGAAAAGATTTAAAATTACAAAAAGGAAATATCAAGAACCATTCAAAAATTCACCAGAAAATCCACACAGCAGAGAAAAGTCTCATCTTTGGTGTGCTGCAAGATTTCTTTACAAAGAACACAATGCAAAAAGAATCAATTCATTTGGACTTATGGTTAAAAAGTTATTGCAGTTTGAAGTGTTCTGGAATATATTTAAATTTGAAATTTAAATAAACAGACTAAGAAAGGGGTGACGTCGAAGGCGTAAAGGCCCAGGGCGCCACCACTTGTACCGCTTCGCGCGAGTACAGTGAGGCTGACTAGCGGGCCCCGCTAGTCCGATGTGGGGGAGAGAGGGAGAAGAACATGGCGGCCGTGGCCTCGGCGGAGCGCACGCCGGCGACGCGAGCTCCTTGGCCAAGATGGGAGGGATAGATCAACAGAGGAGGTCGAGGCGCACCTGCCCGTAACCGCAGCGTAGCTAGGGGTGGTCGGACGGTGTCGGAAACAACCTTGTAGGCGGAGGCAGCACGCGGTGGTCGCCGGAGTTGAGGAAGACGGCGAGCAACAGCGACTCCAGGGGCTCCAACTAGGTGGAACAGCACCACCAGAGAGTGGCGGAGGCTCTGGAAGAGTTGCCCTGGCCTGAGAGGGGCTGGAGCTACCGCGACGACCCAAGGGGATCGCCGGTGAGCTCAAGTTCGGGGACGGCGGCCTGCGGCCTGCCCGGCCGGGCCACGAGTTTCTACGCAGTTGTGGTGTGTGTGGGAGTGGAGCGGGATGCTTGGGAAGGCTAGGAGGGGTCCCATATATAGGCGAGCCGGGAGGGGGGATCGGGGCTTCGCCGGCAACACCTGGACGCTACGCCCGGCGACGAACGGCGTCAGTGAGAGGGGAAGAAGGCGACGGGGTTCACGCGGGGGCTGTGGACAGAGGAGACGAGCACAGGATCACTAGGATGGCGATGAGCACAGTACGCACCGCACTGTTGCCTTGGCCGGACCGTGCCCGTGCTCGCTGCGGCGAGCTCCAGCGTCGGCGAGTGTGAGTTGGGTGTTGTAGAAGTCGAGACGAATATGGTGGCGTGGTTTGGCAAGCTCCGGCAGGCGTGAAAGCGAGCACGCGCGAAATATAGCGCTCGGTTTTAACTTGATTCAAGTTGGAAAATCACAAATATTGAAATGGCACCATGAAAATATTGATGTGGCTTGCCTTAGTGCAAATGAGGTTCACAAGCCTCCTGGTGATCCTCAAGACAAGCTTCACCTTCTGAAAAGATTTAAAATTACAAAAAGAAAATATCAAGAACCATTCAAAAATTCACCAGAAAATCCACACAGCACAGAAAAGTCTCATCTTTGGTGGGCTGCAAGATTTCTTCACAAAGAACACAATGCAAAAAGAATCAATTCATTTGGACTTATGGTTAAAAAGTTATTACAGTTTGAAGTGTTCTGGAATAAATTTAAATTTGAAATTTAAATAAACAAACTGAGAAAGGGGTGACATCTAAGGCGTAAAGGCCCAGGGCGCCACCACTCGTACCGCTTCACGCGAGTACTGAGAGGCTGACTAGCGGGCCCTGCTAGTCAGGTGAGGGGGAGAGAGGGAGAAGAACAGGGGCGGCAATGGCCTCGCCGGAGCGCACGTCGGCGACACGAGCTCCTTGGCCAAGATGGGAGGGATAGATCAACAGAGGAGGTCGAGGCGCACCTGCCCGTACCTGTAGCGTAGCTAGGGGTAGTCAGACGGTGTCGGAAATAGCCTCGCAGGCGGAGGCACCACGGGTGGTCGCCGGAGTTAAGGAAGACGACGAGCAACAGCGACTCCAGGGGCTCCAACTAGGTGGAACGGCACCACCAGAGAGTGGCGGAGGCTCTGGAAGAGTTGCCTTGGCCTGAGAGGGGCTGGAGCTACCGCGACGACCCGAGGGGATCACCGGTGAGCTCAAGCTCAGGGACAGCGGCCTGCGGCCTGCCCGGCTGGGCCACGAGTTTCTACGCAGTTGTGGTGTGTGTGGGAGTGGAGCGGGATGCTTGGGAAGGCTGGGAGGGGTCCTATATATCGGCGAGCCGAGAGGGGGGATCGGGGCTCCGCCGGTGACATCTGGACACTACGCCCGGCGACGAACGGCGTCAGTGAGAGGGGGAGAAGGCGAAGGGGTTCACGCGGGGGCTGTGGACGGAGGAGATGAGCACAGGATCACTGGGATGGCGACGAGCACAGTGCGCACCGCACTGTTGCCTTGGCCGGACTGCGCACGTGCTCGCTGCGGAGAGTTTCGGCGTCGGCGAGTGCCAGAGGGGTGCTGTAGAAGTCGACACGAAGATGGCGGCGCGGTTTGGGAAGCTCCGGTAGACGTGGAAGCGAGCACGCGCAAAATATAGCGCTCGGCGGCATCCAGAGCGTGCCTAAAAGTGCAATCTTGCCTTTAATTATATTTTGATGATTGATGACAACATGCATATATGGGACTAATCATGTTTATCAAGTATATCTCAGGATTATGTTTCAATGTGTGTGTGGATCATGAATACAGACAAATCTACATCACTCAAGAACGGATATACAAGATAATAGCTTCTAGCTTGATTTTCAGTTTGGTTCTGAGTATAGGGATCCCGCACTATTAAGTGGGGATCGGTGGATATTGTGAAAGGCTTGCTCAAAACATACAAAGTATCCTCCCACATCATCTCTACTCTATCCATATCAATTATAATATTCTGTGCACCTAGAGGTATGAGCAACTAAACCTTTGTGTTCAGTTATCATCAGACGTCCGACACTCTATGGACGTCCAGACCTTCACAGCCTACCGGACGACCGGTATCTTCCGAACGTCCGGTCACTCGGTGCCTAACGGACGTTCGACACGCTCCGGACGTCCGGTATTCCTCAACAGAAGCTAAATAGCGGTTTTCCGGTCTCCTCCGGATGACCGATCCCTCCGCGCCTAACGGACGTCCGGCACACTCCGTATGTCCGGCACTTCTTCACAGAAAGAAAATAGCGGATGTCCGAAACCCTCCAGACGTCCGGTCACCGGACGTCCGACACACTCTGGACGTCTGACAAATGTGCACACTGTATGCTACGTGGCCCCGTCTGGTGAACCGTCAGGCTTTGGACGTCCGGCCTTCGTCGGACGTCCGGTGCTACCTGTGCCACCGGACGTCCGGTAATGACCGGACGTCCGACACTTGCAGTACGTTTTTCTTCGCAACGGTCTCCTCTCTACTATGACTATATATAGTCTTCTTCTTCCACAAGAGAGGGTTGACCATTCACTTTGAGCTTACTCAAGAACACATTCACACTCTCTCTCTCACCTTGATACACCAAATCTTAGATCCCAAAAGGATTTGAAGGCATTCGTGAGAAGTTGTCCAATCAAGTGATGGATCCACTCCCTCCTCTTCTTTGCACCAAAGGAATTTGTGACTTGAGCATGTCTTGAGCTTTTCCCATCGTTCTTGTTACTCTTGGAGGTTGGAGACTCCTAGGCGGTAGGAGTTCTTCGGAGAGGAATCAAACATTGTGATTACCCCCCGGAAAGTTTGTGAGGGTCTGGAGGTCACCTAAAGACCTACCACTAGTGGTTGGGAATCGCCTTCGTGGTGATATCTCAAAGAGAGAATAGGGTGAGCCTTCGTGGTAACTCCCACCTCTCTAAACGCTGACGTAGCTTCCCTCCAAGGAAGTGAACATCGGCATACATCCTCGTCTCTCGAAGTTTCGGTTATTCCTAACCTAAACTTTCTACTTGTGGTTACTTGTCTTTAAGTTCTTACTTATATCTTATTGTGTTACCATACTTACCTACTAGTGTTATTAGCTTAGCTTGATAAGCATCTTACTTGCAATTGTTAGGCTCACTTTCCTATTTCGCACTATTGCCTAAAATTGCTAAGTAACAATTAAAATTTGTAATTGTACCTATTCACCCCCCTCTAGGTCCATCTCGATCCTTTCAATTGGTATCAGAGCCTCGTGCTCTATTCTTGTGGCTTAACCGCCCTAGAGCGAGATGAACCCCGATGGGACTCCCCTTGTTGTAGATTCGAAAGACCAGGTCTCGACTTCTTTGGGAGTCAAGACCTTCACCTCTGAGGATGTAGAATGGGCCCTTGCTAAGCAAAAGGAGGAGATGATGCGTCTCTTGAGGCCTTGGTCAAAATAAGGTTAGCCGCACTAACCACATATTCCACGCTACCCCCTAGTCCGGGTGGTGTGGGTTCGAGGCAAACTGCGCCTATTCCTTCTCTTGACCAACAACCTCCTAATAGTGGTCACTCTAGTGTTCCATGGCTATATGCGAAACCTAAAGATGAAAAACCAAATTATAGGCATGGGGGTGAACCTCCCGTGCTTGATAAAAAGGCTGATTTTTCTATGTGGAGAGTTGCTATGCAGGATCATCTTAGGTACGCAAATGATGAGATGTTGGACATCTTGGAGGATGGCTACAACCCTGTTGATCCAAAGAACCTCACTCCAAGAGAAATATATAACAAGCATCTTAACGACACTGCAATCATGTTGTTAAGGAAAGGAATGAGTGAAAAGCAAAGGAGACCTTTCATACACATCACCAGTGCCAAGGACTTGTGGGATAGCATTGTGAGATCCAAAATCGGCACCTCCTCCCTCCGGCTTGCACAATATGAGATTGCCAAAGGTCAATTGCAAAACTTCTGTATGGAGAAAGGAGAAACCCCCAACCAGCTCAATGAGCGTCTGACGACGCTTACCTCTGACATAGAGTCCTGTGATTGTGACAAGACACAAGATGGATTCAACTTGACGAAGGGGTTCCTTGTGGACAAGTTGCTACATGCTCTTGCTCCGTATCATCATCAAATGGTGTGGGACATAAAGCAACACCATGGATTCAAAGAAATGACTCCAGATGACATCATATACACCTTTAAACTATTTGAAGAATCCAAGGCAAATGCTACAAGACATCTTGCTATGCATGGAAATTCATCTTCTGTGACCAACTTAGCCTTGAAGGCTAAACAAGTATGTGAAGAAGAAGAAAGTGAGGAAGAATATGATGAAGAAGGTGATGAAAGTGACTCTGAAGAGGGACCCTCATATGAAGATATTGCACTCTTTGTGAAGAAGTTCAACGCGGGAAAATTCAAAGGAAGATTTCAAAAGAAGAAGGTCTGAAGTTGCTACAACTATGACGAAACGAATCACTTCTCCAATGAGTGCCCATATGAGAAGAGAGAAGATAAGCCCAGATTTCCCAAGAACTTTGTAAAGAAGAAATTGCCAAACCATGTGAACTCCAAGCTTAAGAAGAGAGATGGAAGGGCCATGATTGCCCAAGAAGATTCCGATCCCGATGATGTTGGAGGTGTTGCCGGTGTTGCTCAAGATCCTCAAAACACCTTGAGATTAGTCAATAAAAGTGGTGAGGTTGTCACCTACAACTACATGAAAGACTACAAGGGCAACGCACACAAGTGTTTGATGGCCAACGCCATCGTTGAGGACCATGAGCAACAAACCTCTTTAGACAAAGTTAAGGTAACCTCTCGTTCGGATCCTCCTCTTTTCTCTCCGCCTACTCCTAATGATGAATACCTTGATGCGGAGGATAATCATGAGGATAATGATGAGAATGATCCTATGTATGCTAAACTAGAAAAATTTATGTGTTCCCTCAAAGGAAAGAAACTCACTATGTTTCGTATGCTTATGGAGATGGTGAGTAAGCACACTGTCACCATTAAGGAACTCGAAACCCTCGTCACCGAGGAAAAGGAAAAATACGAAATCCTTGAGCGGAAAGTCCTATATGAGGAAGCAAAAATGATGAACTATGCATAAAAATTGGTACAGACCTTGATGAACATGCCAAGAAACTTGTTTCCTTGGAAAAGGTTGAAAGCTCATTCAAGGAGTTGATGAACGATAAGAGCAAACTTGTGAGGTCTCATGCTACTCTCTCTAAGGATTGTGAGCTTCTATCCGTGTCTCTTAAGACTAAGGAAGATGAGCTCACCCTTCTTACAAAGAGCTTTGAGACACTCAAACTTACTTATCTTGAAACTCTAGCCAAGGCTTACTCCTCTCCTGTTATAAATGTTGATGCCTGTACTACTAACGCAAGTTGTGATCTAGCATCTATTTGTAAGGAAAATCGATTTCTAAAAGCACAGCTTGAGAAAGGACTCATGACATGTGCCCAAGGACAAAAGAACCTTAATGAAGTATTGAGCCGTCATAAGTTTTCGCAAAGGAAGGACTTGGGTACGACCCAAGCACAAGCAAGACGAAAACCTCCACTCAAAAGTGCACCACTCCTCTCAAGGAGACATTTGTATGTGAAGGGCAGAGGAAGAAAGGGAAGAGTCAAGTCAACAAGGTTGTGAGTGGGAAGGCCACTAGGGACCTACCCACTCCATCAAACCTAAGGGTTTCATGCCTCCATCCTATGTGCTTCGTAAAACAAAGGATGGAGATGTTTATGCTAAATTTGTTGGCCCTCATAATGCATTTTGTTTCTATGCTATTTGGGTTCCTAAGACCCTTGTGACTAATGTGAGAGGTCCCATTGCAAAATGGGTGCCTCTAACCAAGTCGTGAATTGTGTGTAGGTTGCCTTCTCCGGTGGAGTCAAATGGGTGATCGATAGTGGATGCACCAACCATATGACCGGAGACTGCAAATTGTTCTACGATTTCATGGAAGCCATTCAACCATTTATGAGCATCGTGTTTGGTGGAGGAACAAAAGGACAGGTACTTGGATTGGGTAAGGTGGCTATCACAAATGACATGTCACTTGCAAATGTCATGCTTGTCCAATATCTTAAATATCATTTACTTTCTGTTCATCAATTGGCTTCTGTTGGTTATGATACACTATTTGGACTAACATATGTGAAAGTCTTTAAGAGAGATACTCTTGAAGTGGCCTTTGTTGGTAAGTTGGATGGCAACCTTTACACGGTTGATTTCTAGAAAGAGAGTACCTTCCATGCAACTTGTCTAATGGCCACAGCCGACAAGGGATGGCTATGGCATCGCCGGCTAGCCCATGTTGGCATGAGAAATTTTCAAGACCTCTTAAAGGGGAATCACATCCTTGGATTAGCTAATAATTCTTTTGAGAAAGATCGTGTGTGTAGTGCATGCATAGCTGGGAAGCAACATCAATCAAAGCACCCACCCAAGAATATTGTATCTACGTCAAGGCCATTGGAGCTTCTTCATGTGGATCTCTTTGGGCCTCCTTCATGCGATAGTCTTGGTGGGAAAAAGTATGGTCTTGTCATTGTTGATGATTACTCAAGATATACATGGGTGTTCTTCCTCAAGTCCAAAGACGAGACGAAGTTCACCTTCCTTGATTTTTCCAAACAAGCTCAACGCAAGTTTGACAAAGAAATCTTGGCAATAAGAAGTGACAATGGCTCCGAGTTCAAGAACTACACCTTGGAAGAGTTTCTCAGTGACGAGGGGACTGAGCATCAATACTCCACCCCCTACACTCCTCAACAAAATGGTGTAGCCGAAAGAAAGAACCGTACTCTTGTGGAGATGGCAAGGTCTATGTTGGATGAGTACAAGTCACCACATAGCTTTTGGGCCGAGGCCGTCAACACTACATGTCATGCCTCAAACTGTCTTTTCCTCCGCACAATCTTGGAAAAGACCCCATATGAGCTCCTAACCGGAAACAAACCAAATGTCAAGTACTTCCGTGTGTTCGGATGTAAGAGCATCTCCAGCCGTTCGACCCCCAGGGCGCCTAAATAGAGCGGCCTGGGGGCGTACCAGCGCTAGCTCGGCCCCTGGGGGTGACCTAGATCCCAGTCACGCCCCCAAGCGCCGGCCCCAGGATGCAGGAAATTTGAACTAGGTCGTCCCCGCTCACAAAAGACGCCACAAATCCGGCGATCGGATGTAGTCTCGCGTTACAAAAAAACAAAGCGCCGCAAGTTCGCATGCGCAACGAATCACTCGCCGGGGTAGACTCCAGGCGTTGGCGGATTCGGCGTGCGCGGGCTCTACGGTGTCGGAGCTGCTTTGGTGCTGGGCGGTGTCGGCGTGGCTTCGGTGCTGCTGGGTGGCTTCGTGGAGGCGTCATCACTCGGGCTTGGCGTCAGTGTGGCCGTGAGAGCGGGGGTTGGTGTCGTCGGATCAGGAGCTGGCTCCTCCTCCTCCTCCTCGTCCTCGTCCTCCTCCTCCTCCTTGGGTTCCTGCGCATCCTACACGTCCTCGCCGTAGACGTAGCCGAGCTCGGCCTCCATGCCGCCGCTGAGATCCACTACCTCGTCCCCATGGAGAACCGACGCCTTGCTATCCCCAGGGCGCGTATTGGGTGTGGCTAATGGGTGGATTCATCATCCCCGCGTGGTCCGCCAATGAGGAGGCCGCCGCAGCCGCGCGCGCCACATTGTCGCGGGCCTTCTTGGCGATGGCCCTGTTTCGCCGGTCGACGGTGACTGCATCGCGTTGCTGAACTTCCACCCTCCACTCGGCGTTTGACATGCCCGGTGGCTTCGATGGCGGTGCCCTTGGCTTCCTCTGCTTCGGCTGGGCCACGGTGCCGGTCGCAGTTGCGGCGACTGGAAGGCGAGCGGGAGGGGGTTTGGCGGGAGGAAGGGAGGGAATGGTGGTGACTGGAAGGCGAGCGGGAGGGGGTTTGGCGGGAGGAAAGGAGGGAATGGCAGGAGGAAGGTGAGCGAGCGGGAGGGAAGCGGGGGAAAAGCATCAAGAAACGGCGGGAAAAGGTCCTCGGGTCGCCGACATGGCGGACCCACGCGCCTTTTTCGCTTGTGCCAGCTCCCCAAGCGCCCCTCAGGGCGCCGGGTTCGGCTTGGGTGCGCCGACACCAGTTTTGGCCCGAGCCGGCGAAAAACGGGCTCCTGGGGGCGCGACTGGGCCGTTTTTCGGTGCCGGCGCGGCAAAAACGCCTGGGGAGGGCCTGTTGGGGGCGCGGCAGGAGATGCTCTTAGTGCTTCTTACTCAACAAGAAAGAACGGTTAGGAAAATTTCAATCCAAAACTATTGAGGGTATATTTGTTGGTTATGGATCAAACTCTCACGCCTATAGGGTCTACAACAAATCCAATGGATGTGTTGTAGAAACTTGTTACGTGGTGTTTAATGAATTTAATGGCTCTCATGGAGAGCAAGTTGATCTAAGTGATGTAGGTGATGAAGATTCCTCTCAAGATATCTTGAACATGGGTGTTGGTGCTCTTCTTCCAATGGAACAAGAACCTCATGATGATATGGAAGACGACGCACGACTCCCTATATATCCAACCACTACAACACCCACACCACCACAAGATGAAAATCCTCAACAAATGCCCACAACTCAAGTACCAGAGGAAGATCAAGTCCTTCACCATGATCATCGTCAAGAACCAGATCTTCAACAAGAACAAGAGCAAGAAAGTGTAATCATGGATGATGAACCTCAACAAATGCAACATGAAGAAGAAGATCTTCCACCACACATCAATGATCCATATGTTGAGGACGTGGATGATGGACATGAAGTTGAACCTCGTGAAACTCTCACCTCCATCATGCATCGGGTGGCCGGTCGTGTTGATGTTGACAAAATTCTCACCGGCATATCCGAAGGTAGAACTCATAAACATTTGACAAACTTTTGTGCTCACTTCTCGTTTGTGTCTAGTATTGAGCCTATCAAGGTACAAGACGCATTGATGGACAACGATTGGCTCGTTGCTATGCAAGAAGAGTTGAATAGTTTTGAACGCAACCAAGTATGGTCTCTGGTGGAGAGACCAACTACAGAACACAATGTCATTGAAACAAAATGGATTTTCAAGAACAAGCAAGATGAGAATGGTGTCATCATCCGAAACAAGGCAAGGTTAGTGGCACAAGGGTACTCACAAGTTGAAGGTTTGGACATTGGTGAGACCTTTGCTCCCGTTGCCCGTCTCAAATCCATTCGCATCTTACTTGCTTATGCTGCTTTCAATGGTTTTACATTACATCAAATGGATGTGAAGAGTGCTTTCCTTAACGGTCCTCTACAAGAAGAAGTATATGTATCACAACCACCTGGGTTCGTTGATCCCGATCACAAAAACTATGTGTATACACTTCATAAGGCTTTGTATGGCCTCAAACAAGCACCCCGTGCTTGGTATGATCATCTTAAGAAGTTTTTACTCGATGATGGTTTTGTGAGAGGGGTGATCGATCCCACTCTTTTTACTAAGAGACACAAGGGTGACTTGATCTTATGCCAAATATATGTAGATGATATAATCTTTGGTTCTCCTAACATTCATTTGTGCAAGAAGTTTGCTGCTTCAATGACCAAGAATTTGAAATGTCACTCAATGCGGATTTGAAATTCTTCCTCGGATTTCAAATCCAACAATTTCAAGAAGGAATTTTCTTGTCTCAAGCAAAATACCTCAAGGACATCCTAGCAAATTTTGGCATGTCTGATGCTAGTCCATGTATGACACCCATGCCAACCAAAATTGTCCTCACTGAAGACACAAACGGTATTCCTTTTGACCCTTCTATTTATCGCTCTATGATTGGTTCATTGATTTATCTTTGTGCATCTAGGCCTGACATCATGTTTAGTGTATGCATGTTTGCTAGATTTCAAGCTTCCCCTAGGGAAAGCCATCATAAGGCGGTTGAGCATATTCTTAGATACCTTGTTCACACCCCAAAGTTGGGTCTATGGTACCCCAAGGATGCTAAGTTTGATCTCATTGGGTACAGGGATGCTGATTGGGCTGGTGACAAAGTGGACCGCAAGTCTACCTCCGGTGCATGCCAATTTCTTGGACGCTCGTTGGTCAGTTGGTCCTCCAAGAAACAAAATTGTATCGCCCTCTCCAGCTGTGAAGCAGAATACATTGCAGCTGCCAGTTGTGGAACTCAATTACTATGGATGAGGCAAACTTTGAAGGATTACGGTATCACCTATCGACATGTGCCTCTTCTATGTGATAATGAAAGTGCCATCAACATTGCTGAGAATCCCAAAGATCATCTTCGCACCAAGCACACTGAAATTAGGTATCATTTCTTGAGAGATCATGTGGAAAAGGGTGACATTGATGTTGCCCACATTGGTATAGATATGCAACTTGCAGACATCTTCACGAAGCCATTGGATGAAGCTAGGTTCTGTCGACTTAGGCGTGAACTTGGTATCTTGGAGCTTAACAATATTTTGTGAAATCTAGTACCCATTCATGCATAAACTTAATATCTTGTCTTGATGTAGGCATATATTTAGGGGGAGACACTCAACTCATGAGTACTCTCAATCATATACAATGCATAAAAATAACAAACACTCTCAAAGCTTACCATGTTATATGGTGCTTTAATATGATGGAGTAGTGACTATGCACCCAAGTCAACATTCTTGAGGTATCATATCACATATGCTCAAACATGGTGGCATCACCCACCGCTCGTAGAGTAAAAATAGTAACCAAGCAAGTTGTCTCATAGAGTCGGAGATTCATGTAAGTGTCATCATCTCACTACAAAATGCCCTAAGCCCAAAATCCTGAGATCCTCCGGTCGTCCGGTACTTTCCGGACGTCCGGTGTTCCGAGTGCTTCCGGACGTCCGATACGCTCCGGAAGTCCGTAAAACCCCTTCTGTAAACTTCATGCCGGACGTCCGGTACGATCGGATATCCGCTAATTGTTAAAGGACCGGACGTCCGGAAACCACCGGACGTCCGGAATATCTCTGGCCCATATATATAAGGCGGGGCGCGTGGGAGGCAGTTTTACCCTAAATCTTCTCCACCCCGCCGTCCCGACCACCTGGCCGCCGCCGCCGGAACCCCATCACCAGGCCGCCGTCGGGGGCCCCTCGCCCGTCCATTGGTCGGGCTGCTCCTTGTCCCCTTGCCGCCGTCCCCTCACCATCGTTCACTCGTCGTCGCTCCCTCCCCTCCGTCGCCCCTCTCTACGACACCTCTCCTTGTCGTCCGTCCACTCCAAGGTAGCCCCTTCTTCTTCTCCTCCTCTCATCCCTCGGGCTTGCCCTCGATCTATGAGAGTAGGGTGTTGATTTTGGGTGTTTCTTCTTCTTCTAGGTCGGGATGCCGAAGGTCAAACACTCCGCATGCAAGGAGGCCACTGGTGGGGTCGCTCGCCCAGCTCGCCGTGGAGGCTCCGATGACTCCCAAGAATGCGCTCGCCCTAAGAAGCGCGCCGCCCAGCCTCGCAGCCCCACAAGCGACTCCTCATCGAAGGAATCCGACTTTGAGGATGAACTCGAAGCTATGGAGAGGGAGGAATTTGGTTCTTCCCACACTGCTACACCCAAGCCCGGGACTCGGCGACCCACGTTTAAGCCACCTCCTCCACCAGTTCAACCTCAAGGTGATGCTCGTCACATCTCCCTTGAGCCTCCTCTCTCTCACGGTCAAAAAGTTAAGCGGTTCAATACCATTCCCATCGAATCATATCTTGCACTTCGTCGTGATGTAGACCAATTTACGGTTGCTAGCGGCTCCACGGATGATCGTTTTCGCACCAATGTCCAGGGAGATATTTTCACCACTGTCATTTTACCTAAGGGTCTATCTTTACATTTGTGCATCAATCTTGAGCATATTCGTCCTCATCCGGCGAAGTATCCGAGAGCCATTGAACTTATTGAGACATCGGGTCTTGCTGCTCCTTTTTCCTTTCAGCATGATTTTAACAATGCTGCCATCCATCAATTTTATGCCACATGTCACTTTCACCCCAACAACACTGTCACTTGGATGACCTCCGACACAGTGCTTACAACCTCATACTCCCAATTAGTAGCTGCTCTAGGTTTTCCTGATAGTGGGTTAAAAATACACAAGGATGATCCCCGCCATAAGCCCAAAGGCATACATGTTTGCATGGATCTCCTCAAACCCATCACTGAGATGACTAAGGAGGAGAAAGAGAAAGATCTAAACCAAGTGTCAATCTGGCGCTCTCCCTTTTACATCATCTTTCAGTGTGTCATTCGCACCATCTACCCTAAGATGGGAGACAAAGGGTCGTGCAATAGCTATTGCATCGACCTCATGCATCGTCTCTACACGGCACCCAAAGGGAAGATAAATGTTCCTCATTTTCTGTAGCATGAGATCCGTCTCGCTTCTTATCAATTTAAGCGAGCCTTTCCTCATGCCCCCTATCTTCAGGCATTTATTGAGAGTGTGGCGCCATTTCCCATTGTCCCCACTGATTTACATGAGTAGTGGGTCATTCCATCCCACATGGCGGATGACTGGGTCAGGCCCTCCTCCTCTACTCATCCTCGCCGAGCTGCTGCTTATGTTCCTCCCATTGCTCCTTCCAGTTCTTCATCTCTTGGATGCATTGCCCGCTTTCTTGGGAAAGCTCACTCTGCCATGATGAAGGCTATCACTTTTCAGTGTTCCCAGAATCACGATGTAGTCACTCGCATGGTTACTTCCAAGAATGCTCTGAAGGCTCGTCTGAGAGACTCCGGAGTATTCGATGTGAGTGATGATGAACATCTTCCAGATGATCCGCCTTTTGACTTTGGTTTTCCCTCGGGTCCAGAGTGGTCTGAATTCCTTGACGAGGCTGGTGACAGTGGTACTCACGATGATGATGATGATGATGCTTTATGATGATCTGACACCTTTTGGGTAGTAGCTGCCAAAGGGGGAGTAGGCACTTCTCTAGGAAATTATCTATTTATGTAATGATGTGAGATTTGTATCGAACCTATGATGTGAACCTGTTATGATGTGCTATGAGTTGAACCTTTATCTATTATGTGATGCACCTATCTATCTATGGAAATATTGTGTTATATCATGGGTATGAGATTGGTTTATGATATCTTGTGTATGAGTTTGCTATGAGATCTAGTGAATGAGATTGTCATGATATCATATTGAGGGGGAGCTCCTCTCTTCTTGTTTATTATTGTTCATGCACCTATTTAGGGGAGCTCCACAACATCATTTTGATATTTGAAAGTCTTTACTACAGTTTTTGAGAAGTGCATGCATGTTGTCATCAACTACCAAAAAGGGGGAGATTGAAAGTGTAGTCTTGCCTTTAATTATATTTTGATGATTGATGACAACATGCATATATGGGACTAATCATGTTTATCAAGTATATCTCAGGATTATGTTTCAATGCGTGTGTGGATCATGAATACAAGCAAATCTACATCACTCAAGAACGGATATACAAGTTAATAGCTTCTAGCTTGATTTTCAGTTTGGTTTTGAGTATAGGGATCCCGCACTATTAAGAGAGGGTCGGTGGATATTGTGAAAGGCATGCTCAAAACATACAAAGTATCCTCCCACATCATCTCTACTCTATCCATATCAATTATAATATTCTGTGCACCTAGAGGTATGAGCAACTAAACCTTTGTGTTCAGTTATCACCGGACGTTCGACACTCTACGGACGTCCGGACCTTCACAGCCTACCGGACGACCGGTATCTTCCGGACGTCCGGTCCCTCAGCGCCTAACGGACGTCCGACACGCTCCGGACGTCCGGTATTCCTCAACAGAAGCTAAATAGCGGTTTTGCGGTCTCCTCCGGACGACCGGTCCCTCAACGCCTAACGGACGTCCGGCACACTCTGGATGTCCGGCACTTCTTCACAGAAAGAAAATAGCGGATGTCCGAAACCCTCCGGACGTCCGGTCACCGGACGTCCGACAACTATGCACACAGTATGCTATGTGGCCCCGTCTGGTGAACCGTCAGGCTCCGGACGTCCGGCCTTCATCGGACGTCCGGTGCTACCTGTCCCACCGGACGTCCGGTAATGGCCGGACGTCCGACACTTACAGTACATTTTTCTTCACAACGGTCTCCTCTCTACTATGACTATATATAGTCTTCTTCTTCCACAAGAGAGGGTTGACCATTCACTTTGAGCTTACTCAAGAACGCATTCACACTCTCTCTCACCTTGATACACCAAATCTTAGATCCCAAAAGGATTTGAAGGCATTCGTGAGAAGTTGTCCAATCAAGTGATAGATCCACTCCCTCCTCTTATTTGCACCAAAGGAATTTGTGACTTGAGCAAGTCTTGTGCTTTTCCCATTATTCTTGTTACTCTTGGAGGTTGGAGACTCCTAGGCGGTAGGAGTTCTTCGGAGAGGAATCAAACATTGTGATTACCCCCCGGAAAGTTTGTGAGGGTCTGGAGGTCACCTAAAGATCTACCACTAGTGGTTGGGAATCGCCTTCGTGGTGATATCTCAAAGAGAGAATAGGGTGAGCCTTCGTGGTAACTCCCACCTCTCTAAACGGTGACGTAGCTTCCCTCCAAGGAAGTGAACATCGGCATACATCCTCGTCTCTCGAAGTTTCGGTTATTCCTAACCTAAACTTTCTACTTGTGGTTACTTGTCTTTAAGTTCTTACTTATATCTTATTGTGTTACCATACTTACCTACTAGTGTTATTAGCTTAGCTTGATAAGCATCTTACTTGCAATTGTTAGGCTCACTTTCCTATTTCGCACTATTGCCTAAAATTGCTAAGTAACAATTAAAATTTGTAGTTGTACCTATTCACCCCCCCCCTCTCTAGGTCCATCTCGATCCTTTCAGTGCCGACAAGCAGCCTGGCATGGTGCACACGTGTGGTCACCGCATGAACTCTGCCTACTGGCCGACTTGGTGCCAAAGATCATGTCTGGCATGTTGTTCGTGGTAGATATGAGTGTTACCCTGGTTTAGTTTGGATCCAGACGCAGTAGAAACGATTTCACACAGCTGGTAAGTTTCTAGACAGAAACTTTGAGTGGTTACTAAGGTAAATTGGCTAGGAGTTGGAGGCTGTGCTTTGGAGGCTAGTCCTAAGTTACTAAGGTAAAGATGCACAAGGAGTTTCAGAAGCAATGGAGCATGTAAAATGGTAGTTGCTGTAGAAACTACCATTTCTGCCCAGAATAGAAAAGATTTTTTTTAGCAAAAATATTCCAAAAAGTGGTGCAATATTTTTGCTCAGGAATTTGTCCTAGGGTCCAAATAATATTCATAAATTTCCTTTGATTTTTGTGGGTAAGGAAAATTGGGGTTGCTTTGGAGCACAAAGAGCTTAGCTAGGGTTTTGGAGGGGAAATAATATTTTTCAATAAAGAAAAATATTCCAATAATTATTTTGCGGCGAACCAGAGGGAAAAGATGATTTGAGATGGATATGAGGCACTTAGGTGAAAGCCAAGGGTACCCAAGTGTTTAAGTCCATATGAAAAGATTCAAAAATCCCAAGGTTCAAATTAAATCCAAATAAAACTCAGGCAAATAAAAGGGGGACAAAACCAAGCTGTCACAAAAAGGGTCAAGCTGACCCAGCCTGGGCCTAGCCCTAGGCGCTGACCCGTGGGTCCAGGGAACTACTGAGATGGCGCCAGCGGGTGTGGGAGAGGGTGTGAGCGAGCTGGGAGGCTGACCGGTGGGACCGGCCTGTCAGTGTAACCAAGAAAACAAAAAGGGGCCCTAAATCACTAGCCGGCGGGTATTCGAACCTGGGTCTCCCCAGTGAAGGCGCGACACAAGTACCAGCTGGGCTAGGCGGAGTTGCTGTCTAGGAAAAGGGCTCGGGCCTTAAGATCTGAACGTGGTCGAGCTTCTCTGAGAGAAGACGAATGCCGATCCACGACGGCACTGGCGACGGCAGCCGTGGCGATGGCGAGGCTAGACGGGTCACGGCGGCCGTGCGGGATTCGGTTGTGGAGCGGCTCGGGAGGGCCTGGCGCTATGAGAAGGCCGGGGCTGCACGAACTCGAGCAACAGCTCGGCTCGGTCCATGGTGGCGCGGCGGGTGAGAAGCATCACGGCGCAGCGGCAAGCACACAGGGCGCGTGGGGAGCGGGCGTGCGCGCGCGAGGCAAGCGCAGCGAGGAGAGCAGGCCGCGTGGGTGCACGAGAAAGATCCGGATCTCCTAAACAAGCAAACTGCAAAAATATGCCCAGAGCACTGCGGACACGACCGTTGCATGAACGGAACGGCGCCTACGGAGCTCTAAGGACGACAAGAAGCAGCAGGAGGGGAGCTGGGTATACCTCGTATACCTGTGACAAGAAGAAGAGGCCGATGACGAGGCTACGGCGACGCGGTCGACCTCTGAACCTCGGCGCGAACTCTGAACGAGGGGGAGATGGAAGCAGATGAGGAAGCCCGGTGCAGACTCGGCGATCTCCTCGACGCCGTAGTGGAAGTAGAGGGCGACGGGGATGAAGGGGATGCCGATGGACTTGAGGATGCCGGCTGGAGGTGACCGGAGAGCGGTGACGACGGCAAGCATGCTCTCAGCCACGCTCGGGTGCTCGTGGGGGGAGGAGAAGGAGCGAAGGGGAAGAACCCCTTGGTGGCGGCGGCGAATGAGGAACCCTAGAGGAGGCGCGGGGCTACGGCTTTATTGGGGCGCGAGCGTCACGGCCTCGACGTCCGTGAGATCACGGCACGACGACACGCTCCGCTCTGTCTCTGGACGCGGGCGACAGAGGAAGACGGAGCAGGAGTCCGTTCCAGGGAAGAGACACTGGCAGGCGGGCCCGGGCGAGAGGGAGGACATGGCGCGACTGCGCGGGCGAGCGGCCGTGCGGGGAAGCTCGCTGGGCCACGGCGTGGACTGGCCCAGGTGGCTGTTGCTGCTGGGCTGTTGCCGACTCTTCTGCTTTTTCCTTTTCTTTTCTTCAGACATAAAAAGAAAAAGAAAATGAAAAGCTCACGGACATAGGGGAGGAGTTTGGAAAATATAAAAATATCCCCAAGCTCCTGTGAAAAAGCTCTATTTTATAAAAATGACTAGGGCATTTTTGGAGGTATAAAAATAAAATAAGTTTGAATGTGGTTCAAACTTCTGTCATTTTTGAACCTAACCAAATTATTTCAAATTGGGGCAAGGCTTTGCAAGGTGACTTATGTTAAGGAACCAAAGAAGTGGGGAGGAGATGATTATTTTAGGAAGAGGCTAAGTCACTTGCAAAATTGCTTAAAGAATGGAAAGAAAAGAAGGAAGGAGAAGAAGTAGTGTAAGAAGAAGGAGGGGGTTAGGATTATCATGGCCATGATATCACTAGCACCATCACAACAAGATCAAAGGTGACCTCACTTAACAAACTAAGGATGAAACACAATGACAAGTGAAGAATGCTATGATGGTCATGATGCAATGATGATGATGGAGTAATGCATGAATGCAAAAGAAAAATAACATGACAATGCAATAACAATAAGAATGCATAATTGACAAAGAACCCCCAAGGAAAGGACAATGATCAAATTGATAATGCTTTATTGCCATATATGGAAGGTATCACATATGGGGTGTTACACCCATATCCAATCATAAAAGGAGGGATGGTGGTCTGATAATGCGAGCCTCCGAATCCGATCTAACATCCCATTCAGAAGGGATTTGTCGTTTTCTTCCTGAGCCTGGTCAAACTTTGGTGCCAAGGAAAGCTTTTCATATATCCAATATGAAAAGGATCCGGGATGTTCCAGCAGGGCCAGGTCAGTCATCTGGCACTCAAGCTGCATTGCTGAATCCGGGATCATGGCCAGATCCGATGTGAGTTTCCGGTTCTCAGTCTGAGCCCGATCTGAAACCGGCGCAGGAACGGGTGTGTATCGCTACTCCTCGATCTAGTTTGACACCAAGCTCGAGAAGGCCAGCTCCCAGCATGAATATGTGGCGTTCTCCAAGTTGCAAAACCTATTTATTTGACCAGGAGAAAAATTCTCAACCTGTCCTAGATGGTGGATCGAGTCGGCGAAGAGGATGATGTTGTTGAAAACAAAGATCTGGTCTGACACAAAGGTCATGCGAGAACCGAACTCCTCACCCATGTTGATCCCCATCGAGTGCTTTTGGCTACTCTGCGAGGACCTGTGTGGGCCACCAATGGCGAAGTCGTTTTAGGAAAATCTTGGGTAGGAGGTCCCAATTTGTAGCCTAGATGTGATGGTAACAAGGGCACGAGGTTATACCTAGGTTCAGTCTCTCTCGACGAGATAATACCCTACGTCATGCTTGTCTTCATATTGATTTGGGGTGGAGCACAAAGTATAGGTTGATCTACCACGAGATTGTTCTCTGTCGTCTACGAGCCCTACCGCTTGGTTTATATAGGTACCATGGGGCCTGTGGTTACACATACTCACATAGGTATAGGTACCATGGGGCCTGTGGTTACACATACTCACATAGGTCAGCTACGCATAAGGTAATCGTGTTGTGGACGACCTTTAAGTTTTGAAGTATGCGCCAAGTCTTCAGGAATATTCCTTCTACGTGCCATGGGCCTTCTGGAGATGGCCTACTGGTGAAATGCCATGGGTTCCTCGGCCTGGCCCACCTGGCCGGGAGACGACATGGTGAGTGGCCCCTAGTCCAGGACACCATGAGTTGGGATGATTTTAGATATAGAAGAGTGATATGTGGTGAACCTCTCAAACTTCTGCTAGACTACATGATTTGTGCTTTGATCATAGTATCACAGTGGTTGAAGTTGTGTAGGAAGATTGGAATGATTTCAGATGTAGAAGAGTGCTAGGGGTGACACTTTATTGTTGTGGAATAGTTTGAAATGGAGATGTGAAGAAATGGAGATGTATGATAGAAAAGATTGTTTTAGATGGATGCTAATACTTGATGGAAGTTTATTCTTAAGCCATTTTGTATAGACAAATGATCATAGTGGAAAGTGGCTTTCCTCAAATATTCTTGTGGAAGATCAATGTTCCACCTAAAATCAAAGTCTTTTAATTTTGTGGTTGATGGCTAAAAATGGCATCCTTATTAGGAACAATTTACTTAAGAGGGCCTGGCAGGGTAGCAAAAATGTGTATTCTGTGGGCAGGATGAGAGCATTGAACATTTGTTCTTTCATTATTCATTTGCTAAGACCGTATGGAGTATTTTTAAACATGCTTTTTACTTAAGAAAAAATCCTTAAAAATCTAGATGGTTGCTTGGGAAGATGGATTAGGAGCTTCCCAAAAGAAAACAAGAAATTGGTTTTGTTGGTGTTGCTACTATTTTTTGGACTACTTGGAAGTGTAGAAATTATGTTGTGTTTGAGAGAAAATAGTTAACTAATTCAATTGTGCGAATCAAATTGAGTAGTCGAGTGGATAACAAGTTGGTCGATATTGCAAATAAAGTAGGAACGCCAAAAGGTGCTGATGCTGGTAGCAAGGCTCATAGAGCTGGTAGCAAGTGAGGTGTATCGAGCTTCAGAAGGATGGCTCATGTTGTTCTTCGGATTAGTGTGTGAAGCTCCTCATTCATGACTTCCCTTACGACGACACTCTTGGGGTTCTTTGCACTTAGATGCATTAGTTCTTTGGGACAACGAGATTTGCGCTCATGGTCTCATATGTCCTAGTTCCATGCTAGTCAGGTTTGTTTTTTAGACTTGTTTTTTTAAACGATGCAAAAGATTTGCCATTTTCATTGATGAAGAAGAAGAGAGTTGCACGGTTAATTATAGGAAAACCGTGCGAAAACCCAAAAATAAACCCTAAAGGGGCAAACGCGGACGACCTGGCCACAACAACGCCAAACAGTCGACCGCAGCATCGAGGACATGGCAGCACCGATTTTGCTGACGAGTTTCACACGAGAAAGTTGCTAGCCTTGCACCGACCTAGTCCAACGCAACATCCGGAGAGCACCGCTTGCTGAAAACCACCCTCATGGAGTCATCGTTGCCGCAGCGGCCCTGCCGAACGCAGCTCCGACTTCTCTCTCATAGCTAAAAACTAGCATGGGCACACCCATTGACGCACTGGACCTTTGACACCAAAAGGACAAGCCGCGACTTAGCTCTGCTCACCAACATCGCCGTTACCACACGTGTCGCAATGACACACCAACCTCACCGCCGACTGGGCACCTCCCGACCACGATGTCGTGCACCTCTAGCCTGTAGGAAGCACAAAAGGGACCAAGATCTCCAAGACGACGCCCCAAGGAGGGAAAACGACGTTGGAGACGACGCCGCCATCTGAACCAACCAGGATCCTGACTTTCGCCTGGAGATCTTGACTCAAGAGTTGAAGTGCACCATTCACCACGACGACACCTCCAAAGAGGAAAGCAACGCCCACGAGCGCCGACGCCCCCGGCCAGCAAGCGCCGGCCAAGCTTTCGCCTGGATCAGCAACACCACCACTGCCACGCGGTCAACCGACACCAACCAGCACCTCCACTGACCCGCGCACCCCAGCACAGTAATTGCGCCATCGCCATGCAAGGACCACCACGAGGCCTCGCTGCCGAGCCAAATGAGCCTCCCTCCACCAAGAACACCGCGGCCGCCTCATCGCCCACGCGAACTCCACAGCTGCCGACACGTCAACCACCATCCCGGGGCCGCTGCCCCGGAGCCCAACATTGCCACACCAGGCCCAGGGATAAGAGGTCGCTCCGCTGCGCTACAGTCACCGCACCACGCGGAGACAGGACCGCAGCAGGAAACCACCACCGGCTGGCTGAATTCGACCACGCCCGGCCAGATCCTGCAGCAGCCAGCCCTCCCGTCGACCCCCATCGCTCCACCAAGGCCCCGCGCAGCCACACCAAGCGGAGCCAGAGACCAAATCGGGGAGCCGCCAGCGCCGACATCCAGAGCTTCATGCCCTCTCATGCCGACCTGCTGCCATGGCGAAGATCGGAGCGTCACCAGGCCCAACGGCCGTCCGTCCGCTGCCACGAAGCCGGGGCCGCGGACCGAGCCTTCACGGGCCAGGAGAGCCCCAGTGTCGTCGTCCGTTACGCGGGCTTAGCCCGGCCGCGTCATTCAGCGGTGGCAAGGGGTGGAGGAGAGGAGGGTGGTGGGTTGTGGCGGTGGGGTTGGGCTCCGCCCGAGCCGCCCAGGGAGGTGACCCGGGGGATGGGGGAACTCACTCTATACAACCCGAACAATTGATTTGACACAAACAAATGGCGTGGTGAGTGGTTTTTTTAGACTTGTGGTTTCCCTTATTTTTTTGAGAAAAGACTTGTGGTTTCCCAAGGTACTGTGGTTGGTCCTATAATATAAGTTCGAGTAGTTGGAGTCTGCTTAAGTCATCTGTTTGCGGATGTGCTTTCAGGCCTTGCATTATGGGCTGGGTATTGCTTTTGCTGGTACTAGTTGTTTGTTACTTGCATTAAGGCATCTTCTTCGTCCAGCCATCTCTCTCTCTCTCTCTCTCTCTCTCTCTCTCTCTCTCTCTCTCTCTCTCTCTCGGGCTGTTCCCTAGCGCAAGTCTAGGGTTTCTCTCTCCTCCGGCGATCCAATTGCCGGGGAGCACCAAGGACAAAACTAGGGTTTTCAAGTTTTTCTCACGAGCAATTGGATGGAGACTAGCGAGGGCAGCGGATCTATCGACCCGGTCGACAAACTTCTCGAGCGATTGCACCTCCATGAAGAGGATGATGATGGTTTTGCTTGGGAGGAGGTGACAGAGCTGCCGGTGAAATCCAAGTGGTTGGCGATTGCGAAGGTGCCCACAATCAGAGGTTTCAGCCCTAGTGCGTTTTTTGCGGATATGCGCTCTACGTGGAACCCAACGAAAGATGTGGTTCGGAGAAGCGTGGATGACAATCTCTTCACAGTGCAATTTGGGTGTCTCAGAGATTGGAACAAGGCTATGTTGATGGGGCCTTGGTTCTTCCGTGACCAAGCCGTCATGATGGAAGAATATGATGGTTTCGCAAACCCAGGATCGGTGGTACTGGATAGGATCACAGTATGGGCACAAGTTCACAAGCTCCCTGACAACTACCTACATGAACAGATTGTGCGAGGTATGTGCCGTCCTATGGGTGAGGTGAAGGAAGTTCAGATCAATCTCCCTGCTGGTTTCGTGGGCAAATTTGTCAGGGCTAAGGTTAGCATGAAAATAGGTAAGAAGATTACACGCTTTGTGTCAATGATAAAGGATGGTAAAAAAGAGTGGTACCAAGTGAAATATGAAAAACTGCCGATGTTTTGTGGCTTTCGCGGTCTAATGGGGCATTGGTATGACGAGTGTGGTAATGGAGAGCATGATGATGATAGCAGATGGAGGTCGTGGAAGAGGTACGGGAAGGTCGAGAGGCCGGGCATCTGGAGGTCGTTTTGGTGCTAATGCAAACTCTTTTGGCCGAGGACAAGGGAAATGAGATGGAGGACTAGGGAGAGGTAGAGGAAGGGGTGACAACGCATACCCTGCTAGCTAGCGTTTCAATGCAGTATATCAAGGAGATCAAAATCATAAGACTAATGGAGGAACGCCCTCAGCAATTGTGACAACCAGTGAACACGCTCATGGGAGAGAGAAGGGTGTGCTTGGTAAAAGGCTAGCTGATGACTAAGTATCTCCAAAAAAACTTGTTGTTGATCCCACGCCCCTAGATGCGCGCTTATGGTAGCAGAAAAAGGGGCGAAAGTAGCAGCCATAGTTGATCAGTTTGATGGAAGCACCAGTAATGTGGATACGATGGGCACCCCATAGAAAAATTCTAACAGAAAGAAAGGTCGTGGTGAGGACGGTACCCCATTGGAATCGGACATGACTACAATGGAGAATGACGCATCGGCGGCTCCCCTTGAGGGAGACCGCCGGACACAATGAGTATCATATGTTGGAACTGCCGCAGTTTGGGCAACCCCGTGACAGTCCGAGAGGTTTGCGATCTAGCGACCAAATTTGCCCCGCCCGTGTTGTGTCTAGTGGAAATTCAATTACAAAGTGCACGTGCTGAATTTTTAGCCCTTTCTTTTGGTTATAATAAATCCTTTTCTGTAAGCAGTACTGGTAGAAGTGGAGGTCTTGTAATTTATTGGAATGATGAAATAAAACTCGAAGTTTCTGGTTATTCAAGGTATCATATCGACGCAAAAGTTTCTGAACTTGGCCATGTTCCTTGGAGGTTCTCTTGTGTATATGGCGAAGCCCAAGTTCCGGATAGGTATAAAACATGGAACACACTGCGCAACATGGCAGCAACGACGGGTGATCCGTGGGTTGTCATAGGCGATTTCAATGAAGTTCTACATCGTTCCGAGCACGAAGGTGTTGGCCAGCGGAGCCAGGCCCAACTAGATGGTTTTAGAGATGCCCTAGATGTTTGTGGTCTAGCTGATTTGGGCTTTATTGGGAGGCAATGGACCTTTGAGAAAAGAGTAGCAGGCGGAACTTATACGCGGGTACGTTTGGACAGAGCGGTGGCTGACCCGGGGTGGTGCACTTTGTTCCCATCAGCCAGTGTCCATCATGTTACAGTTGCTTGCTCCGATCATGCCCCCATTTGGCTGCAGTTATCAGAGGAACTAACAGCCAAGAAAAGAGCAAAGCCTTTCAAATATGAGTTGATGTGGGAAACCCATCCTGAGCTCAAACCATTTGTAGATTCAAGGTGGAGGGATAAACCTGAAAGCATGACAGTCCAAGAGCTTCAAGAAAAGCTAAATAAAAATCTCAGGAAATTTATCAAGATGGGATCGCGAAACATTTGGCAATGTTAAAAGAGAGATCAACAGAATGAAACACGATCTGGAAATACTACGAAGTGTTCCAGGACATATTGGGCCATCTCCGGAGGAACTAAAAACTACAGAACAACTCGTGGAACTGTACTATCGAGAAGAGATATTATGGAAACAAAGGTCCAGGGTGGATTGGCTAGCTGGAGGAGATAAGAACACCATGTTCTTTCATTTGAGGGCCACCATGAGAAGAAGGAAAAATCTTATAAAATCGCTGATTAGAGGTAATGAAGATGTAGTAACAGAAATTAATGAACTTGAGGAAATGGCAACTCAATTTTACTCTCAGCTCTACACGTCAAAGGGTGTGAATAACATGCAAGAAGTTTTGAACTCCGTCCATGCAAGAGTCACACCAGAAATGAATGCTGAAGGAAATATGCCCTGAAGGAAATATGCCCTAGAGGCAATAATAAAGTTGTTATTTATATTTCCTTATATCATGATAAATGTTTATTATTCATGCTAGAATTGTATTAACCGGAAACTTAGTACATGTGTGAATACATAGACAAAACAGAGTGTCCCTAGTATGCCTCTACTAGACTAGCTCATTGATCAAAGATGGTTATGTTTCCTAACCATAGACATGAGTTGTCATTTGATCAACGGGATCACATCATTAGGAGAATGATGTGATGGACAAGACCCATCCGTTAGCATAGCACTATGATCGTTTAGTTTTACTGCTATTGCTTTCTTCATGACTTATACATGTTCCTATGACTAATTATGCAACTCCCGAATACCGTAGGAACACCTTGTGTGCTATCAAACGTCACAACGTAACTGGGTGATCATAAAGATGCTCTACAGGTGTCTCCGAAAGTATTCGTGGTGTTGGCATAGATCAAGATTAGGATTTGTCACTCCGAGTGTCGGAGAGGTATCTCTGGGCCCTCTCGGTAACACACATCACAATAAGCCTTGCAAGCAAAAGACTAATGAGTTAGTCACGAGATGATGTGTTATGGAACGAGTAAAGAGACTTGCCGGTAACGAGATTGAACTAGGTATGGAGATACCGACGATCGAATCTCGGACAAGTAACATACCGATGACAAAAGGAACAATGTATGTTGTTATGCGGTTTTGACCGATAAAAGATCTTCGAAGAATATGTAGGAGCCAATATGAGCATCCAGGTTCCGCTATTGGTTATTGACCGGAGATGAGTCTCGGCCATGTCTACATAGTTCTCGAACCCGTAGGGTCCGCACGCTTAACGTTTGATGACGATCGGTATTATGAGTTTATGAGTCTTGATGTACCTAAGGTAGTTCGGAGTCCCGGATGTGATCACGGACATGACGAGGAGTCTCGGAATGTCCGAGACATAAAGATTGATATATTGGATGACTATATTCGGACACCGGAAGTGTTCCGGAAAAGTTTCGGATTTAACGAGATTGCCGGAGGGGGTTACCGGAACCCCCTACGAAGGGGGATGGTCCATAGTGGGCCTTAAGGGAAAGAGAGAGGCTGCCCATAGGGCTGGCTGGCGCCCCACCTAGGGTTCCTAGTTGGACTAGGATTGGGGGCGCCACCTCTCCCTCTTTTCCTTTCCCTCTCTTCCTTCTTGGTGGACTCCTACTAGGAATAGGATTGCAATCCTATTCCTAGTAGGATTGCTCCTCTAGCCGCACCAAACAAGGGCCGGCCGGCCTCCCCCCTTGCTCCTTTATATACAGGGGCAGGGGGGCACCCAAAGACACACAAGTTGAATTGTTCCAGCCGTGTGAGGTGCCCCCCTCCACAGAAACACACCTCGGTCATACCGTCGCGGTGCTTAGGCGAAGCCCTGCGCCGGTGAAAACATCATATCCGTCACCACGCCGTCGTGCTGACGAAACTCTCCCGTGAAGCTCAATTGGATCAAGAGATCGTGGGACGTCATCAAGTTGAACGTGTGCTGAACGCGGAGGTGCCGTACGTCCGGTGCTTGATCGGTTGAATCGCGAAGAAGTTCGACTACATCAACCGCGTCACTTGACGCTTCCGCCTCCGGTCTACGAGGGTACGTAGACACACTCTTCCCTCTCGTTACTATGCATCTGGTAGATAGATCTTGCGTGATCGTAGGAAAATTTTAAAATACTACGTTCCCCAACAGTGGCATCAGAGCCAGGTCTATGCGTAGATGATATGCACGAGTAGAACACAATGAGTTGTGGGCGATACTAGTCATACTGCTTACCAGCATGTCATACTTTTCTTCGGCGGTATTGTGAGATGAAGCGGCCCTGACCGACATTACGCGTACGCTTACGCGAGACTGGTTTCACCGTTACGAGCACTCGTTGCTTAAAGGTGACTGGCGGGTGTCTGTCTCTCTCACTTTAGCTGAATCAAGTGTGGCTACGCCCGGTCCTTGTGAAGGTTAAAACAGCACATACTTGACGAAACATCGTTGTGGTTTTGTATGCGTTGGTAAGAACGGTTCTTGCTAAGCCCGTAGCAGCCACGTAAAACATGCAACAACAAAGTAGAGGACGTCTAACTTGTTTTTGCAGGGCATGTTGTGATGTGATATGGTCAGGACATGATGAGTTATACGGTTTTGTATGAGATGATCATGTTTTGTAAAGTTATCGGCAACTGGCAGGAGCCATATGGTTGTCGCTTTATTGTATGAAATGCAATCGCCATGTAATTGCTTTACTTTATCACTAAGCGGTAGCGATAGTCGTAGAAGCAATAGTTGGCGAGACGACAACGATGCTACGATGGAGATCAAGGTGTCGCGCCGGTGACGAAGGTGATCATGACGGTGCTTTGGAGATGGAGATCAAAAGCACAAGATGATGATGGCCATATCATGTCACATATTTTGATTGCATGTGATGTTTATCTTATTATGCTTCTTATTTTGCTTAGAACGACGGTAGCATTATAAGATGATCCCTTACTAAATTTCAAGGTATAAGTGTTCTCCCTGAGTATGCACCGTTGCGAAAGTTCGTCGTGCCGTGACACCACGTGATGATCGGGTGTGATAAGCTCTACGTTCAAATACAACGGGTGTAAGCCAGTTTTGCACACGCAGAATACTCGGGTTAAACTTGACGAGCCTAGCATATGCAGATATGGCCTCGGAACACTGGAGACCGAAAGGTCGAGCGTGAATCATATAGTAGATATGATCAACATAAGATGTTCACCATTGAAACTACTCCATCTCACGTGATGATCGGACATGGTTTAGTTGATTTGGATCACGTGATCATTTAGATGACTAGAGGGATGTCTATCTAAGTGGGAGTTCTTAAGTAATATGATTAAATTGAACTTTAATTTATCATGAACTTAGTCCTCGTAGTATTAGCATATCTATGTTGTATATCAATAGCTCACGATGTTGCTCCCCGTTTAATTTTTTATATGTTCCTAGAGAAAACTAAGTTGAAAGATGTTAGTACCAATGATGCGGAATTGTTCCGTGATCTGAGGATTATCCTCATTGCTGCACAGAGAAATATGTCCTTGATGCACCGCTAGGTGACAGACCTATTGCAGGAGCAGATGTAGACGTTATGAACGTTTTGACAAAAGCTCGGTATGATGACTACTTGATAGTTTAGTGCACCATGCTTTACGGCTTATAACCGGGACTTCAAAAACGTTTTGAACGCCACAGAGCATATGAGATGTTCCAAGAGTTGAAATTAGTATTTCATACTCATGCCCGTGTCGAGAGGTATAAGACTTCTGACAGTACTTTGCCTACAAGATGGAGGAGAATAGCTCAACCAGTGAGCATGTGCTCAGATTGTCTGGGTACTACAATTACTTGAATCAAGTGGGAGTTAATCTTCCAGATAAGATAGTAATTGACAAAGTTCTCTAGTCACTATCACCAAGTTAGTAGAACTTCGTGATGAACTATAATATGCAAGGGATGACGAAGGTAATTCCCGAGCTCTTCGCAATGCTGAAATCGGCGAAGGTAGAAATCAAGAAAGAACATCAAGTGTTGATGGTTAATAAGACCACTTGTTTCAAGTAAAGGGCAAAGGGATAGAAGGGAAACTTCAAGAAGAATGACAAGCAAGTTGTCACTCCCATGAAGAAACCCAAAGCTAAACTCAAGCCTGAAACTAAGTGCTTCTTCTGCAAAGGAAATGGTCACCGGAAGTGGAACTGCCCTAGATACTTGGCGGATAAGAAAGATGGCAAAGTGAACAAAGGTATATTTGATATACAGATTATTGATGTGTATTTTACTAGTGTTCATAGCAACCCCTCGGTATTTGATACTAGTTCGGTTGCTAAAGAGTAGTAACTCGAAATGGAAGTTGCATAATGAACAGAAAATAGTTAAAGGATGAAGTGACGATGTGTATTGGAAGCAGTTCCAAGATTGATATGATCATCATCGCACACTCCCTATACTTTCGGGATTAGTGTTGAACCTAAATAAGTGTTATTTGGTGTTTGTGTTGAGCATGAATATGATTTGATCATGTTTATTACAATACGGTTATTCATGTAAGTTAGAGAATAATTGTTGTTCTGTTTACATGAATAAAACCTTCTATGGTCATACACCCAATGAAAATAGTTTGTTGGATCTCGATCGTGTGATACACATATTCATAATATTGAAGCCAAAAGATGCAAGGTTAATAATGATAGTGCAACTTATTTGTGGCACTGCCGTTTAGGTCATATTGGTGTAAAACACATGAAGAAACTCCATAGTGATGGACTTTTGGAATCACTTGATTATGAATCACTTGGTGCTTGCGAACCATGCCTCATGGGCAAGATGACTAAAACTCCGTTCTCCGGAACTGTGGAGCGAGCAACAGAGTTGTTGGAAATCATACATACTGATGTATGCAGACCAATGAGTGTTGAAGCTCACGGCAGGAATCGTTATTTTCTGACCTTCACTGATGATTTGAGCAGATATGGGTATATCTACTTAATGAAGCACAAGTCTGAAACATTTGAAAAGTTCAAAGAATTTCAGAGTGAAGTGGAGAATCATCGTAACAAGAAAATAAGTGTTTCTACGATATCATTGTAGAGGTAAAATATTTGAGTTAGCGAGTTTGGCCTTCAGTAAAAACAATGTGAAATAGTTTCACTACTCACGCCACCTGGAACACCACAGTGTAATGGTGTGTCCGAACGTCATAACCGTACTTTATTAGATATGGTGCGATCGATGATGTCTCTTACCGATCTACCACTATTGCTTTTGGGGTTATGCATTAGAGACAGCTACACTCACGTTAAATAGGGCACCAACTAAATCCGTGGAGATGACACCTTATGAACTGTGGTTTGACAAGAAACCTAAGCTGTCATTTTTTTAAAGTTTGGGACTGCGATGCTTATGTGAAAAAGGTTCAACATGATAAGCTCGAACCCAAATCGGAGAAGTAAATCTTCATAGGATACCCAAAAGAGACTGTTGGGTACACCTTCTATCACAGATCCGAAGGCAAGATATTCGTTGCTAAGAATGGATCCTTTCTAGAGAAGGAGTTTCTCTCGAAAAAAGTGAGTGGGAGGAAAGTAGAACTTGATGAGGTAATTGTATCTTCTCCCGAATTGGAAAGAGGAACATCACAGAAACTAGTTCCAGTGATTCCTACACCAATTAGTGAGGAAGCTAATGATGATGATCATGAAACTTCAGATCAAGTTTCTGCTGAATGTCGTAGATCAACCAGAGTACGTTCCGCGCCAGAGTGGTACGGCAACCCAGTTCTGGAAGTCATGTTACTAGACCATGATGAACCTGCGAACTATGAGGAAGCGATAATGAGCCCAGATTCCGCAAAATGGCTTGAGGCCATGAAATCTGAGATGGGATCCATGTATGAGAACAAAGTGTGGACTTTGGTTGACTTACCCGATGATCGGCAAGCCATCGAAAATAAATGGATCTTCAAGAGGAAGACTGACGCTGACGGTAATGTTACTGTTTACAAAGCTCGACTTGTTGCGAACGGTTTTCGACAAGTTCAAGGAGTTGACTACGATGAGACTTTCTCACCCGTAGCAATGCTTAAGTCTGTCCGAATCATGTTAGCAATTGCTGCATTTTATGAAATCTGGCAAATGGATAACAAAACTGCATTCTTTAATGGATTTATTAAAGAAAAATTGTATATGATGCAACCCGAAGGTTTTGTCAATCCTAAAGGTGCTAACAAAATGTGCAAGCTCCAGCGATCCATCTATGGACTGGTGCAAGCATCTCGGAGTTGGAATATACGCTTTGATAAGTTGATCAAAGCATATAGATTTATACAGACTTACGGTGAAGCCTGTATTTACAAGAAGTGAGTGGGAGCACTACAACCTTTCTGATAAGTATATGTGAATGACATATTGTCGATCGGAAATGATGTAGAATTTTCTGGAAAGCATAAAGGAGTGTTTGAAAGGAGTTTTTCAAAGAAAGACCTTGATGAAGCTGCTTACATATTGGGCATCAAGATCTATAGAGATAGATCGAGACGCTTGATAAGACTTTCGATAAGTACATACCTTGATAAGATTTTGAAGTAGTTCAAAATGGATCAGTCAAAGAAGGAGTTCTTGCCTGACTTGTAAGGTGTGAAGTTGAGTAAGACTCAAAGCCAGACCACGGCAGAAAAATATAGAGAGAATGAAAGTCATTCCCTATGCCTCAGCCATAGGTTCTATAAAGTATGCCATGCTGTGTACCAAACATGTTGTGTACCTTGCCATGAGTTTGTCAAGGGGGTACAATAGTGATCCAGGAGTAGATCACTGTACAGCGGTCAAAATTATCCTTAGTAACTGGATGACTAAGGAAATGTTTCTCGATTATGGAGGTGATAAAGAGTTCGTCGTAAAGGGTTACGCCGATGCAAGCTTTGACACTAAATCCAGATGACTCTAAGTATCAATCTGGATGCGTATTGAAAGTGGGAGCAATTAGCTAGAGTAGCTCTATGCAGTGCATTGTAGACATAGAAATTTGCAAAATACATACGGATCTGAATGTGACAGACCCGTTGACTAAACTTCTCTCACAAGCAAAACATGATCACACCTTATTACTCTTGGGTATTAATCACATAGCGATGTGAACTAGATTATTGACTCTAGTAAACCCTTTGGGTGTTGGTCACATGGCGATGTGAACTATGGGTGTTATTCACATAACGATGTGAACTATCGGTATTAAATCACATGGCGATGTGAGCTAGATTATTGACTCTAGTGCAAGTGGGAGACTGAAGGAAATATGCCCTGAAGGAAATATGCCCTAGAGGCAATAATAAAGTTGTTATTTATATTTCCTTATATCATGATAAATGTTTATTATTCATGCTAGAATTGTATTAACCGGAAACTTAGTACATGTGTGAATACATAGACAAAACAGAGTGTCCCTAGTATGCCTCTACTAGACTAGCTCATTGATCAAAGATGGTTATGTTTCCTAACCATAGACATGAGTTGTCATTTGATCAACGGGATCACATCATTAGGAGAATGATGTGATGGACAAGACCCATCCGTTAGCATAGCACTATGATCGTTTAGTTTTACTGCTATTGCTTTCTTCATGACTTATACATGTTCCTATGACTATGAGATTATGCAACTCCCGAATACCGTAGGAACACCTTGTGTTCTATCAAACGTCACAACGTAACTGGGTGATCATAAAGATGCTCTACAGGTGTCTCCGAAAGTATTCGTGGTGTTGGCATAGATCAAGATTAGGATTTGTCACTCCGAGTGTCGGAGAGGTATCTCTGGGCCCTCTCGGTAACACACATCACAATAAGCCTTGCAAGCAAAAGACTAATGAGTTAGTCACGAGATGATGTGTTATGGAACGAGTAAAGAGACTTGCCGGTAACGAGATTGAACTAGGTATGGAGATACCGACGATCGAATCTCGGACAAGTAAAATACCGATGACAAAAGGAACAACGTATGTTGTTATGCGGTTTTGACCGATAAAAGATCTTCGAAGAATATGTAGGAGCCAATATGAGCATCCAGGTTCCTCTATTGGTTATTGACCGGAGATGAGTCTCGGTCATGTCTACATAGTTCTCGAACCCGTAGGGTCCGCACGCTTAACGTTTGATGACGATCGGTATTATGAGTTTATGAGTCTTGATGTACCGAAGGTAGTTCGGAGTCCCGGATGAGATCATGGACATGACGAGGAGTCTCGGAATGTCCGAGACATAAAGATTGATATATTGGATGACTATATTCGGACACCGGAAGTGTTCCGGAAAAGTTTCGGATTTAACGGGATTGCCGGAGGGGGTTACCGGAACCCCCTATGAAGGGGGATGGTCCATAGTGGGCCTTAAGGGAAAGAGAGAGGCAGCCCATAGGGCTGGCCGGCGCCCCACCTAGGGTTCCTAGTTGGACTAGGATTGGGGGCGCCACCTCTCCCTCTTTTCCTTTCCCTCTCTTCCTTCTTGGTGGACTCCTACTAGGAATAGGATTGCAATCCTACTCCTAGTAGGATTGCTCCTCTAGCCGCACCAAACAAGGGCCGGCCGGCCTCCCCCCTTGCTCCTTTATATATGGGGGCAGGGGGGCACCCAAAGACACACAAGTTGAATTGTTCCAGCCATGTGCGGTGCCCCCCTCCACAGAAACACACCTCGGTCATACCGTCGCGGTGCTTAGGCGAAGCCCTGCGCCAATGAATACATCATATCCGTCACCACGCCGTCGTGCTGACGAAACTCTCCCGTGAAGCTCAACTGGATCAAGAGATCGTGGGACGTCATCAAGCTGAACGTGTGCTGAACGCGGAGGTGCCGTACGTTTGGTGCTTGATCGGTTGAATCGCGAAGAAGTTCGACTACATCAACCGCGTCACTTGACGCTTCCGCTTCCGGTCTACGAGGGTACGTAGACACACTCTTCCCTCTCGTTGCTATGCATCTGGTAGATAGATCTTGCGTGATCGTAGGAAAATTTTAAAATACTACGTTCCCCAACAAATGCACCCCTAAATGTTGCACACATGGGTGATGAAGTTAAAAGGGCTTTGTTCCAAATGTTCCCATCCAAAGCGCCCGGACGCGATGGATTTCCCGCTCACTTTTTTCAGAAGCATTAGGATGTTTGTGGTGAAGAGGTAATTAAAGCTGTTATCCATATTGTCGAAGGGGTTGAGAGTGTTGAATGTATCAACAAGACATTTCTGGTACTCATACCAAAGGTGAAAAATCCTACATCTCTAACTCAATTTCGACCCATAAGCTTATGCTATGTTATTTACAAAATAGCTTTAAAAGTCATTGCTAATCATCTCAAGGAGATTTTGCCAGATATTATATCACCGGAGCAATCTGCCTTTGTCCCGGGTAGGTTAATCACCGATAATATCATAATGGCGTATGAATGCCTGCACTTTATGAAGAGAAACAAGGCTCTTAAGCATCGTCGTTGTGCTTTGAAATTGGACATGATGAAGGCGTATGATAGAGTGGAATGGGAATACCTAGAAGCTATAATGCTCAAACTAGGCTTCTCAGTTGTTTGGGTAAACATACTAATGAGCATGGTGAAGTCAGTTTCTTTCTCTGTTCTTTTTAATGGTAAGAAATTGGAGAATTTTAAACCTTCAAGAGGTATTCGGCAGGGAGACCCAATATCACCCTACCTTTTCTTGTTAGCGGCAAGGGCCTTTCAGGCCTCCTCAAATCAAGAGATCGGTTATCGCATGTTGGTGGAATTCATGTGGCCCCCACGATGCCTCCAGTTAACCATCTCTTATTTGATGATGATAGCATGCTGTTTTTCAAGGCTAATGGTGCAGGGGCGACAGAGGTGTCAAACTTACTGAACTCCTATTGTCAAGCTTCAGGACAGAGGATCAATAACAGTAAATCTTCGGTGTTTTTCAGCAAATGATGCCCGGAAGTGCTCAGAGGTGAGGTAAAAGGCATCATCAATGTACAAATAGAGACACTAAATGAAAAATATTTGGGGATGCCTTCTGATATAGGAGCATCGAAAACTGGAGCTTTCAAGTATCTAAAGGATAAACTTTGGAGTAAGGTGAATGGATGGATTGAGAAGGCAATTTCAGCTGCGGGCAAGAAGATTTTGATCAAATCAGTAGCACAGGCGGTGCTGGTCTTCTCGATGTCATGCTTCAAGCTGCCGAGGGGTTTGTGCGAACACCTAAACAAACTGATTCGGAAATTCTTTTGGGGTAGTAAGGTAGGGCAGCGAAAACCTCATTGGGTGTCATGGAGTACTATGACACAACCTAAAAAAGGTGGAGGCCTGGGGTTCAGAGATCTCGAGTTATTCAATGTTGCACTCTTGGCACGCCAGGCTTGGAGAATCCTGAAAATTGATGAATCCTTGTGTGCACAACTACTCAAAGCAATCTACTTCCCAGATCGCTGCTGGAGGGTAGGGACGCAATGTCTTTGGGACTGATTAGGAAGATAGGAAATGGAAGTTCTACACAAATATGGTCACAAAATTGGATCCCGAGGGATCATGCTATGAGGCTGATTGTCTGCCTCGGTCAGAATGCGCCCACGCTAGTGGCCGAGCTTATTGATCCATCTATTGTTACATGGCGAGCTGACCTCCTGCAGCAGTTTTTTTCTGCCGGTCGATGTTGCAGCAATACAAAATATCCCGTTGTTCACAAAATCCATGCCTGACTTTTGGTCTTGGCAGTTCGAAAAGAAGGTTTTTTCCGGTAAAATCTGCCTACAAAATGCTATGGGAGACAAAGAAGAGAGGAGAAAATTTATTAGGCGGCAGAGCGATAGTTTCGGATCAAAATTCAGATGAGAGGGGCTGGACCTCATTGTGGAATACCAAGGTCCCCTCAAAGATCAGAACATTCATGTGGAGACTGGGGAGGCAATCTTTGCCAACTGAAGATGTGAGAAAACATAGACACATGAGTATTGTGGATAACTGCCAGTTATGCGGTAATTTTGATTCGTGGAGACACTCCTTGGTAGAGTGTTCGATCGCACGATGTGTTTGGGCTCTAGCCGATGAAAAGATTGTGGAAACAATGGCCGAGACAGTGGAACCAAGTGCTAAACACTGGTTATTCCAACTACAAAATTCTTTATCACATGCTCAGTTCATCGAAATGGCAGTCACTTCGTGGGCGATTTGGACTGCGAGACGAAAAGCGGTCCATGAGGAGATCTTCCAAAGTCCTTTAGCGACACATATCTTCGTCCGACATTTTATTTCAGAACTCCAAAGCATTGACGTTTTGGCGAACACTGCGGGACCGAAGCCGCAAGCTAAGAGAGCGGTTGGCTCTCGTTCTTCTTGGCGACCACCATCACTGGGTCATGTGAAAATAATGGTAGATGGTGGGATTGCGCAGGACCGTGGTGTAGGAGCAACTGGAGCAGTATGCAGAGACCAACATGGTCTGTACTTGGGATCCTCATCGATGGTCATTCCGGGAGTTTTAGACCCCGGCAGTTTTGGAAGCCATTGCCTGTCGTGAAGCGCTAGCTTTGGCGGAAGACCTATCTCTCCAGAACTTCGTGGTGGCTTGCGATTGCAAACAGGTGGTAGAGGATATTAAAGGAGGGACTGGCGGAGCTTACTTATCGGTCATCAGAGAAATCTCTCAAAGGAGTCCCGTTTTTAATAGATGTACCTTTATTTTTGAAAGCACAGCTTCAAATAGCGATGCTCACAATCTTGCTAAACACTCTCTTTTGCTTGATCGGGGTCGCCATTTGTGGCTTTTATCTCCTTATGGCCCGGCATGTATACCTCTTAATGCTACCATAGATCAATAAAGTGTTAGCACCCCTCAAAAAAGAAAAAATGTTACTAGATTAATTGCTATGTAACGAGCCAGATGGTCTCTTTAAACAAAATCCCACCAGATCCGCCCACCACCGTTTGCGTTAGTGTTTAGGCATTTCGACTGTCACTTGCGCAGCATGTAAACTGCACTTCCACCATAGTGGCGTTCTGGTCGAGCTGCTTTTGTTTGAACTCTGAATGTATCATCATTTACATCTTCACAAATGTTAGATTGCACTAGCACGGTAGCATCGTGACCTGCTTGCGTACCGTTTCGAAAGAAAAAAAAACTGCTTGCGTCGGCCAAAATAGACCAAAAGATGGCCGTACTTATAAGAGCCAGCTTATCAATTAGTCCGCCACTAGCTGTCAAATTAACTAATTTTGCACGGTGCGAATTAGGAGGCCAAACAAATTGCAAGTTACGTACTACCTCCGTTTAGGTGAATAAGACATTCGCGTCGTTCTAGATCGACGATTTAACTATCTAAATATGTATTATATGTGACAAAAAATATATATTTAGAAACTACATCCGTGTAGAAATCTAGTGATATGGTTTTCATGACATATAACATATATTTAATTTCTCAAATCGATGACCTAAAACTACGCGAATGACTTAGTCACCTAGACGGAGGTAGTAGAATGGATGTCATTCTGTACCGCGATATTTTGCATGCGACGCATCCTTGGAGAATGGAATACAGAGCATTGAACAACGGAACTAAATTTCTGCACAGATGGAGCCTACACCTATACATCTGAGACCATGAGCGCAAATCTCGTTATCCCGCAGCAATTAGCCACTGTACTTTGGATCCTACACAGGAGAGTGGCCAACGCGGCCTCGGACGGGGGATCGCTGTGATCAGCTGCAGAGTGCTAGCCTCCAGTACTCGTGCTTGGAGTCGACGTGGCAGAGCACGCCGAGGAAGATGTCCTCGTCGCAGGGCAGGCACAGCCTGGCGTCGGCGGCGAACTCGTACTCCTCCCGCGCGCGGTCGAGCAGCTCCCGGAACAGCGGGTGGTCGAGGGAGGACACCCGGACGACGTACCGCCGCAGCTCCTCCCCGACGTACACCACCGTGTGGCCCCTCGGCACGTCCACCGGGATGGCCTCGTCGCCGCCGGCCTCGAGTTGCACCCACGCGCTCGCCGTCGGGGCGGCGGCGCCGAGCAGCTGCAGCTCGGCGCTGAGCTTCCTGCACGCGCCCAGGAAGGACCTGAGGAGCCTCCTGTTGGATCGCCGTCCTCCCTTCATGCCGCTTGAACGTACCATGCGTACGTGTGTCCGTATGTCTGTGTGGCACTGCTGCGTATGTTCTGTATATATACGCGGCCATGCAACTGGGCCTGTGCCTTGTGGATTGGTCGACATTGATGGTTGTAGCCTCTGAGGCATGTGCTATGTTTGTCTAGCTTGTATGGCAAGCTGGAAAAATAGACTCTTGAGGTGACGTTTGGATGTGCGTACGCAAAAAAAGAAAAAAGAAAAACAGATTTAGTAGCTCGCACATTGGTCTATAAGTACATTTGCAAGGTCTAGTCGGCAACTTTGCAGGCCGTTGCAAACAACCATGGGATTCCTTATGTCACTTATCGTTATGCGGGCAACTTTTAGTTGCATCCACAGTGACGCGAAGCCATCGTCGTGATCGTTGAAATTTACGCGTGTTTGCATCAAGTCGTGCATGTGCTGCCATTAGCGTACAGTCGTACACCATCACTGCTGCCACTGCTCCTGAATTCCGCCACGACATTCCGGTCAAATGAGTGGCTTGCAGTCTCGAGCAACCGCTGCGTACAGCTTGACACGAATTTATCAGCAGGCGCATGTTGACCACACAAAGGCCACATCCCTTCATAGAATAACAAAACAGTTTTCAGACAGTACACAAGGTAGTCCCGGGGCGTATGGAACTGGTACACAACACCGTGTCCGTGTACGTACTGCTACGTAGTCCTTTTCTCCTCCTTCCATCACCTTCAACCAAAATGGTCGGTCGACGTCACCCAAGTAGTACGTACGAGCGAAGATTCTGGGAACGGCACGTCCTCCCTCCAATAATGGGAGGAGGATCGACCGGCCGAGCAACTAACTGCGTCTCGAAGTTGTCGAAGGAGTTAGAATCTTGCACACATCGCCTTGAGGTCGGGGAGGAGATAAGCTGACGGTGCGAGGACAGGGATGGGGGCTCGCGGCCTCATTGGACGGGGCGACCGCGGAGGCGGCGGCGGCATTCATTGCGGTGAAAGGAAGCTCTGCTGGGACTGCTCCTCACTGCCCGGAGCCACCGGCCGGCGGCCGCAACGGTGAGTTGCCAGCTTCACATTTTGCTTTCGAGGTGGAAGGAAGTACGTGCATCCTGGGCGGCGGCGGCATGGGCGCATGGCAAGAGTTTAGACGGGCCCGTGATGTATTCCTCGCTTGCTGCGAGTAATGCGGTCACATCGCTCGTTATCTTTTTCTACGTCGGCCGACCGAGTAAGAATCCTGCTGTATCAGTTAGGTAGTACGTGTTTCTTCCTCCTTTTTATTTGAGCTGAGCACGTTTCTTCTATTTGGTATAATCTACTGAAGTACCACTATTTTCTATTTTTATTTTAAATACTTCTTTTCATATATATTTTTTGTAAAATATATTATTTCTCTGGTTTTATGTATCCTTTTCAAAAAATAGAAGCAAAAAAAAAGTGCACACGTCGCAAATCAATGTTATTGTAACCAAAAAAGGTGTTTCGTATCTAAAAATAATGTTCATCCAAATAGAATTTTCTTTGCATATTGTTAATTCAAAAGTGGTACTTTTATAAATATACAAGTAAATAAAAACATCTTCTTCTATGAAAAATAGCTTTCATTGCATTTTTCACAAAGGTTCAGCATGTATTGAAAAACATATCACATATAAAAAGAATCAGAAATTAATAAAATGCTCATCATATTTGTCAGAATGGTAATTATGTATTAAAACGTCATCACATATTAAAAAATGTTCTTAGTGTATGAAAAAAATTGCCGTGTTGTTAAAAAAGGTTCATCGTGAACTTAAAACGGTCATCTTAAAATATTTATAAGGCAATAAAAAATTATCATGCATAAAAATTGTTTATCAAGTATTAAAAATATTTGTCACCTGTTAAAAATATGTATCCCGTATTACAAAAGTGATCATCATATTTTGGAAAAGTTCATCGGTGTATTTAAAATAAAGTTGTCGCGTATTAAAAAAAATTAGAGGAGCATATTTGGAAGAAAATAATGGTATCTTGTGTCGGCCCATGTAAAGGAGAAGTGTGGGAGAGCACTCGTTATAATTCTCAATAAGCAAGATATAGCTTTTGTTGAGTTACACGAGATGACATTGTTGTGCACCAGGTGACGAAGATAGAACGACCCAGAAAGGGGCAGCCACTTCGTAGGAATCTGGTGGTAAGAAGGCCCACGAGTTGACCGGCAGTTTCCATCACAGGAAGAGACAAAAATGAATGACATACTAGTTGAGCTTCATCACATGGAAGAAATCTTATGGCGCCAAAGGTCTCAGATTTAGGGGAGTTGGCATGTAGAGGAAAGAAATTAATCTTTTTCTCGCTAGGGATGATGGCTTCATCACCAAGGATCTGGGTGAGATGGAGATGTTGGTTATGTCCTTTTATAAATCCCTTTTTGAATCTGAGGGCATTTCTTGAGCCTTACGGGAGCAAGGAATTCAAAGTGGTCATTTGCAAATGTTTACAACTAAAGCCCTCGGGCGTAACGGCTACTCAGCTCACATTTTTCGGTGAGGTGGTGACATTGAGGCCTTTGTGGTGTGGAGGTTGCAGCGACAACTCTTTCTATCCTACATGGAGAATAAAGTGTTGAGGCCAATAATGAAACTATTCTTGTTATGACCTAGAAGGTAACAAATCCCACATAGTTCTATCAATTATGACCAACCGGTCTTTGCAGAGTTATATAAGATTGCGTCCTAATAATGTCGTGTGAAGGTTATTCTACCTGATATTATTTTGGAGGAACAATCAGCATTTGTCTGAGGTCGTCTTATCACTGACAACTTTATCTTAGCATGAATGTCTTCATTTCATGAAAAGGAACAAGGCCAAAAAAAATAGTGTTTGTGCTCGAGGTGAGTGGATTGTTTATAGGCGATCATGACTATGTTGGGGTTAGCACTAGCTTGGATCTCCATGGTCATGGGCTTGGTGAGTTCCTTAAATTCTTAGTTTTATTTAACGGTATTAAACTTGAGGAATTCAAATCCTCCCAAGGAATCCTTCAAGGGGGGCATATTTATTCATACTTATTCTTGTTGGCAGCAGAGGGCATTTCGTGCCTATTAAAAAAATAAAGGCGAGCCATCAGACCGTAGTTGTATTAGAGTAGCTCAATCGGCACTGTCGGTTAGCCACATGCTTTTTGCAAATGACAGCTTGCAATTTTTCAAGGCCTCTGGTGATTGGGCAAGAGAGTTTTGTTTTTATTGGATTGTCATTGCCAGGCTTCACTAGAGAGAATAAATCTATCAAAAACTTTGAAATTCCTTAGTAAGGGCTGCCACCAATCTGTCATAAATGAAATGAATCATATTCTCGACGTCCCTGATGAATCTTCATCAGAAAAATATTTGGGCATGCCATCTGATGTTGCCATCTTATGTCGGCGGAGTCGAGTGTGTATCATGTATCAGCTTTGCCTCATCCCTCATCTTCGGAGGCCTACTTGACACCGTAAAAGCAAGGGAAACTATGTCAAAGTAAAGTTTAATTCATTTATTTGTAGATATATTTTTCTCAACTACTATGTCTTAATGTTGAGGAGAATTCACATGGAATAAAAGCCACTCGCTTTATATTTTTGTGTGGTATAGCTGTCAACGGGATAAGAATGAGTTTGTTGTTTGGTCTCGCGGACATCATCTCCCAATATTGTCGAGTGTTCTGAAGTGCTCCAGTCTATCTTGGTAGTGTTAACTGTGATGATGGTATCAGTGTTGCTTTGTTTAGGAAGTTCACTTTTAATTTTTTTTTTCATGGCCTCGGTGTTTTCCTCTAATACGGTGATGAAGTAATGGCTCACCAATTTGCTTCACAAGAGAGATTACACGATGTGTTAATTGAATATTAGGTTCTCACCTATTGTTTGGGTAACTCGTGTGGTTTCCTGAAATCTTTGGGGTTAGTACAATTTTCACATGTAGTATGAAATCGTGATGAGAGATCGGAGGCGGAAATAATGAACTTAGAGACAATAATTTTGAAGAACCTTGGTGTAATATGTAGGCCTTCACAAGCCGCTTTATAGTTCCTTTTTCAAGTATAGCAAGTCAAACATACCAATTCAATTAATGGATAAAATTCGAATATTTGCTAAACGACATGAATTTTTTATGTCCATGTCATCGGCTAACGTTCAGTTTCTTCCTCCCTTTTCCCCACAGGATTCTCTATTTTCATTTACCCCCAACACTGCTTGATGTCTTGTATTACCCCCAAAGATTTCTCGGTTGCCCTGCTTCTTCCATCTTCTACACCCTAGTAGGGGTATAGATAGATATAGATTTTTTTGGTGTAATCTAATGAAGTACCAACAATTTATATTTTTACTTAAATACCTATTTTCATATATATTGTTTGTAAAATATATTATTTCACTGGTTTTATGTATCCTTTTTCAAAAGTAGAAGCAAAAAATTGCACATGTTGCAAATCAATGTTCATGTAACTAAAAAAGGGTGTTTCATATTTTAAAAAATGTTCATCCAACTAGAATTTTATTCGCATAATTTTAATTCAAAACTGGTATTTTTATAAATGTACATGTAAATAAAAAATGTTCTTCGTCTATGAAAAATATTTTTCATTGCATTTTTCACAATGGTTCAACATGTATTGAAAAACATCATCGCATATAAAAAGCATCAAAATTAATAAAATGCTCATCATGTTTGTAAGAAGGGTAATTACGTATTAAAATGTCATCACATATTAAAAAATGAGTTTCTCGAAGAAAAAAAATTAAAAAAATGTCCGTAGTGTATGAAAAAAATTATCGTATTGTTAAAAAAGGTTCATCATAAACTTAAAATGGTCATATTAAAATGTTTATAAGGCAATAAAAAATTAGCATGCATAAATATTGTTCATCAAGTATTAAAAAAATTCGTCACCTGTTAAAAAATATGTATACCGTATTACGAAAGTGATTATCATATTTTGGAAAAAGTTCATCATGTATTTAAAATAAAGTTGTCGCATATTAAAAAAATCTGAGGAGCGGATTTGGAAAGAAAAAAATGGCATCTTGGGTGGGCCCATGTAGAGGACAAGTGTGGGCAAGCACTCCTTATAATTCTCAACAATCAAGATATATCTTTTGTTGAGTTACACGAGATGACGTTGGTGTGCACTAGGCGACGAAGATAGAACGGCCTAGAAAGGGGCAGCCACTTTGTAGGAATCTGGTGGTGAGAAGGCCCACGAGGCGACCAGCAGTTTCCATCACACGAAGAGACAAAAATGAATGACATACTAGTTGAGCTTCATCACATGGAAGAAATCTTACGGTGCCAAAGGTCTTGGATTTAGGGGCTCGCAATGGACAGAACACACACACACACACACACACACACAAAGTCACCAAAGAGCTGACATGCGGAGGAAAGAAATTATTTTTCTGCATAGAGATGATGGCTTCACCACCAAGGATCTCGGCGAGATGGAGATGTTGGTTATGTCCTTTTATAAATCCCTTTTTGAATCTGAGGGCAGTTCTTGAGCCTTACGGGAGCGTGGAATTCAAAGTGGTCATTTGCAAATATTTCCAACTAAAGCCCTCGGGCGTAACGGGTACTCAACTCACATTTTCCGGTGGCATAGAGGCCTTTGTGGTGTGGAGGTTGCAACGACAGTTGTTTCTCTCTTACGGAGAATAAAGTGTTGAGGCCAATAATGAAACTATTCTTGTTATGACCTAGAAGGTAACATATCCCACTTAGTTCTATCAATTCTGACCTATCAGTCATTGCAGCGTTATATAAGATTGCATGCTTATTATGCCGTGTGAAGGTTATTCTACTTGATATTATTTTGGAGGAACAAGCAGCTTTTGTCTAAGGTCGTCTTATCACTGACAACTTTATCTTAGCATGAATGTCTTCATTTCATGAAAAGGAACAAAGCCAAAAAATAATATTATTTGTGCTCGAGTTGAGTGGATTGTTTATAGGCGATCATGACTATGCTGGGGTTAGCACCAGCTTGGATCTCCATGGTCATCGGCTTGGTGAGATCCTTAGATTCTTAGTTTTATTTAACGGTATTAAACTTGAGGAATCCAAACCCTCCTAAGGAATCCATCAAGGGGGGGGGGCTATTTATTCATACTTATTCTTGTTGGCAGCAGAGGCATTTCGTGCCTATTAAAAAAATAAAGGTCAGCCATGACACCGTAGTTGTATTAGACAACCGGCACTATCAGTTAGCCACATGCCTTTTGCAAATGACAACCTGCGATTTTTCAAGGCTTGTCGTGATTGGGCAAGAGAGTTTTGTTTTTATTGGATTGTCGTTGCCAGGCTTCACTAGAGAGAATAAATCTATCAAAAACTTTGAAATTCCTTAGTAAGGGCTGCCACCAATCTGTCATAAATGAAATGAATCATATTCTCGACGTCCCTGATGAATCTTCATCAGAAAAATATTTGGGCATGCCATCTGATGTTGCCATCTTATGTTGGCGGAGTCGAGTGTGTATCATGTATCAGCTTTGCCTCATCCCTCATCTTCGAAGGCCTACTTGACACCGTAAAGCAAGGGACACCACGTCAAGGTAAAGTTTAATTCATTTATTTGTAGATATATGTTTTGTCAACTACTCTGCCTTAATGTTGAGGAGATGCCACGTGGAATAAAAGCCACTCGCTTTATATTTTTGCGTGGTATAGCTGTCAAGGGGATAAAAATGAGTTTGTTGTTTGGTCTCGCGGACATGATCTACCATATTGTCGAGTGTTCTCAAGTGCTCCAGTCTATCTTGGTAGTGTTAACTTCGATGATGGTATCAGTTCTGCTTTGTTTAGGAAGTTCACTTTTCACTATTTCATGGTCTCGGTCTTTTCCTCTAATACGGTGATGAAGTAATGGCTCAACAATTTGCTTTGCAAGAGAGATAAAAACAATGTGTTAATTGAATATTAGGTTCTCACCTATTGTTTGGGTAACTCGTGTGGTTTCCTGAAATCTTTGAGGTTAGTCCAATTTTCACATGTAGTCTGAAATCGTGATGGGACATCGGAGGTGGAAACAATGAACTTAGAGACAATAATTTGAAGAACCTTGGTGTAATATGTAGGCCTTCAGAAGCAGCTTTATAGTTCCTTTTCAAGTATAGCAAGTCAAAGATACCAATTCAATTAATGAATAAAAGTCAAATATTTGCTAAAAGAACTTGACCGTGATTCTACCAAAATATAGTATATCTAAATAAAAGACCCACACGACAAGATTTTTTTATGTCCATGTCATTGGCTAACGTTCAGTTTCTTCCTCCCTTTTCCCCACATGATTCTCTATTTTCATTTGACCCCAACGCTGCATGATGTCTTCTATTACCCCCAAAGATTTCTTAGTTGCCCCGCTTCTTCCATCTTCTCCAC
>LR738710.1:715541667-715658142 GCA_902687465.1 Secale cereale | reverse complement strand
CACACACATGTATTCCTTTCTTCTTCCACATCACAACGCTCCCCTCTAATTCAGGTATTCTCCACAGAGCTTGCCACACCACCTCCTCCCACATCACGACATCATGTCTTATCTATATTAGCGTCTCTCTCTCTCTCTCTCTCTCTCTCTCTCTCTCTCTCTCTCTCTCTCTGTCTACATAAGGAAACATCACGACGTCATGATTAATATTACCTATCAATCAATCAATTTCTATCTCTTCAACTTCTCCTTTGTCAAACAAATTCCAATACTGAGAAACAAAATGCATTCATGTCGTAGAAAGAAACTAATGGATTTACTCCTACCTCATTATGCATGGGCAACCGACATGGTTGCTCCCTCTTTAAGAAGTGGGCTCCTCTGTTCCTGTTGGTGATCCATGTCCACGCCTCTACTCGAGAATCCCCAAGTGGCGCTTTGTTGTGGTCGCCAATCCTTGCCGACGCGAAGCAAAAGGAGGGGGCCCTTCAGAGCAGTGCTCTGACCGACACAACTTGTTCTATCCCAACGACTATATCACAAGCCAATAGCCATTGGCGAGAAAGCTCCAGAGGTCCAGGCAGGGAATCATCTTCTGTTGTAGAGAGGAAAGGCGATGGAAACATACAACCGATGTTAAGAGGTCAGTCAATCAGGTTATTGGGTGCATGCAGGACTAGAAGGGTGTTTTAGTAATTCATCATCTCTCCTATTGAAGACATGATGATGGATAAAGGGCCAAAAGATTGGGACATTTATTCTTCTTCTCCCTTATTGATCAAAATTTCTCGTAAAAGGGTTGATTCGAAATAAGGAGCTAAAAGATTGTCCACTTCTTCCTTTATTCAGTCTGATCCAATATTAGACAAATGAATCATTGTGAATATGTTACCAAGATCACTTCCATGATCACCTAAAAATAAATTACTTCCAACATAATTAAGTAGCAAATTGTTTAAGTCAATTAAAAGTTAAATCGTACACCAAGTCTATGTAGCAAATCATCAAAGCCAAGTCAAGAAAACTCTAGCCCACTAGCCATGGTCCACAAACCTACTACCTCTTTAAAAGCGCGAGTAGTGACAGGTCCATACCATCACACTCGTTGATATGTCTCCAACGCATCTATAATTTTTGATTGTTCCATGCCATTATAGTATCAATCTTGGATGTTTATTATGAAATTATATATCGTTTTGTAGGACTAACCTATTAACCTAGTGCCTAGTGCTAGATGCAGTTTTTTCTCTTGTTTTTGGCTTTTCAGAAATCAATATCAAACATAGTACAAACGGAGAAAAAACTTGGGATTATTTTGTTCCGGACTAGAAGAGACCCTAGAAGGTTCGAGAGAAGAGCTGAAGAGTTACAAGGGGGCGAAAAGCTCGGGAGGCGCGCCCCTCAGGCTTGTGGGCCCCTCGTGGTACCTCTTGACCTAATTCCACCTCTATAAATTCTCAAATATTCCCCTAACATCAGAGAGAGCCCGGAAATAATTTTTCCGCCGTTGCAAGTTTCTGTGCTCGAGAGATTCCATCTGGAGGCCTTCTCCGATACTCTGCTTGAGGGGGAATCGACCATGGAGGGCTTGTACATCAACCTTGCTACCCTTCCAATGATGTGTGAGTACTTTACCACAGACGTACGAGTCCTTAGCTAGTAGCTAGATAGCTTATTCCCTCTCTTTGATCTTCAATACAATGCATGTTCTCCTTGATGTTCTTGGAGATCTATTTGATGTAATCCTTTTTTTTGCGGCGTGTTTATTCGGATCCGATGCATTGTGAGTTTATGACCAGGTTATCTATGAACATGTAACATCCCAAATTTTCAATTCGGAATGTTATACATAGATCATACTGCATTGCATATTTCTTTGCATTTTGGGCGTGGCGATCCTCAAAAATTCTAAGCAACTCAAGGACCTACGGAGAGAGTTGGGAATTCTACGTTTTTGTATTTGAGTTTTTCTCGAATACCGGTACGAGGATAGTGTTGGTTTTAATTATTTTTCTCTCCTAAAAATATTTCTAAATAAAATACATGAGCGGAGATAATAAGACTTCTCCAAAATAAAAGAAATATTAGAGGAAAAATATTAAAATCACTTTTGTTTTTTTTTCGGATTTTATTTGCGGTTTTATTTGCATAGGAAAAATACGTGTTTTTCAAAATTGCATTTAGGTCCGGGAAAAATATTCACTTTGTCTTAAATATTATTAGAGGACGATGAAAATTTATTTCGGAATTTTTGGAGTCTGTTTATTATTTCTTTTGTTAGTTTTCGTACGTCACGAGTCGTTTTAAAAAAAAAGTGGCGAACCGCCTTTGGGCCGTGTTCGGCCAGGACTCCCCCTGGCCCGGGGCCTTTATAAGCCGCCGAGGCCGAGCCGCCGCCGCCTAGCGCCGCCGCCGCACTGCGCCGCCGTCGCCGCCCGTCACCGCCGCCGCGCCGCCGCCGTCGCCCCCCGTCACCGTCGCCGCACCGCCGTTGCGCCGCCGCCGCCCGTCGTCGCTGCCGCCGGAGTTCATCGAGGTAGCCGCCCGCCGTCCCGGTTTTCTAGAAGAAACCGACCCGTTTTTTTAGCAAAACCCTAGCTTCGTTTTTTTTGTTTAGATCGGTTTTTTTTCGGTTTAGCTGTTTAACGAGCGTTCGCCCGTTCGTTTGTTTTAACGAACGAATTCGTCATTTAGTTTTAGTTAACGAACGTTCGTTCGTTAATCTATTCGTCAGTTTTCTTTTTCGAGGTATTTATCCGCGATTATTTTCGATCGCGATTTCTGCCCTGATCTTATTTTTCGTTTTTCTTTTCGCTCGAGAGTCGGAATCAGGTGATTCAAAATCCCAGATCTTCGTCTCGACGCCCTCTTTCCGTTTAACCAACTTGAACAAGATTTTGTTACTGTAAAATTTGACCTTAGAACAATCTAGTAAACGGATCTCGTTTCTTTCGCAGTTTGAGTTTCGTTGCTTCTTTCGATTTGTTTCTTTTTGCAAACCGGAGTTCTTAAGTTGAACTTTCTGGTTAGATCTTCTCTTTTGGAGTTTTGTTTGTGCATCTTTGCTTGATTGCTTATGTATGCTATTGTTTGCTTGCGATAGAATACCCGGACTATGAAGCGTGCTACTACGAGTCCCTAGGTTTTGCGAATCGTCAGCAAGGCAAGTAACACTTTGATCATACCCTTTATTACCCAGTTTTTGTGCATTAGTTCAAACCCTCACACATTGCATGAGTAGGATCTTTTAACTTGTGGGACTGGAAAGTGGATTGAGGTAGAGCCTATTGCCTGCATTATTTTCAAACCATTGGGAGTTAATTCTATGTTATGCTTAGGTTGCCATGCTATGCTCATAGACGTGGTTTGGGTTTGAGTGAAATCCATGAAAAATGTGAGTTGTTAATTAATGGTTCAACTTAAGGTGGCAACTTGAATACACATCTGGGTGGATTGGTTGCAGGGCACCTGGGGAATCCAGTGTTGTCCTAGGAAATCCCGAGGTTTCGTATGATTGTCCTATGGAATGCCACCCAGGCTCAAAGGAATCATAAAACTATTCATGCTAGGAACTTCCGTGTACGGCCACAATGCCATTATGGGATCTGGCATAGTATGAGTAAGTTGTGTGAGCTCTTTCGTGGTGGACTAGCAGATGTAGGGTAAAGTAGGTGTACGGGTCCACCTGGGGTAAAGAGTAAATGCTTCTGAAAGACTTTGTCTCGGTCATCCGTTTCTCAAACACCATGTAGTGCGAGAAATCCAATGGAGGAGATCGAGTCTTGTGGGAAAAGTGCACAAACCTCTGCAGAGTGTACAAACTGATCATGATTAGCCGTGTCCCCGGTTATGGACAATCTTGAGTATCTGGTACTTGAATTATTGGTTGATCTCATCACTCTAAAATTAACTTGTTGGGTTGATGATTACTTTAGTTGGGATTGAGTTGGAGGTACCTTCTCAATGATGTTTCAACTACCATGATAGTAAAAATAAAATTTATTCCTTTGTTGTAGGAAAAAAATGGCTTTACGCAAAAACTTTAACCCTAGAGCCTCCACCAGCCAAATATGCATATAGTGTTTGCCTTTATTTCTGTTACTTGCATCTACTGTGTTATCTTGCCAGCTTATTCCATGTGCTGACCCGTTTGGGGCTGCAACATGTTACGTTGCATACTTTTCAGACGAGGAGTAAGACGTTCTAGGTCGTTTGTCATGCACTCAGCTATGCCATTGGAGTTGATGGACTCACTTAGCTTCCAAGCCTTCCGCTATTATTTTGTTAGATAGTCTTAAGCCATAGACTTTTGTAATAAGTTCTCTTTGGAGACACTCGATGTAATAAGTGTGTGATTGCCACTCTGTTATAAATCCTTCAAGTACTGTGTGCGTCAGCATTACCGATCCAGGGATGACACTGAAACACAGAGACTTCGGTCCATTCGGATCGTGGTCGCTACAGAACAGTATTGAGTCTTCTCTGAACTCTTTTATGCATGATTGTTATAGCTTTGTATTTCTCTCTGATCTATCCGTTTGGTTTGGCCAACTAGATTTATTTATTTTGTAATGAGAGAGGTGCTTTGTGATGGGTTAGATCTTGCGGTGCTCAATCCCAGTAACAGAAAGGGACATGACACGTATTTGTATCGTTGCCATTAAGGATAAAACGATGGGGTTTATTCATATTGATTGGATTTACTTTGTCTACATCATGTCATCTTTCTTAAGGCATTACTTCGTTCTTTATGAACTTAATACTCTAGATGCATGATGGATAGCGGTCGATGTGTGGAGTAATAGTAGTATATGCAGGCAGGTATGTCTACTTGTCCCAGACGTGATGCCTATATACATGATCATTGCCTTGGAAATCGTCATGATTATTTGTTTTTCTATCAAGTGCCCAACAATAATTTGTTTACCCACCATATGCTAATTTCAAGAGTGAAGCCTCTAGTGAACACTATGGCCCCGGGGTCTATTTTAATCATATATTTAAATCCCAAAATACCTTGCTGTAATTTATTTTCCTTTATTTTATTTTTTGTTTTTGTTTATCTATTTATCTATCACTAAGAGATTTGATCCTTGCAATTAACCGCCAAGGGATTGACAACCCCTTGTTTGTGTTGGGTGCAAGTATTTATTATTTTGTGTGTAGGTACTGCTAACAAGGTGTTGTGTGGTTCTCCTACTGGATTGATAACATTGGTTGTTAACTAAGGGCAATACTTATCTCTATTGTACTACATCATCTCCTCCTCTTCGAGGAAATCTCAACGCAGCTCACAAATAACAGGAAGAATTTCTGGCACCGTTGCCGAGGAGACATCATCAATATCTATTAAGTACCATAGCATAAACTTCCATCTTCTTGCATTTACTTTATTTTCCATTTGCCTCTCATTTTCATCTCCCCCACTTCTATTTTTTTCCACAAAAACACAAAAATATTTTCCCTTTGCCCTTTCTGCTTGTTTGCTTGCTTGCTTTTATTGTCTTCATGTCAACACTCAAAAGAACAGAAAAGAAATAAGAAAAATAAGATGGATCCTCTTCCTCTTGCTAATCTTATTAAAAGATCCAATTATGATGAACCAATTGCTAGTGAGTTGAGTGCACTAGATTATCTTTATGAAGTTTTGCTTGAAATTCATGATTCTGGAAATTGTGATGAAATGTTAAAAGAAGAGATTTATAAAGTGATTCACGATAGCTCCTTGAATGAAAAGTCTGATTGCAATGATGTTACTATAAATTCTATTAATATCAATTGTGTTAATAATATACAAAACCCCAAGCTTGGGGATGATGATTTTCTTATGTCCACTACTCATTGTAATGATCATGATGGGGGTGATGCTTCTTATGATCTTGAAAATTTATTTAAGCCTCATGATGAATATGAAATTGATTATAATGTTAGCAATAATATCGAGAGTGGGTTTGAAAGAGTGTAGACTTTAGTAAAAAGAATCCCACATATTTGGAGAGTGTTCACTCTTATGAAATTATTGATAAAAGTGGGTTTTGAGAGGTCATGACTTTAGTTAATGTTAACCCCACTATCTCGGAAGATTATAAAAAGAAATTATGCATGCGCATCGTAAAGAGAATATTGTTTATGATAGCTATATTGTTGAATTTGAGTATGATCCTACATGTAATTATTATGAGGGAGGAAAATATGGTTGTAGAAAATTTCATGTTACTAAATCACCTCTCATTATGTTGAAATTTTTAATGTGTCCTTCTTCTAATTTATATATGCTAGAAATTGCTTGTATTGATAATTTGTTTTCCTATAAAATGCCTATGCGTAGGAAGTATGGTAGACTTAAATGTGAATTTTTTTCACATGCTACATGATGCTCTCTTTGTGTTTCCTTTATTATCATTCTTGTGAGCCTCTATAAAATCTCAAGCCTATCTTAATGGCTATAAATAAAGATCTTTTTGGGAGATAACCCAATAGTTATCTTTTCTGCTTTTTGTGTGCACACAATTATGCTCATGTTATGGTTGTGCTTTTGTGTTTTAATTAGTGTTTGTGCCTGATACATCTCCAACGTATCTATAATTTTTTATTGTTCCATGCTATTATATTATATGTTTTGGATGTTTAATGGGCTTTATTATACACTTTTATATTATTTTTGGGACCAACCTACTAACCCAAGGCCCAGTGCAAATTGTTGTTTTTTTGCCTATTCTAGTGTTTCACAGAAAAGGAATATCAAACGGAGTCCAAACGGAATGAAACCTTCGCGAGGATCGTTTTTGGAACAAACGCAACCCAGAAGACTTGGAGTACACTCCAGGGAAGCCACGAGGTGGCCACGAGGAAGGGGGCGCGCCCAGGTGGGTAGGCGCGCCGCCCACCCTCGTGGGCCCCTCGTAGCTCCACCGACGTACCTCTTCCTCCTATACATACTCATATACCCTGAAAACATCCGAGAGCACCACGAAACCCTATTTCCACTGCCGCAACCTTCTGTACCCATGAGATCCCATCTTGGGGCCTGTTCCGGAGCTCCATCGGAGGGGGCATCGATCACGGAGGGCTTCTACATCAACACCATAGCCTCTCCGATGAGTTGTGAGTAGTTTACCACTAACCTTCGGGTCCATAGTTATTAGCTAGATGGCTTCTTCTCTCTCTCTCTCTCTCTTTGGATCTCAATACAAAGTTCTACTCAATCTTCCTGGAGATCTATTCGATGTAATTCTTTTTGCGGTGTGTTTGTCGAGATCTAATGAATTGTGGGTTTATGATCAAGATTATCTATGAACAATATTTGGTTCTTCTCTGAATCCTTATATGCATGATTTAAATATCTTTGCAAGTCTCTTCGAATTATCAGTTTGGTTTGGCCTACTAGATTGATCTTTCTTGCAATGGGAGAAGTGCTTAGCTTTGGGTTCAATCTTGCGGTGTCCTTTCCCAGTGACAGCAGGGGCAGCAAGGCACGTATTTTATTGTTGCCATCGAGGATAAAAAGATGTGGTTTACATCATATTGCATGAGTTTATCCATCTACATCATGTCACCTTCCTTAAGGCGTTACTATGTTCTTATGAACTTAATACTCTAGATGCATGCTGGATAGCGGTCAATGTGTGGAGTAATAGTAGTAGATGCATAATCGTTTCGGTCTACTTGTCACGGACGTGATGCCTATATACAATGATCATGCCTAGATATTCTCATAACTATGCACTTTTCTATCAATTGCTCGACAGTAATTTGTTCACCCACCGTATAATCTGCTATCTTAAGAGAAGCCACTAGTGAAACCTATGGCCCCGGGGTCTATCTTCCATGATGTTAATCTTTCATCAACTAGTTATCTTTACTGTTCTTTTATTTAATAATCTTTACTTTCAATCTATACACCAGAAATACCAAAAATATTTATCCTATTATCTCTATCAGATCTCACTTTTGCAAGTGGCCGAGAAGGGATTGACAACCCCTTTATCGCGTTGGTTGCAAGGTTCTTATTTGGTTGTGTAGGTACGAGGAACTTGCATGTAGTCTCCTACTGGATTGATACCTTGGTTCTCAAAAACTGAGGGAAATACTTACGCTAGTTTGCTGCATCACCCTTTCCTCTTCAAGGGAAAAACAACGCATGCTCGAGAGGTAGAAAGAAGAATTTCTGGCGCCGTTGCCGGGGAGATATACGCACATCACAAACTCTTATCCCTCGCATTACATTATTTTCCATTTTCCACTCGTTTTCCTCTCCCCCACTTCACCTTTGCCGTTTTATTCGCCATTTTTCCGTTCGCCTCTTTTCGCTTGCTTTTTGTTTGCTTGTGTGTTGGATTGCTTGTTCGTCACTATGGCCCAAGACAATACTAAATTGTGTGACTTTTCCAATACCAACAATAATGATTTTATTAGCACTCCGATGCTCCTATTACCGATGCTGAATCTTGTGATATCAATGCTGCTCTGTTAAATCTTGTTATGAAAGACCAATTTTCTGGCCTTCTGATACGTCTCCAACGGATCTATAATTTTTATTGTTCCATGATATTATATTATCCTTCTAGGATGTTTCATGGGATTTATATACACTTTTATATGATTTTTGGGACTAACCTATTAACCTAGAGCCCAGTGCCAGATTATGTTTTTTCCTTGTTTTTGAGTTTTACAGAAAAGGAATATCAAACGGAGTCCAATTGACGTGACAATTTTTGATGAGTTTTTCTGGACCAAAAGAAGCCCCCGAAGTAAAAGAGTTGGGCCAGGAGAGCCACAGGCTGCCCACGAGGGTGGGGGGTGCGCCCTGGGCAAGCGGGCGCGCCCTCCTATCTCGTGGACAGCCCAGAGGGCCCCCTGACTTGTGCCCTACGCCAAAAAATCCTATAAATACTGAAACCTTCGGAAATTAACCAAGATCGGGAGTTCCGCCGCTGAAAGCCTCTGTAGCCACCGAAAACCAATCTACACCCGTTCTGGCACCCTGCTGGAGGGGGGAATCCCTCTTCAGTGGCTATCTTCGTCATCCCGGCGCTCTCCATGACGAGGAGGGAGTAGTCCACCCTCGGGGCTGAGGGTATGTATCAGTAGCTATGTGTTTGATCTCTCTCTCTCTCTCGTGTTCTTGAGATGGCACGATCTTGATGTATCGTGAGCTTTGCTATTCTAGTTGGATCTTATAATGCTTCTCCCCCTCTACTCTCTTGTAATGGATTGAGTTTTCCCTTTGAAGTTATGTTATTGGACTGAGTCTTTAAGGATTTGAGAACACTTGATGTATGTCTTTCACGTGTTTATCTGTGGTGACAATGGGATATCATGTGATCCACTTGATGTATGTTTTGGTGATTAACTTGCGGGTTCCGTGACCTTGGGAATCTATGCATAGGGGTTGGCACACGTTTTCGTCTTGACTTTCTGGTAGAAACTTTGGGGCACTCTTTGAAGTTCTATGTGTTGGTTGAATAAATGTTTCTGAGATTGTGTGATGCAATATCGTATAATCATGCCCACGGATACTTGAGGTGACAATGGAGTATCTAGGTGACATTAGGGTTTTGGTTGATTTGTGTCTTAAGGTGTTATTCTAGTACGAACTCTATGATAGATTGAACGTTACTACGTACTCTTGAATAGATCGATTACAAAGAATAACTTTGAGGTGGTTTTGCACCCTACCATAATCTCTTCGTTTCTTCTCCGCTATTAGTTACTTTGGAGTGACTCTTTGTTGCATGTTGAGGGCTAGTAATATGATCCAATTATGTTATCCTTGTTGAGAGAACTTGCACTAGTGAAAGTATGAACCCTAGGCCTTTCCTACTATCATTGCAACACCGTTTATGCTCACGTTTACCACTTGCTACCTTGCTGTTTTTATATTTTCCTATTACAAAAACCTATATCTACCATCCATATTGCACTTGTATCACCATCTCTTCGCCGAACTAGTGCACCTCTACAATTTACCATTGTATTGGGTGTGTTGGGGACACAAGAGACTCTTTGTTATTTGGTTACAGGGTTGCTTGAGAGAGACCATCTTCATCCTACACCTCCCACGGATTGATAAACCTTAGGTCATCCACTTGAGGGAAATTTGCTACTGTCCTACAAACCTCTGCACTTGGAGGCCCAACAACGTCTACAAGAAGAAGGGTGCGTAGTAGACATCAAGCTCTTTTCTGGCGCCGTTGCCAGGGAGGTTAGTGCTTGAAGGTATATCTTTAGATGTTGCAATCGAATCTTTTAGTTTCTTGTTTTATCACTCGTTTAGTTTGCAAAGGAAAACTACAAAAAAATGGAATTGAGGTTACCTCATATGCTTCATCTCTTTAATATATTCCGTGAAAATGATGGAAAGGAAAATTGTGCTCAAGTGCTAGAAGAAGAATTACATAGAATGCTTGGCATAGAATATGTGCATGATGATCATGATTGCAATGTTGTTAGTATGAATTATTTGAATACCCATGATGCTAATGATATGCAAAGCCACAAGCTTGGGGATGCTATGTTTGATGAAGATGATATTTTTAGTCCCCAAGTTCTGATGATAAAATTTATTATGATGAAAGCATGCCTCATATTTATGATGATTATTGTGATGACACGTATGCTATAAAGAATAAAGATAATCATGATTTTAATTTTCAATTGGATTATGATTTACATGATAGTTATTTTGTTGAGTTTGCTCCCACTACTATGAATGAGAAGAATTTTTCTTATGTGGAGAGTAGTAAAATTTCTATGCAAGTAGATCATGAAAAGAATGCTTTATGTGCTGGTTATATGGTTGAATTCATTCATGATACTACTGAAAATTATTATGAGAGAGGATCATATGCTTGTAGGAATTGCAATAATATCAAGTTCCCTCTCTATGTGCTTAAAATTTTGAAGCTATGCTTGCTTCGCCTTCCTATGCTAGTTAATTATCGTTCCCATAAGTTGTTTGCTTACAAAATCCCTATGCATAGGAAGTGGGTTAGACTTAAATGTGCTAGTCATATTCTTCATGATGCTCTCTTTATGTTTCAATTCTTATCTTTTATGCGAGCATCATTGAAATCATTGTGCCTAGCTAGGGGCGTTAAATGATAGCGCTTGTTGGGAGGCAACCCAACTTTATTTTATTTTCTTTGCTTTTGCTTCTGTTTAGGAATAAATATTGCATCTAGCTTCTGTTTAGATGTGGTTTTTTGTTTAAATTAGTGTTTGTACCAAGTAGAACCTTTGGGAAGACTTGTGTGAAGTTTATATGATCTTGCTGTGAAAAACAGAATCGTTAGCGCTCGCTAGAATGGTCATCAGATTTTACTGGAGCATGCTATTTAGTTGATTCTTTTTGCATATGATTAATAGACAAATTCTTCACGTTTAACAATTTAGTTTGAATTTTTTGGAGTTACATAAGTATGCGAAACCTGCAGATTACTACAGACTGTTCTGTTTTTGACAGATTCTGTTTTTCGTGTGTTGTTTGCTTATTTCAATGCATCTATGAGTAGTATTGGGAAGTATGAACCATAGAGAAGTTGGAATACCGTAGGTTTAACACCAATATAAACAAAGATTTAATTCATTGGAGTACCTTTGAGTAGTGGTTTGCTTTCTTATACTAATGGAGCTCACGAGATTTTTGTCTAAGTTTTGTGTTGTGAAGTCTTCAAGTTTTGAGTATTGCTTTGATGGACTATGGAACAAAGAGTAGCAAGGGCCTAAGCTTGGGGATGCCCAAGGCACCCCAAGTTAAAATTCAAGGACAACCAAAAGCCTAAGCTTGGGGATGCCCCGGGAAGGCATCCCCTCTTTCGTCTTCATCCATCGGTAACTATACTCGGAGCTATATTTTTATTCACCACATGATATGTGTTTTACTTGGAGCATCTTGTATAATTTGAGTCTTTGCTTGTTAGTTTTCCACAATTATCCTTGTTGGACACACCTATTTGAGAGAGTTAAATATGGCCTAGTAATTGTTAGAACACTCTATGTGCTTCACTTATATCTTTTGAGTTGAATAGTTTTTGCTCTAATGCTTCACTTATATCTTTTAGAGCACGGTGGTGATAATACTTTGAAGAAATTGTTGATCTCTCGTGATTCACTTATATCTATTTGAGAGTCTATTAAAACAGCATGGTAATGTGTTTAGGCTATAAAACTAGTCTTCACATGATAGACATCCAATATCAATGTAGTAAAAACTTTCACACTAAGTGCATTGAATGATAGGAGAAGTTTGATGCTTGATAATTGTTTTGAGATATGAGGATAGTGATATTAGAGTCATGCTAGTGGGGTTATTATGAAATTGAGAAATACTTCTCTACTACTATTAAACAATCAAACATATTCATCCCTAAACGTACCCAGAAAAATGTACACAGAAACAGTCCGGAGAAAATACCAACTCAGGATCTGATCACCTAATTAGATCTAATCATTCACGGTAAAAAAAAAATCCTCACATGTGTGCGTTTAGCAGATTACTTGGGCGGACGAAACTCTGCTACCCCCGCATCCTATCTGGCCATCTGGTCAACACAAAAGAAAAATCGATGCCCCACCTCCCACGGACGACTCACGGAACACCCGACAGCTGCCCTGCCGCCGGCCCCTCTCTCGGACACCCGCGCGGCACCAGCCGTCGCTGGTCCTCGCACCCTCCCTCGGTGACTCCGCCCTCGACACGCTCGAGCGCGGCCTCGCTCTATGGCGCCTCAGCCCCGTGCCGCCCACCGCGTCCCATGGCGGCGCCCCCGTCTGCGTGCCACCCGTCGCGCCCCAGCGCGCCGTCCTCTGCCCTTGAATCGCTCGAGCGCGGCCTCGCTGCGTGGCGCCCCAGCCCCGTGCCGCCCATCGCGTCGCGCGGTGGCGCCCCTCCGTGGCACCCCCATCGCCGTGCCACCCGCCGCGCCACAGCGCACCCTCCCTCAGCGGAGCCTCCGTTCAACGAAGTCTAGACAGCAGGCGTCGCCCAGATTGCTGGAGCTACTTAAGGATTTTCTTCCTTTGAATCCTCCGTGAATAAGGTATACACGTTGTTTGATCTGAACTTGATTGCGTATAAGCTTGCGAACGATCAATTTTGCTTCTGGAAAAGTATTCCTTTTTATCTTTGTGTGATTTGATAATACGAACATACAAGTATGTAGATCTGTGAAAGATCGTACTTCATGATGTGTTTCAGCTGCCGTCTGGTAGGATCGCGCGGAGTGGTTCTGTTGTGCGGCTGTATGTGAAATTGAGTTTGCGTCATCGGCTGGAAAAGAGAAGATGGTGTGGAAGACATGGTGTGTCCCTTCCTGTGAGGCCGCTTCCAGTTTCGCGTGTTTGTTTGTTGGCAAAAATCAAATCGCATGGCTTGCACGGTGGTGATGCCGGGATCCAAGGGTCATCGAGCCGGACATCCAAGTTCTTTGATATTTGCTTTACATCTAGAGTTTACATCAATCCGCCCACCTTATTTTTCCCCCTCCACCACTGACATTGTTAGTCTTCATGGCTCAGTTCTCAGGTTCTTTGAAAGCTTTTTGACTTGCACTTATCGGCAATTAATCTATGCCTAATGAGTTGGATGCCGATGCTAGGTGGAAAACTTGCTTCTATCAGTGTCAATCTTCAGCCTTTGCATTCTTCCTCGTCCTTTCTTCGATGTATTAGTGGTTACATATTTTACTTTTATCATGTTTACATGTCCAGCAGGCTCACCATAGCAATATTGGATCATGACTGAAATCAAGAACATTCAGACAGTGCCAAAGGAAAACATACCGAGCAGTGGTGGTCATCAGGCACCTCCTTGGTAGCTCAAACATGGTACCACCCCCATAGTCAATAACATTGGGAAATGTTTGCATTTCTTTGCTATAATATTATTTTCCTGTGTTGTCTGGGTATCTAAATAACATCTTTATGCATGTAATAAAGGTAACAGTTCAGGTATTGAAGGGACATACAAAATAAACTGCATATTGCTTGTTTGATTTCAAGTGAGTGATTCATGGTCTTCGCATCAGCCATTGTATTTGTGGGAGCGCATTCTTAAATATTAGAGGATGATGCTAAATTAGATATACACCAGCTTGGATATATAAGGATAGAAGAAATTAATAGCGTTAGTTTTGATGATGTAGAAAGTAAAACAGAGGCGCAAATTATTAGCTTGGACATGTAGACCTTCTTTGTTTGGTCCTCGGCTTCGGAGAATGATTTGTTCGATACTAATGTCCAAAATAGTCATTGTAGAAATAATGTGACATGAGCGACTGGACCGACCTAAGCTCAGAGGCCGCACTAGATCAAGAATGCGAGCAACCATTTGTTCGCCAAGAACCGAAGGACGAAGGTAATAGACTGATGCTTCCACTCTTCAATCAACTTTTTTCAGTTCAGCTTGCTAAGAACCGAAGGTAATACACTGATGCTTTCACTCGCCAAGAACTGTATAGCTTGCTAATAATGAAGCATGAGCTTTTGGTGAACTCAACTTTTGAGCGAATAAATATTGGATTTGCAATAAAAACTTGACTGGACTGAAAAACAGACATAGCTTACACATTGCATAGCAAGTTAGTATGCAAAATAATTAACCATGGTACTGATTTGTGTATTAGTATGAAGATGTTTTATTTGGTTCCATTATTTAGCAAGTAGCATTTGTATGAAGATCCATTGTTTGGCATCTTCAGATTAACTATATATGCATGGATGTGTTACTCATTTCAACACTTAGCAAGTAGCATGAGAATGAACATCCATTATTTGGTTCACCCCCATTTGCAATTCTGAGCTAATATATACATGCCATGCTCCGAGTTCAAATTATAATTTATTCTGAAATTAACCCCAATGCTGATGCTCCTTCCTCTGGTCAATTTTTCTGTAAATAATGGGAAATCGGGGCTTTTGCTCTTTCATTGATTTCCTTAGTGTCGGCTATAGGCTGTTAACCTTTTTTACTTCCAAAATGCAGATGTGCATCTGTTTCCGTGAGGGGATCATTCTCTGTGTAAGGACCTAAAAAACTTATCAACAATTGGGAAAAATATAGTAGGCCCAAGCTAGAACAACAATAGGATATTTGTTATGTTCATATGCGTAAGTTGCTTATTGTGACTAATGGATTTGATTTTGGTCTGTTTATAGAGTATATAGTGGTATGACAAGGCTTTACTTCTATTTTAGGGGTGCTGCATAATGATTTTATGGATCTATGTATTTTCAGCTCAGCTTGACCAGGTGATGTGCAAATACACTGCTTCATTATTAGGAACAAAATACCTCTCCATTTGTAGTATCTTTATCTCAGCTTAACACAGGCTAGAAAAGTCACTATGGCTAATTTGTGTCTCCTTCATATTTATATCCCAGTGTTACTATGGAATTGACGCAGCTTTCATGGGACAATAGGGTTTCCACATCTTTATTTATTTATGATTACAAACTCCCAAGTAAGCAACTACATTACTAGATCTTTCATGATTACAAAGTGCATGACTGCTTCTTCATTTAAGGCCAAAATAGGTTGTACATCGACAATTAACATATTGTGCTCTTCAGAAATGGTACATGTCGTTCTTCTATTTCACAATCAGGTAACTGTGTGTGGTTACAGCAAGCACAACCTATATTTACTTAAAACTTGAAGTAAGTTCCTATTTGTATACCTCACCTCTCCCACACTTTCTAATACACTAACAACTTTTATGCTCTCTGTTGATCTGTAAGCTATCTGAACAGAAATCATGTACTTTATGGGAAAAGCAATTAATGGTCCACTCAAATGGAAACATGTGGCCAACTTGCTGTTCATGTCTTGGTATTTTCTTTGTGTTGGATGTACCAATGTTTTTTTCTTCATGTAATGATAACCAAAAACATGAGCGAGACAAAACAAATGTATGTTTTTATTAAATTTATATTGGGTGAGATACATATTATGTGTGTAACATTATTATTTTAATAAGTATTTGATGGCATTCTAATGCCTAGACGTGCGTTGCACGTGCAAGCCTACTAGTGTGTTAAAGTTAGTGATTCCCGTAGCATGCACGTATGGTGAACCGCTATGTGACGAAGTTAGAGCATGAGGTATTTGTAAAGTGTCAACCTTTGTGTGGAGGTCGGGGGCGCTCGATGGTTAACTCCTACCAACCTCCCCCCTAGGAGCATGCGTTGATTGCTTTGTTTTGATGACTCGTAGATTTTTGCAATAAGTATATGAGTTCTTTGTGACTAATGTTGAGTCCATGGATTATACGCACTCTCACCCTTCCACCATTGCTAGCCTCTCTTGTACCGCGCAAATTTCGCCGGTACCATACATCCACTATATATATTCCTCAAAACAGCCACCATACCTACCTATCATGGCATTTCCATAGCCATTCCGAGATATATTGCCATGCAACTTTCCACCGTTCCGTTCATATGACACGCTTCATATTATCATATTGCCATGCATGATCATGTAGTTGACATCGTATTTGTGGCAAAGGCACCATGCATAGTTTTTCATACATGTCACTCTTGATTCATTGCACATCCCGGTACACCGCCGGAGGCATTCATATAGAGTCATACTTTGTTCTAGTACCGAGTTGTAATATCGAGTTGTAATGAAAGTGTGATGATCATCATTATTAGAGCATTGTCCCATGGGAGGAAAGGCTAAGTCAATAAAGCCCCTCCGCAAAAAAAATGAAAAAAAGAAGAAAGGCCAAAGCAAAAAAGAAAGGCCCAAAAAAAGAGAAAAACAAGAAAAGAAAAAGGGACAATTGCTACTATCTTTTTTCCACACTTGTGCTTCAAAGTACCACCATGTTCTTCATGATAGAGAGTCTCATGCTTAGTCACTTTCATATACTAGTGGGAATTTTCATTATAGAACTTGGCTTGTATATTCCAACGATGGGCTTCCTCAAATGCCCTAGGTCTTCGTGAGCAAGCTAGTTGTATGCACACCTACTAGTTTCTTTTGTTGAGCTTTCATACATATTTAGCTCTAGTGCATCCGTTGCATGGCAATCCCTACTCACTCACATTGATATGTATTGATGGGCATCTCCATAGCCCGTTGATACACCTAGTTGATGTGAGACTATCTCCCTCCTTTTTGTCTTCTCCACAACCACCTCTCTATTCCACCCATAGTGCTATGTCCATGGCTCACGCTCATGTATTGCGTGAAAGTTGAAAGGTTTGAAAGAATAGAGTATGAAAACAAGTGCTTGGCTGAAACCGGGGTTGTGCATGATATGAATATTTTGTGTGATGAAGAGGGAGCATAGCCAGACTATATGATTTTGTAGGGATAACTTTCTTTAGCCATAGTATTTTGAGAAGACATGATTGCTTTGTTAGTATGCTTGAAGTATTATTATTTCTTATGTCAATATAGACTTTTGTCTTGAATCTTTCAGATCTGAACATTCATGCCACAATTAAGAGAATTACATTGAAAAACTATGTTGGTTAGCATTCCACATCAAAAATTCTATTTTTATCATTTACCTACTCGAGGACGAGCAGGAAGTAAGCTTGGGGATGCTGATACGTCTCCAATGTATCTATAATTTTTGATTGTTCCATGCTATTATATTATCCTTCTAGGATGTTTTATGGGCTTTTATATACACTTTTATATGATTTTTGGGACTAACCTATTAACCTAGAGCCCAATGCCAGTTTCTGTTTTTTCCTTGTTTTTGAGTTTTACAGAAAAGGGATATCAAACGGAGTCCAATTGACGTGCCAATTTTTGATGATTTTTTATGGACCAAAAGAAGCCCCCAAAGTAAAAGAGTTGGGCCAGGAGAGCCAAGGGCTGCCCACGAGGGTGGGGGCGCGCCCTGGGCAGGGGGGCGCGCCTCCTATCTCGTGGACGGCCCGCAGGGCCCCCTGACTTGTGCCCTACGCCAAAAAATCCTAAAAATACTGAAACCTTCGGAAATTAACCTACATCGGGAGTTCCGTCGCCGAAAGCCTCTGTAGCCACCGAAAACCAATCTACACCTGTTCTGGCACCCTGCTGGAGGGGGGAATCCCTCTCCGGTGGCTATCTTCATCATCCCCGCGCTCTCCATGACGAGGAGGGAGTAGTCCACCCTCAGGGCTGAGGGTATGTATCAGTAGCTATGTGTTTGATCTCTCTCTCTCTCTCTCTCTCTCTCTCTCTCTCTCTCTCTCTCGTGTTCTTGAGATGGCATGATCTTAATATATCGCGAGCTTTGCTATTCTAGTTGGATCTTATAATGCTTCTCCCCCTCTACTCTCTTGTAATGGATTGAGTTTTCCCTTTGAAGTTATCTTATCGGATTGAGTCTTTAAGGATTTGAGAACACTTGATGTATGTCTTGCACGTGTTTATCTGTGGTGACAATGGGATATCATGTGATCCACTTGATGTCGGGGAAACTGATCCACCCACGAACACCTATGGGGACGGAGCCCCTTTCGGTACGGCAGGGGGCGGAGGTCGCACTAAGAGCAGATCGAGGCGAGGCACACGAGCAGTTTACCCAGGTTCGGGCCGCACGGATGCGTAAAACCCTACTCATGCTTTGTGGATTTGTATTGTGTTCTTGCTCGGGAGCGCTGAGAGCTACAGTACACTCTAGCAGCTAACGAGACCGAGCGTGAGGGTGTTCGAACCCCTTTCTACGTTGTGCATGGGCCTCCTTTTATAGGCTCAAGGGGTCACCGACAGGTGGCAACGCAGATGAGGGTAAAAATGGAAAAATGTTGTAGTAGGTACAGCTACCTGTACAGTGCATCGCACCTAACCCTGACGGCAGGGGACAAGGGCATTAAATGCCCGTCGCCGTCGCCCAAACAGTGCAAAAAGGGGGCCGTCAGGGGCGCCACCGTTCGCCACGATTGCCTCCTTGTCAGCGCCGCTTGCCACCGTGTACCCCTGGCTGCACAGCCTCCCGCCACGTACGCCTGGAAGGGTCCCAGAGCGACACGTGGGTGGATGCGCTGGAGCGCGGGTACGGAGTGGTAGCTTGCCGCGGCAAGCGCCTTGCCGCGGTCGCTGTTTTGTCGCGTCCGGAAGCTTGTCGCTCACCGGGTCTTGCCGGGACGTGTGGCGCGTCGCGGCAAGTTCCTTGAGATGCCTTGATCGGCCTTCCCGGCAAGCTCCTCTCGCCGGGGCCTTGTCTTCTTGGCTCGAATACTTTGTTCTTGAATGGCTCCAAAGGAACCACGGAGGACCTTGGCGGCCACCCGGCAAGCCTTGCCGCGGGGTGCTGCAACTGCCCGTGCACAAGTTCGGGATACTAGGGTACCCCTACTTTAGTACACCGACACTTGATGTATGTTTTGGTGATCAACTTGTGGGTTCCGTGACCTTGGGAATCTATGCATAGGGGTTGGCACACGTTTTCGTCTTGACTTTCCGGTAGAAACTTTGGGGCACTCTTTGAAGTTCTATGTGTTGGTTGAATAGATGTTTCTGAGATTGTGTGATGCAATATCGTATAATCATGCCCACGGATACTTGAGGTGATAATGGAGTTTCTAGGTGACATTAGGGTTTTGGTTGATTTGTGTCTTAAGGTGTTATTCTAGTACGAACTCTATGATATATTGAACGTTACTACGGACTCTTGAATAGATCGATCAGAAATAATAACTTTGAGGTGGTTTCGTACCCTACCATAATCTCTTCGTTTGTTCTCCGCTATTAGTTACTTTGGAGTGACTCTTTGTTGCATGTTGAGGGCTAGTAATATGATCCAATTATGTTATCCTTGTTGAGAGAACTTGCACTAGTGAAAGTATGAACCCTAGGCCTTGCCTACTATCATTGCAACACCGTTTATGCTCACGGTTACCACTTGCTACCTTGCTGTTTTTATATTTTCCTATTACAAAAACCTATATCTACCATCCATATTGCACTTGTATCACCATCTCTTCGCCGAACTAGTGCACCTATATAATTTACCATTGTATTGGGTGTGTTGGGGACACAAGAGACTCTTTGTTATTTGGTTGCAGGGTTGCTTGAGAGAGACCATCTTCATCCTACACCTCCCACGGATTGATAAACCTTAGGTCATCCACTTGAGAGAAATTTGCTACTGTCCTACAAACCTCTGCACTTGGAGGCCCAACAACGTCTACAAGAAGAAGGGTGCGTAGTAGACATCACCTTCCTAGTGAAGATGCCACTACCCATCTAAACAACTTTTTTGATTTGTGCGATATGCAAAAGAAGAGAGATGTGGATAATGATATTTTTAAATTGAAGCTATTTCCGTTTTCACTTAGAGATCGTGCTAAAACTTGGTTCTCTTCTTTTCCTAGAAATAGTATTGATTCATGGAATAAGTGCAAAGATGCCTTTATCTCTAAGTATTTTCTTCCCGCTAAGATTACCACTCTTAGAAACGATATTATGAATTTTAAGCAACTTGATCATGAGCATGTTGCACAAGCTTGGGAGAGGATGAAATTAATGATACGTAATTGCCCTACACATGGTTTGAACTTATGGATGATTATACAAAACTTTTATGCTGGATCGAATTTTGTTTCTATAAATCTTTTAGATTCGGCCGCGGGAGGCACTTTCATGGAAATCACTTCAGGTGAAGCTACTAAACTCCTAGATAATATTATGATTAATTACTCGCAATGGCACACCGAACGATCTACTAGTAAAAAGGTCCATGCGATTGAAAATATTAGTGTTTTGAGTGGAAAGATGGATGAACTTATGAAATTATTTGCAAATAAGAGTGTTTCTTCTGATCCTAATAATATGCCTTTGTCCACGTTGATTGATAATAATAATGAGTCCTTGGATGTGAATTTTGTTGGTAGGAATAATTTTGGTAACAATGCATATAGAGGAAACTTTAATTCTAGGTCGTTCCCTAGTAATTCCTCTAATAATTATGGTAATTCCTACAACAACTATTATGGAAATTTTAATAAGATGCCCTCTGATTTTGAGACTAGTATTAAAGAATATATGAATTCGTAAAAGAATTTCAATGCTTTGCTTGGAGAAAAATTGCTTAAGATTGATGAGTTGGCTAGGAACGTGGATAGAATTTCTCTTGATGTTTATTCTTTGAAACTTAGATCTATTCCACCTAAGCATGATATCAATGAGTCCCTCAAAGCCATGATAATTTCCATTGATGAGTGCAAAGAAAGAACCGCTAGGATGTGTGCTAAAAGAGATTGCTTTATGAAAGCATGTTCTTCTAGTTTTCATGATAATAAAGATAAAGATCTAAAAGTAATTGATGTGTCTCCTATTAAATCCTTGTTTTCTAATATGAATCTTGATAAAGATGGGACTGGAGATGAGTCAACTTTAGTTAAAAGGCATCCCAATGATTCAGAGTTTTTAGATCTTGATGCTAAAACTGTTAAAAGTGGGATTGAAGAGGTTAAAACTTTACATAGAAATGAACCCACTATTTCGGATTTCAAGGGATTTAATTATGATAATTGCTCTTTGATAGATTGTATTTCCTTGTTCCAATCCGTGCTAAATTCTCCTCATGCTTATAGTCAAAATAAAGCCTTTACCAAACACATCGTTGATGCTTTAATGCAATCTTATGAAGAAAAACTTGAATTAGAAGTTTCTATCCTAGAAAAAATTATGATGAGTGGGAACCTACTATTAAAATTAAGATTAAAGATAATGAATGTTATGCTTTGTGTGATTTGGGTGCCGGTGTTTCCACAATTCCAAAAACTTTGTGTGATATGTTAGGTTTCCAAAACTTCATGATTGTTCTTCAAATTTGCATCTTGCGGATTCTACCATTAAGAAACCTATGGGAAGGATTAATGATGTTCTTATTGTTGCAAATAGGAATTATGTGCCCATAGATTTCATCGTTCTTGATATAGATTGCAATCCTACATGTCCTAATATTCTTGGTAGACCTTTCCTTAGAACGATTGGTGCAATTATTTACATGAAAGAAGGAAATATTAGATTCCAATTTCCGCTAAGGAAAGTCATGGAACACTTTCCTAGAAATAAAATCAAATTACCTTATGAATCTATTATGAGAGCCACTTATGGATTGCCTACCAAATATGGCAATACCTAGATCTATTCTTGTATCATGCCTAGCTAGGGGCGTTAAACGATAGCGCTTGTTGGGAGGGAACCCAATTTTATTTTCTTTGCTTTTACTTCTGTTTAGTAATAATAATTCATCTAGCTTCTGGTTAGATGTGGTTTTGTGTTTTAATTAGTGTTTGTGCCAAGTAGAACCTTTTGGAAGACTTGAGTGAAGTCTTTGCGATCTTGCTGTAAAAAACAGAAACTTTTGCGCTCACGAGATTTGCTATAATTTTGTACTGGAGAGTTCTTTTAAGTTGATTCTTTTTGCTGATGATTAATAGACAAATTCCTCACGTGCACCAATTTATTTCAGAATTTTTAGAGTTACAGAAGTATTCGAAAGTTACAGATTTCTACAGACTGTTCTGTTTTTGACAGATTCTGTTTTTCATGTGTTGTTTGCTTATTTTGATGAATCTATGAGTAGTATCGGGGGGGGGGTATGAATCATAGATAAGTTGGAATACAGTAGGTTTAACACCAATATAAATAAAGAATGAGTTCAATACAGTACCTTAAAGTGGTGGGTTTTTTTCTTATACTAATGGAGCTCACGAGATTTTCTGTTGAGTTTTGTGTTGTGAAGTTTTCAAGTTTTTTGGTAAGGATTTGATGGACTATGGAACAAAGAGTGGCAAAAGCCTAAGCTTGGGTATTCCCAAGGCACCCCAAGGTAAAATTCAAGGACAACCAAAAGCCTAAGCTTGGGGATGCCCCGGGAAGGCATCCCCTCTTTCGTCTTCGTCTATCGGTAACTTTACTTGAGACTATATTTTTTATTCACCACATGATATGTGTTTTGCTTGGAGGGTCTTGTATGATTTGAGTCTTTGATTTTTAGTTTACCACAATCATCCTTGATGTACACACCTTTTGGGAGAGACACACATGAATCGGACTTTATTAGAATACTCTATGTGCTTCACTTATATCTTTTGAGCTAGATAGTCTTTGCTCTAGTGCTTCACTTATATCTTTTTAGAGCATGGTGGTGGTTTTATTTTATAGAAATTATTTATCTCTCATGCTTCACTTATATTATTTTGAGAGTCCTTTAGAACAGCATGTTAATTTGCTTTGGTTATAAAATTAGTCCTAATATGATAGGCATCCAAGATGGGTATAATAAAAACTAACATATAAAGTGCATTGAATATTATGAGAAGTTTGATACTTGATGATTGTTTTGAGATATGAGGATGGTGATATTAGAGTCATGCTAGTAGAGTAGTTGTGAATTTGAGAAATACTTGTGTTGAGGTTTGCAAGTCCCGTAGCATGCACGTATGGTAACCGTTGTGTGACAAATTTGAAGCATGAGGTATTTCATTGATTGTCATCCTTTGTGTGGAGGTCGGGATCGCGCGATGGTTCAATCCTACCAACCCTTCCCCTAGGAACATGTGTGTAGTACTTTGTTTTGATGACTTGTAGATATTTGCAATAAGTATGTGAGTTCTTTATGACTAATGTTGAGTCCATGGATTATACACACTCCCACCCTTCCACCATTGCTAGCCTCTCTTGTACCGCGCAACCTTCGCCGATACCATACACCCACCATATACCTTCCTCAAAACAGCCACCATACCTACCTATCATGGCATTTCCATAGCCATTCCGAGATATATTGCCATGCAACTTTCCACCGTCCCATTTATTATGACACGTTCCATCATTGTCATATTGCCTTGGATGATTATGTAGTTGACATCGTATTTGTGGCAAGGCCACCATGCATAATTTTTCATACATGTCACTCTTGATTCATTGCATTTCCCGGTACACCACCGGAGGCATTCATATAGAGTCATATTTTGTTCTAGTATCGAGTTGTAATCTTTGAGTTGTAAATAAATAGAAGTGTGATGATCATCATTATTAGAGCATTTTCCCGAAAAAAGGGCCACAAAAGAGAGAAAAAAAGGGAAAGGCCAAATAAAAAAAAGGAAGGCCCAAAAAAAAGAAAAAAGGGGGACAATGCTACTATCTTCTTTCCACACTTCTGCTTCATATACTAGTGGGAATTTTCATTATAGAACTTGGCTTGTATATTCGAACGATGGGCTTCATCAATGCCCTAGGTCTTCGTGAGCAAGCAAGTTGGATGCACACCCACTTAGTTTCTTCTGTTGAGCTTTCATACATTTCTAGCTCTAGTGCATCCGTTGCATGGCAATCCCTACTAACTCACATCGATATCTATTGATGGGCATCTCCATAGCCCATTGATACGCCTAGTTGATGTGAGACCATCTTCCCCCTTTTTGTCTTCTCCACAACCACCACTCTATTCCACCTATAGTGCTATATCCATGGCTCACGCTCATGTATTGCGTGAATGTTGAAAAAGTTTGAAAAAAAATTAAGTATGAAACAATTGCTTGGCTGAAACCGGGGTTGTGCATTATTTGGGTATTTTGTGTGACGAAGATGGAGCATAAACAAACTAAATGGTTTTGTAGGGATGAACTTCCTTTGGCCATGTTATTTTGAATTTTTTTTTTGCTTTGCTAGTATGCTTGAAGTATTATTATTCTTATGTCAATATTAAACTTTTGTCTTGAATATTTTGGATCTGAACATTCATGCCACAATAAAGAAAATTACATTGAGAATTATGTTAGGTAGCATTCCACATCAAAAAATCTGTTTTTATCATTTACCTACTCGAGGACGAGCATGAATTAAGCTTGGGGCTGCTTGATACGTCTCCAACGTATCTATAATTTTATATTGTTCCATGCTATTATATTATCTGTTTTGGATTTTTAATGGGCTTTATTATACACTTTTATATTATTTTTGGGACTAACCTACTAACCCAAGGCCAAGTGCAAATTGCTGTTTTTTGCCCATTTCAGTGTTTCGCAGAAAAGGTATATCAAACCGAGTCCAAACGGAATGAAACCTTCGCGAGGATCATTTTTGGAACAAACGCAACCCGAAAGACTTGGAGTACACGCCAGGGAAGCCACGAGGTGGCCACGAGGCAGGGGCACGCCCAGGGGGGTAGGCGCGTGGCGCGCCCCCACCCTCGTGGGCCCCTCGTAGCTCCACCGACGTACCTCTTCCTCCTATATATATGTAATGCCCAAGATGCGACTATGTCACCCACGTGTCGGGGCATGACTCAAAGATATAAGCGCATTCTGGAATGATCGCAAGCGTGGTATCTTTGCACAACTAATGTAAAAATTTAGGGATGAAAGTGTAAAAGATAGTTGGCTTACACTCGCCACGTCACACAATGAATACAATAACATACAATCATCCAAAACACAGGGTCCGACTACGGACGAAGTCCAAACGAGAAAGATACCATAACACAAGGCCTGATCGCCCCTAGTAGGAATTGATAACCCACAAGTGTAGGGGATCGCAACAGTTTTCGAGGGGAAAGTATTTAACCGAAATTTGTTGATTCGACACAAGGGGAGCCAAAGAATGATCTTAAGTATTAGCAGCTGAGTTGTCAATTCAACCACACCTGGAAACTTAGTATCTACAGCAAGATAGTTTAGTAGCAAAGTAATATGATAGTGGCGGTAGCAGCAATAAAAGTAATGATAGTGTTTTTGTAGTTTTTGTAATAGTAGCAGCGGAAAAGTAAATAAGCAACAAGCAATATAGGAAAAGCTCGTAGGCATTGGATCAGTGATGGGAAATTATGTCGGATGCAATTCATCTTGTAGAAGTTATAACCTAGGGTGATGCAAAACTAGCTCCAGTTCATCAATGCAATGTAGGGATGTATTCCGAATATAGTCATACGTGCTTATGGAAAAGAACTTGCATGGCATCTTTTGTCCTGCCCTCCCGTGGCAGCGGGGTCCTATTGGAAACTAAGGGATATTAAGGCCTCCTTTTAATAGAGTACCGGACCAAAGCATTAACACATAGTGAATACATGAACTCCTCAAACTATGGTCATCACCGGGAGTGGTCTCGATTATTGTCACTTCGGGGTTGTCGGATCATAACACATAGTAGGTGACTATAGACTTGCAAGATAGGATCAAGAACACACATATATTCATGAAAACATAATAGGTTCAGATCTGAAATCATGGCACTCGGGCCCTAGTGACAAGCATTAAGCATAGCAAAGTCATAGCAACATCAATCTCAGAACATAGTGGATACTAGGGATCAAACCCTAACAAAACTAACTCGATTACATGATAGATCCCATCCAACCCATCACCGTCCAGCAAGCCTATGATGGAATTACTCATGCACGGCGGTGAGCATCATGGAATTGGTGATGGAGGAATGTTGATGATGACGATGGCGACGATCTCCACTCTCTGGAGCCCCGAACGGACTCCAGATCAGCCCTCCCAGGAAAGATTAGGGCTTGGCGGCGGCTCCGTCTCGTGAAATGCGATAATTCTTTCTCCCTGATTTTTTTCTCCCCGAAAGTGAAGATATAGGATCTGGGGGTACGTCGGTGGAGCACCAGGGGGCCCACGAGGCAGGGGGCGCGCCCCCCACCCTCGTGGACAGGCCCTGGCCCCCCTGGCGTGGATCTTCTTGCAGATATTTTTTATATTTTCCAAAATAATTATCCGTTGATTTTCAGGCGATTCCGAGAACTTTTTATTTCTGCAAAAAAAAAACAACACCATGGCAGTTCTGCTGAAAATAACGTTGATCCGGGTTAGTTCCATTCAAATCATGCAAGTTAGAGTCCAAAACAAGGGCAAAAGGGTTTGGAAAAGTAGATACGTTGGAGACGTATCAACTCCCCCAAGCTTAAACCTTTGCTTGTCCTCAAGAAATTCAGTTGATAAACTGAAAGTGATAAAGAAAAACTTTGACAAACTCTGTTTGCTCTTGTTGATGTAAATATGTAAGCTAGCATTACGGTTTTCAACAAGATCATGAACTAACCACATTCACAATAACTTTCAGGTCTCAAGACTACTCACATCAATGGCATAATCAGCTAACGAGCAATAATAATAAACCTCGGATGACAACACTTTCTCACAACAATCATGATATTATATAACAAGATGGTATCTCGCTAGCCCTTTCTGAGACCGCAAAACATAAATGCACAGCACCTTTAAGGATCAAGCACTGACTAGACATTGTAATTCATGGTAAAAGAGATCCAGTCATGATCATACTCAATGCAAATTAATAGTAATACATGCAACGACAGAGGTGCTCTCCTACTGGTGTTCTTTGATAAGAGGATGATGACTCTGCATAAAAGTAAATAGATAGGCCCTTCGTAGAGGGAAGCAGGGATTTGTAGAGGTGCCAGAGCTCGATTTTTAAATACAGATGAATAACATTTTGAGCGGTATACATTCTTTGTCAACATAACAACCAAGAATCTCGATATCTCCCATGCTACACACATTATAGGCGGTTCCCAAACAGAATGGTAAAGTTTATACTCCCCCAACCACCAACAAGCACACTCCACGGCCATCCAAATCCACGGGGTACCGTCCAAACAAGCAACAGTCTTGGGGGAGTTTTGTTTAATTATTATGATTTTGAGCATGGGACTAGAATCCCGGTTACCAGCCATTTTCTCACGAATGATGAGCGGAGTCCACTCGTCGTGAGAATAACCCACCTAGCATGGAAGATATAGACAGGCCTAGTTGATACATGAGCCGTTCGAGCATACAAAACAGAATTTCATTTGAAGGTTTAGAGTTTGCCACATGAAAATTTACTTGGAACGGCAGGTAAATACCGCATATAGGAAGGTATGGTGGACTCATATGGAATAACTTTGGGGTTTATGGAAGTGGATACACAAGCAGTATTCCCGCTTAGTACAGGTGAAGGCTAGAAAGAGACTGGGAAGCGACCAACTAGAGAGCAACAACGGTCATGAACATGCATTAAAATTAAGCAACAATGAATGCAAGCATGAGTAGGATATAAATCACCATGAACATAAATATCGTGAAGGCTATGTTGATTTGTTTCAACTCCACGCGTGAACATGTGCCAAGTCAGATCACTTAAATCGTTCAAAGGAGGATACCACCCATCATACCACATCACAACCATTTTAATATCATGTTGGCACGCAAGATAGACCCATTATAAACTCTCAGCTAATTAAGCATGGCATAAGCAGCTATGATCTCTAATTGTCATTGCAAGCATGTTTCATTCATAACCAGCTGAATCAGGAACGATGAGCCATCATATTTACAAAAACAAGAGAGGTCAAGTTCATACCAGCTTTTCTCATCTCAATTAGTTCATCATATATCATCCTTATTGCCTTTCACTCGCACGACCGAACGATGTGGATAATAATAATAGTGCACATGCATTGGACTAAGCTGGAATCTGCAGACATTTGAATACAAGAGAAAAGACAAGGTAATATGGCTCAAGGTTAAATCAACAACAAAGCATATGAGAGCCACTAAGCATTTTAATCATGGTCTCTTACTCTTATCCCCCAAGAAAAAGAAAAGAAACTATTTACACGGGAAAGCTCCCAACAAGCAAAAGAAGAACAGGAAATCTTTCTGGGTTTTACATTTTTAACTACTACAAGCAAAGAAAGTAAACTAGCTTAGAAGCTACAACTAATATATTTTTTGTTTTTCTGGGGTTTTTCTAGCACACAAGAAAAAAGACTAAGAAAAAGAAATTGAAACTAAGCATGGATGGTACAGTGAAAGAGTGTGAGCACCGACAACTAGAATAAGTGTGAACATGAATGTAAGTCCGTGAGAAACACGTACTCCCCCAAGCTTAGGCTTTTGGCCTAAGTTGGTCTATGGCCATGGATCAATGCCACTCCCTCCAGTGTACTGAGATGTATCCTCTGGGTGCCACTGGTTGGCGAGCTCATCCAGCTCCCACCCATAAACAGATTGACGGGAAGGATCAAGTGGTGGTTCTGGCTCGGGCTTTTAAGCTTGTGCCTGGCCTTGGTACTTGTAGAAGGCATCTGATGTGATAAGGAATACGCATGTAGACAGATCAAACAAATATGGTGCAGGCAAGGTAACAATTTCACAGTAAATTTCATCAAACCTCAATTTATAATTAAGCTGCCTATTCTTGTCTTTAATAATAAAAGCATGGGCTACCATGCTCTTGTAGTCTAGATAAACAGGGGCAAGCAATTTTTCTTCCTTCTCATGATGCCTAATAGGTATTCTAAAATGTTCAGCAAAGCGAGAAGCAAAGATGCCTCCAAAGACGGGCCCCTTTGAGCAGTTCAGACTTAGCCGTTTAGCAACGACGACGCCCAAGCTAAAAGTTGTGTCTTGAAATAAAGCATGGCGTAAAATGATAATATCAGGGGCACTGAGATTCCCACTGTTCCCGCGACCAATTAAACATCTACTAGCAAATAAGGCAAAGTGGCGCAGAACAGGGAAGTGTATACTAGTGATTCTTGCCCATGAAAGTTGTCTCGTTTCCCCTACGGCTATCATGTCAATGAACCCTTCTACGTCTTCACGACGTGGTTCATCTAGTCTACCTCCAAAGGGTACTTTGCATATTTCACAAAAGTCTAAGAGTGATATCTCCTTAATCACATCATATAAACGGAACTCCGCCGTAGGTGGTGTTTTCCTAGAATGAAAATGAAAGCTTTGCGTGGAAATATTGGTGAGTAAGAGATACTGTTCTTTCTGGTCGTGGAGGAAGTCGTTGAGGCCTGCATTATTTGCCAACCAATAAAAGTCTTCATAAATCCTGGCGGACACCATGAAATCATTGCAAGGCCATTCACATGGTCTAACTTCCGCCATGCGAGGAAGATTATACTTGGGCTTCTTGTTTTCTTCTTTCTTCTTCTCCTGTGAGCTCATGCTGGAGGAGACCCTCAACAATTTTTTTAACATTTTCCTTTTCTGAAAATTTCTGAAATTTTTAGTAACTTCAAAATAAAAGTTAACCAAACTCAATAAGATTGATAGCAACAACTCCTACTAGTGCCTAGAGACTATATCATGCATTAGAACTACTTGGGACCAAGAAAATTTGACATGCAAGCTCAAGAACAAGGTCACCCCAGCAGCATAAATTTGCAACAAATAAAGCACTAGAATAAAAACTAATTGGACCAATGGAGGAGTCACATACCAAGGAACAATCTCCCCAAACAGTTTGGTGAATGGTGCTTTGAGCAAGGAGGTCGAAAATGGCAGCAAGATGAGCTAGAACTTGGGTTTGAGCTGGTTGGTGATTTTTTTGGGAGGAAGAAGAAGAGCATAGGTGCAGGAATAAGTGGAGGGGGGCCATGTGGGGCCCACGAGCCAGGGGCACGCCCTAGGCAGGGAGGCGCGCCCTGGACCCTCGTGGCCACGTGTTGGCTCCCTTCGTTGTGTGTTCAGTGCCATATTTCCTCAAATATTCTAGAAAAAATCATATTTCATTTTCATGGCATTTGGAGAACTTTTATTTTTGAGATATTTTTTATTGCACGGATAAGTCTGGAAACAGACATAAAATACTATTTTTCTTTTATTTATCCTAATTAACAGAAAAAAGAGGGTACAGAAGGTGGTGCTATCTAGATTCACATATCCCATGCTCATCAAAAGGAATCCATTAACAAGGTTGATCAGGTCTTGTTAATAAACTCTTTCCGAGTAACATGAAACCGGAGAATTTTTGAATAACACTAGGTTACCTCAATGGGGATATTTATGTCCCCAACAATAAGGATGTCATATGTCTTCCTGATAGTAGGAAGAGGAAATTCAAAACCTCCAATAGTAATAGTTGAAATTTTTCCAATATAATTGATACTTTGGACCTGAGATTGTTTCCTCGGAAAGTGTACCGTGTGCTCATTACCATTGACATGAAAAGTGACATTGCCTTTGTTGCAATCAATAACAGCCCCTGCAGTATTCAAAAAGGGTCTTTTAAGAATAATAGACATACTATCGTCCTCGGGGATATTGCAACATCCCAAATTCTCAATTTGGAATGTTATACATAGATCATATTGTATTGCATGTTTTATTCCATTTTTGTGCGTGGCGATCCACGAAAATTCTAAGCAACTCAAGGACCTACGGAGAGAGTTGGGAATTCTACCGTTTCGTATTTGAGTTTTCTCGAATACCGGTACGGGGATCACATTGGTTTTAATTATTTTCTCCTCCTCAAAATATTTCTTAATAAAATATATGAGCGGAGATAATATTACTTCTCCAAAATAAAAGAAATATTGGAGGAAACATATTAAAATCACTTTTTTTACGGATTTATTTGCGATTTTATTTGCATAGGGAAAATTCGCGTTTTTCAAAATTGCATGTAGGTCCGGGAAAAATGTTCACTTTGTCCTATGGTTTATTAGAGGACGGTGAAAATTTATTTCTGAATTTTTTGGAGCTCGTTTAGTATTATATTTTCGTGTTTTTCGGCGTTAGGATTTTTTTTTAGTTTTGGTTCGGACCGACCTGGGCCGAAGGCCCAGCCGGCCCGCTGAGCCACCGCCTCGCCCGCGCCATGTCCGACCGGGACACCGGCCGGAGTCCCGCCGCTGCTCGGCCTTGCTGCCCCCTACCCCAAGAAGCCGCCCCTGCCCCCTTTAAATAGCCGCCACCCCCCCTCGACGCCACCCCACCACCGCCGCCAGCCCGCCGCTGTCGCGCCAGTTCGCCGCCGCCGCGCCAGCTCGCCGCCGCACCACACCAGCTCGCCGCCCCGCCGTCGCCTGCGCCGCGCAACCCTGCCGCCTGCGCCGCGCAACCCTGCCGCCGCCGCACCGTCGTCTGCCGCCGCCGTTTTTTTTAAACCGAGCGGTTTTCTTTTAGAAACCCTAGATCCGTTTTTTTTTCTTTAGATCGGTTCGTTTTTTTCTGGTTTAGTTAGTTTGCGGACGTTCGTCCGTACGTTCGTTTTAACGAACGTGGATCATCCTTTAGTTACAGACAGTGAACGTTCATTCGTTAGATTGTTCGTCAGTTTTCTTTTTCGGGGCTTTTATCCGTGATTATTTTCGATCATGATTTCTGCCCTGATCTTGTTTTTCGTTTTTCTTTTCGCTCGAGAGTCGGAATCAGGTGATTCAAAATCACGGATCTTCGTCTCGACGCCCTCTTTCCGTTTAACCAACTTGAACAAGATTTTGATACTGTAAAATTTGATCTTAGAACAATCTAGTAAACAGTCTTGTTTCTTTTGCAGTTTGAGTTTCATTGCCCCGTTTGATTTGATTCTTTTTGCAAACCAGAGTTCTTAAGTTGAACTTTCTGGTTAGATCTTGTTATTCGCATTTTTGTTTGTGCATCTTTTCTTGATTTCTTATGTATGCTATTGTTTGCTTGCGATAGAATACCCGTACTGCGATGCGTGCTACTATGAGTCTCTAGGTTTTGAAGCAAGGCAAGTAACACTTTGATCGTACCCTTTTATTACCCAATTTATATGCATTAGATCAGACCCTCACACATTTCATGAGTAGGATCTCTTAACTTGTGGGTGTGGGAAGTAGATTGAGGTAGAACCTATTACCTGCATTATTTTCAAACCCCTGGGAGTTACTTCTACGTTATGCTTAGGTTGCCATGCTATGCTCGTAGACATGGTTTGGGTTTGATTGAAATCCATGTCAGATGTGAGTTGTTAATTAATGGTTCAACTTAAGGTGGCTACTTGAATACACATCTGTGTGGATTGGTTGCAGGGCACCTGGAGAATCCAGTGTTGTCCTAGGAAATCCCGAGGTTCCGTGTGATTGTCCTATGGAATGCCACCCAGACTCAAAGGGATCATAAAACTATTCATGCTAGAAACTTCCGTGTGCAGCCACAATGCCATTATGGGCTCTGGCATAGTATGAGTAAGTTGTGTGAGCTCTTTCAGTGGTGGACTAGCAGATGTAGGGGAAAGTAGGTGTACCGGTCCACCCGGGGTAATGGGTGAACGCTTCCGAAAGACTATGTATCGGTCATCCGTTTCTCAAACACCATGCAGTGCGAGAAATCCAACGGAGGAGATCAAGTCTTATGGGGAAAAGTGCACAAACCTCTGCAGAGTGTACAAACTGATCATGATTAGCCGTGTCCCCGGTTATGGACAATCTTGAGTATCTGGTACTTGAATTATTGGTTGATCTCATCACTCTAAAATTAATTTGTTGGGTTGATGATGATTACTTTAATTGGGGTTGAGTTGGAGGTACCTTCTCAATGATGTTTCAACTACCATGAAAGTTAAAATAAAACTTATTCCTTTGTTGTAGGAAAAAATTGGCCTTACGCAAATACCTTAACCTTAGAGCCTCCACCAGCCAAATATGCATATAGTGTTAGCCTTTATTCTGTTACTTGCATCTACTATGTTATCTTGCCAGCATATTCCATGTGCTGACCCATTTCAGGCCGCAACATGTTACGTTGCAGACTTTTCAGACGAGGAGTAAGACGTGCTAGGTCGTTTGTCATGCACTCAGCTGTGTTGTTGGAGTTGATGGACTCACTTATCTTCCAAGCCTTCCGTTGTTATTTTTGTTAGATGGCCTTATGCCATAGACTTTTGTAATAAGTTCTCGTTTGAGACATTCGATGTAATAAGTGTGTGATTGCCACTCTGTTATAAATCCTTCAAGTACTGTGTGTGTCAGCATTACCGATGCAGGGATGACACTGAACACAGAGACTTCGGTCCATTCAGATCGTGGTCGCTACAAGATGGTATCAGAGCACACGATGGCTGTAGGACACGACCACTAAGATAAACCCTAGGTCACTCTCCTCTACCTATTTCTGACTTCTCTCCATTTTCTACTCTTTTAGGATGGTGGACCCAAGGAACAAGTTCACTCAACCAGATGAAGACAGACCTTTTTGACGACACTTGAAGGTGGTCACTAGGTACTTGAACATAGGAATACCAAGCTTCACCGGGACCAACACCGCCACTTTACCAGAAGAGGAGCGATGGAGTATTCAAGTTCAAATTCTCGGGAGGACATTCGCACCATCAACTAAGCAAACAGAGTTTTCTTTTGATGCACCAACTGGAGCCTAGGCAAGAGTATGGCAACCCACATCACTATGGGACGGATTGGAGAAGTCTACAAGCAGGAGCTGAAGGACACTATCTACCAGATTTTTGGACGCCGAGATGAGCGATGGGACATGATCAGTACTCGGAAGGACAGGTCTATTGCAGCGTTCATCTAGGAGTTAAACCAGCACATTCGCCGACAGGAGCACCAGATGTGCGCAGGGATGATAGATTTGAAGAAGGCGCTAACCAGGAAGTTGGAGCTAGAAGAGGAACTCAAATCTACACGTGACGGATACGAGGAGGAGATGATGATACTTGTGGAGAAGAATGATGATCTGACAACGAAGCTAGGAGTATTCATGGGAGATCCAGCACCAGGAGGAGAAGAAGAGGAAGAAGAACCCAAGGAGATTCGTTCTGAAGACTACATCATCATCGACGACACGGACTCAGACCCCGATGATAGTAATGACGAATACTACGAAGATGAAGCTGGAGCAGACATCATGGAATCTTCCGTCGATCAAAATTTCTAGATGACCACCCTATGACTAGTAGTCCCCCCCCAAAGTAGATTTTAGAGCACTTTGTAACGTTAGTTAGATCTTTGTAAGCCCTTGTTTGAAATTGATTGGTGTGATATGATTGTGTTTGTCTCTTGTGTATATGGGTAGTGATTTCCCCTTAGACCTCATTTCTATTCTAATATCTTCCCTCTACACCCATCAGATGCCTCCGAGACGTCAGCCCGGATTTCAGTTTCCCCCTGAGCTCACTCAGTTGATCCAGCAACAGAACACTTTGATGCAACTTCTTGTCTAGAACACTCAGAACAACCAGAACAAAAACTACAACAACCCTCCACCACCACCACCCGTGGACAACCTGACACGTTTCTTAAGGTTGCAACCACCGGTGTATGCTAGCAGCATTGAACCAATAGTTGCTGATGACTGGCTGCGCAAGATTGGAAGGGACTTGACCACCGCCAATTGCACGGATGCTGAGAAGGTGCGATTTGCCGCACATCAGTTGTCAGGACCAGCAGCAGCATGGTGGGATAATTACACAGCCACTTTCCCTGTAGCCAATGTCACTTGGGATCAGTTTCAGCAAGCTTTTCGCACTGCCCATGTCTCAACTGGAGCTATGATCACGAAGAAGCGGGAGTTTCGCAACTTGCGCCAAGGGAATCGTATTGTAGCTCAGTACGTAGATGAGTTTAGTACCCTATCTCGTTATGCCCCAGATGATGTGGCCACAAATGCCGCTAAGCAGGAGAGATTTATGGAAGGGCTAAATGATGAGATGAGCGTACAGTTGATGGTGGCAACCTTCAACAACTACCAGGAGTTTGTAGATAAAGCTCTTATGATTGAAGGGAAGCAGCAGCAGATTGAGAGTCGCAAGAGGAAGTATGGACAAGGAAGGAATAATTATGGAGCCCAGCAGAAGCCCCGATTCACCCCGAATTCGGGAGGATACACCCATAACCATGGAAGCCACACCCACACTGGAGGAAGTTCTCACAACCACAATGGCTCCAAGAATGGGAATGGGAATGGAGCAAACAATAATCAGAACCGCTCTACTCCATCCACATCCGCCAAGAGGGATTTGAGCCACGTCACCTGTTTCAAGTGCGGGAAGAATGGACACTATGCCACGGAGTGCCCTGAAACTAAGAATAGGAACGACAATGGAAGCGCCGGGAAGAAGCCCAACCCGTTCAATAAAGGACAAATGAACCACGTGACCGTGGAGGAGGTTGAAGAGCAACCAGATGCTGTTGTCGGTAAGTTTTTGGTTAAGTGATTTACCGCAATAGTTCTTTTCGATACTGGTGCATCGCATTCATACATTTCAAGGGGATTCGTAAATAGATATAAGTTGCCCACCCAAGTCCTAAAGACCCCCCATGTTAGTAAGCTCTCCAGGAGCGGAGTATATGGCACATCAACGATGTTTTCAGACGCCATTGGTCATAGGATGCCATGTTTTCCCCTCGGACCTGATAGTTTTGGAGTCACAAGGATTGGATGTGATACTAGGTATGGATTGGCTATCAATGTATGGAGGGAACATCGATTGTGCCAGGAAGTCTATTTTGCTTACCACCCCGGAGGGAAAAAGGATCAAGTATGTATCTAGGCATTCGCCTATAAGGACACAAGTACATTCTCTCACGGGTGTTGTTCAGGAGGAAGTGCTTGTAGTAAAGGATTACACGAATGTTTTTCCAGAGGAGCTACCAGGCATGCCGCTGGATAGAGATATTGAGTTTTTGATAGAATTATTGCCCGGCACCGGACCAATATCAAAGAGACCGTATCGGATGCCAGCAAATGATCTGGAGGAGATCAAGAAGCAGATTAAGGAGTTACTGGAGAAAGGATTTATACGACGAAGTTCATCACCTTGGGGAGCCCCAGTGCTTTTGGTCGAGAAGAAGGATGGATCCTTAAGAATGGTCGTTGATTATCGGGCACTGAATGAAGTGACGATTAAGAATAAGTACACGCTGCCGATGATTAATGATTTGTTCGATCAACTTCAAGGAGCTAAAGTATTTTCCAAGATCGATCTACGATCGGGATACCACCAGTTGAAGATCCGAGAGAAGGATATACCTAAGACAGCCTTCACCGCAAGGTATGGGCTATATGAGTATACGGTTATGTCGTTTGGATTTACTAACGCCCCTGCCTATTTCATGAGTATGATGAATAAGGTGTTCATGGAGTTCTTGGATAAGTTTGTCATGGTATTCATTGATGATATTTTGGTATACTCGAAGAACGAAGAGGAACACGCGGAGCATTTGCGTATGGTACTAGAGAAGCTCAGAGAACATCAGTTGTACGCCAAGTTTAGCAAATGCGAGTTTTGGTTGAAGGAAGTTCGATTCTTAGGGCTTGTTATATCAGGAGAAGGTATAGCAATGGACCCTGTCAAAGTGCAAGCAGTCATTGAGTGGTTGGCACCCACTTCAGTTGGAGAGATTCGTAGTTTTCTTGGACTCGCGGGATATTACCGGAGATTCATAGAAAATTTCTCAAAGATTGCAAAACCAATGACGACATTGTTGAAGAAGGACACAAAGTTTCATTGGACTGAAGAGTGCGAAGAAAGTTTCCAGGAGTTGAAGAAGCGGTTGACGACAGCGCAGTGCTGATCTTGCCAGATATACGCAAGGATTTCCAAGTGTATTGCGATGCTTCATGCTTAGGACTTGGAGGAGTACTCATGCAGGATGGAAGAGTTGTTTCTTATGCATCCCGTCAACTACGACTGCACGGGTTGAATTATACGACACATGATTTGGAGTTAGCAGCAGTTGTGCACACGCTCAAAACATGGAGACATTTCCTTATTGGAAATCGTTGTCATGTGTACATGGATCACAAGAGTTTGAAGTACATTTTCACACAGAAGGAACTGAACCTCGGACAAAGGAGATGGTTGGAGCTTATAAAGGATTACAATATGAAGCTGCACTATCACCCAGGAAAGGCCAATGTCGTTGCAGATGCTTTGAGCCGGAAGAGTTTTGCAAATACCCTAGTGAAGGGAGGATTGCCGCAGGAGCTAGCGGAAGATCTCAGGGAGCTTCGTTTGGAGATAGTTCCTAGAGGTTTTGTTGCAACGTTGGAGGTTCAGTCAACATTGCTGGGAAGGATACGCGAAGCCCAGAAGGAGGACAAAGAGATTACCGAGATAAAGGAGAGGATGAGCGAAGGAAAAGCCAAGGGATTTCGTGAGGACGAACACGACTCCTTATGGTTTGAGGGTCGAATCTATGTGCCCAACAAAACGGAGACTAGGAAGTTGATACTGCAGGAAGCACATGATTCGCCAAACTTGATACACCCTAGAAATACTAAGATGTATTTGTATTTGAAGGAGCGTTTCTGGTGGACGGGAATGAAAAAGGATATTGCCGAGTATGTAGCCATATGTGATGTATGCCAGAGAGTAAAGGCGGAACATCAGAAGCCAGCAGGATTACTACAGCCTATGCCGATACCCGAATGGAAGTGGGACAAGCTTGGCATGGACTTTATCACCGGATTGCCCAGGACCAAATCAGGATATGACTCAATGTGGGTAGTAGTGGATCGCTTGACCAAGGTAGCCCACTTTATCCCCGTGAAGACCACATATACCAGTGCGAAGTTGGCCAAGATATACATGACCAGGTATGTCTGCATGGAGTTCCAAGGACCATTTTATCAGATAGAGGAACACAGTTCACCTCAAAGTTTTGGCATCAGTTACACCAGACTTTGGGAACGAGGCTGGAATTCAGTACATCTTTTCACCCGCAGACCGATGGACAGACCGAGAGAGTCAATCAGATTCTGGAAGATATGTTGAGAGCTTGTGCGCTAGATTATGGATCTAGTAGGGATGACAACTTGCCCTACGCAAAGTTCTCGTACAACAACAGTTACCAGGCCAGTTTGAAGATGGCACCGTTCGAAACGTTGTACGAAAGGAGATGCCGAACACCATGGATGTGCGATGAAGTCGGAGACCGACAGTTGTCTGGACCAGACCTAATCAAGGAGTCAGAAGAGAAGGTTAAGTTGATTCGTGATAGACTAAAGATAGCTCAGTCGAGGCAGAAGAGTTACGCAGACTCAAAGTGCAAGGAAGTAGCCTATGAAATCGGAGACTGAGCATACCCGAGAGTATCGCCTCTGCGAGGAGGTAAACGTTTCGGAGTTAAAGGAAAGTTAGCCCCGAGATTTGTGGGACCGTACCGTGTTTTGGAACGCATGGGTGAGGTTGCCTACAAGTTGGAGTTACCCGAAGGATTATCAGGAGTGCACGCTGTGTTTCATGTTTCTCAGCTTCAGAAGTGTCATGCAGAGATGGTCGGTATTCCTTTAAGAGACACAGTACCCCTGGAAGCAATTCAGTTGGATGGCGATCTGACCTACGAGGAGAAACCCGTCAAGATCCTCGAGTTTTCAAGTAGAGTCACTCGCAGTATGGTTATCAAGTTTTGCAAAGTTCAGTGGAGTCACCACACTGAGGAAGAAGCCACCTGGGAACGAGAAGATGATCTACGCAAGGACCACCCACACCTGTTTTCTAGCCAAGCCGAATCTCGAGGGCGAGATTCATTCTAAGGGGGGTAGGTTTGTAACATCCCAAATTTTCAATTTGGAATGTTATACATAGATCATAATGCATTGCATATTTTATTGCATTTTTGTGCATGGCGGTCCTCGAAAATTCTAAGCAACTCAAGGACCTACGGAGAGAGTTGGGAATTCTACCGTTTCGTATTTGAGTTTTCTCGAATACCGGTACGGTGATCACGTTGGTTTTAATTATTTTCTCCTCCTAAAAATATTTCTTAATAAAATATATGAGCGGAGATAATATGACTTCTCCAAAATAAAAGAAATATTGGAGGAAAAATATTAAAATCACTTTTGTTTTTTTCGGATTTATTTTTGATTTTATTTGCATAGGGAAAAATGCTCGTTTTTCAAAATTGCATTTAGGTCCGGGAAAAATGTTCACTTTGTCCTATGGTTTATTAGAGGACAGTCAAAATTTATTTCGGAATTTTTTGGAGCTCGTTTAGTTGTTGGGGTTTTGGAACGACATATGCCAACGGATGGCTTATCATGCATGGAGTCAAAAGAACGTCGCCGGGCTCGGGAAGCGGGATAAAGCGGAACTTAGGACACCTACGGATCTTACCCAGGTTCGGGGCTCTCCGAGAAGATAACACCCCTAGTCCTGCTCTGCGGGGGCTCCGCGTCATGACTGATATCACTATGGTAGCTACAAGGTTGCTTCTTGAGCTGTGCGGTCTAGAGGAAGGAAATGAACAAGGCTAGCCCGCTTCCTCTCTCTTTTCTAGGGTTCAATCTCGTAACCTTCTAACCCCTCCTCATGGAGGACCCTGGGGGGTTTATATAGGCCTACCCCCAGGGGTGCAATGGTAATCTCGACGGTGTGGCTCCCAGCCGTCAGTGTCTTCTGGCGCCGGCCTTGCCGCCTGCCTGCTGGGGCCCGCTGCCTGCGGGCCCTATGTGATTGTCTTTCACTGTAGATGCGCCTCTGCTGACGACAGCCTTGTCGAGAGGGAAGTGGCCACAGTGCCGCCGCCTCCTACCGTACGCTGCCGCCACGCCCTGTCTTGTCATCTTGATGAGGCTCGGACTTCTAGGACGAGAATTGCCGCCTGCTACCAGGCGGCCGTCTCCCCTGGCCGTCTGCCAGGGGCGGCTTGTTCGTGAGCTACCCGCTGACCAATGGGGCCAGCCGCCTGCTGGCCCTTCCGTCTGTGAGTAGTGGGATCGTGGCCTCCTCTGACCGATGCTTGGTCACGAGCAGCATGGCTACAGTGACCCGCCGTTTAGGAGATATTCATAAGGTACACGTTCACTGTAGCCATGCCCTTATAGATCTTCTAAGGACATGTTCACCTGTAGCCATGCCCTTGCTGCGTGGGGGTCCCCCAGCACGCGTTCTGAGCGAAGGATATTGGACCGTCTGCGGGCTGGTGGTGTTGGTGTCGCCGCCTGTTTGGTCCCTACAGCCTGCTGGCAGCCAGCTGCTAGGGCAGGCTACCCTAGGAGGCGGCCCGATGAGCGAATGGCCGCGGTGGACCAGGCGGCTGTCATTCGTCTTAAAATACCAAGGGTGGTCACCGAGGGTACCCATGGTCAATATCTCCGACAGTAGTCCCCGAAGCTGGTGGAACTCCGCGGTGGGCGCTGGAGAGCCGAGGGGTTCTAGCAGCTTCCCCCCCTTAGGCAGGCCCAACGCCCTTCACTTGTTTTTCGTGGATATCCATCTACTGGCAGCCGGCCCTGCGCTACTGGAGCCAGCCTCCAGCAGCCGAACCGTCGTCTTAGAATCTTCGGTGGGAAGGCACCGCCTGGTCAGCAGGCAATCAAGCACGCCCGCCGACCGTTGGCAGCTCCTACGCGTCACCGCCCTGTCGCGTCGGCCTGCCAGCCCACGCGCATGACAGGACGTAACAGCGGGCCGGAGCCCGCCACTATGGGCCCTCTGTCCCCGCGCGGATCCACAGTGGCAGGGGTAATCGTTTACCCTCCCACGCGCATTTAATGCGCGCGGATTAGATGCGAAAAAAGCGGGGGTCGTGCGGGGCGTGGAGCGGTTAATCCCACGCCCGCCCCCTTGGTTTCGCCGCCCGGGCCTATATATAGGTCGGGGGAGAGGGCTGGCACCGTTCTCGTGCTCACTCCCCCCATCCTCCTCCTTCTTCCTTGCTCTTCTCGTCGTTGTCGCAGCGAGCCGCCGCTCAAACCATGTCCGTTCCGGCACCTCCCCGACACCACGGCCAGTGGGACGGCAGCGAGGTCTTGCAGGAGCACGTCGACGTCCTCCGGCGGTCGCGGAAGCTGCCCCCGGCCAACAGGGTCGCCGTGCGCCTGGCACCAGTGGCGGAGATCAGGCCGGCCCCGCGGCCAGGCGAGCGGGTCGTCTTCCGCTCGCACTTCCCGTGCGGATTTGGCCTCCCGGCGAGCGGTTTCTTCCGCTCCTTCCTGGAGTTCTTCCACATCCAACCCCACCACCTTACGCCGAACATGGTGATGATGCTCTCGTCCTTCATCGTCCTCTGCGAAGCATACCTCGGCATCCTCCCTACCATATAACTTTGGACCGAGCTCTTCTACGTGAAGCTTGGCACCGCCGTCCAGAGCGTGCCCGCCCAGTGCGGGGGGTGCATTGCGATGAAGCGCAGCGGGACGAGAACTTCTTCCCGGCACCACAGCTTGTGGGGTCGGTGAAGCAATGGCAGAAGACGTACTTCTACGTCTCCAACGTCGACCCCGAGCAGGATTTCATCTGCCTGCCGGAATGGGTGCCGGGGCCGCCTGCCGAGCCTCGTGACTCCTGGAGGACCCGGCCTGCTACCCTCACCGAAGGCGCTTCCATCGCGCTGCGCCGTCTTCGGGAGCTGAGAGACAGCGAGGGCTTGGTCTTCGCGGATCTGTTGCTCACGTTCGCCGAGCGTCGGGTGCTGCCGCTGCAGCGCCGCCCTCACCTGATCTGTGACATGATCGGGCGCCGGGACCCCAGCCGGACGTGCACCAAGCCCCTGCCATACGGGGAGGTGGCCCGTCTGGTGAACCACATCTCCAGCTGCAGGGTCTCCGACTCCGGCTGGGCCTTCGGCAAGCCGTCGTACAGCCGCGGCAACCAGCCGCCCGCAGTAAGCTTTTCATCCTTCTGTTTTCTTTCTTTTTTGTCCGGCTACTGTAGCCGTCTGGTCCTGATATTTGGCTTAGATTTTCCCTGGCCAGCCGGCGCCGGGCTCTGACCAACTGGGCCGCCCCCTAGAGCCGGATCGCTCCCAGAGCGATACAAGCGACCCCGATCTTGGGGCCGCCGCCATGGAGGAGGAAGAGGTGACGGGCGGCGGGGGCCAGCCATCGGGCGTCCTGCCGGAAGGCGGCATTGAGAGCTGGCTGGATGACGACGAGGAGGTGGAGGAGGCACCCATCCGCACCAGCCAGCAGGCCGGGCCGTCTGGCACAGCCGGCAGTGGGAAACGGCGGTCCTCATCAAGCCCGACTGGTGCCCCACCCAAGAAGCTCCGGCTGTCGACCGCCGCCACGAGGCGTCGAGAGGCGGCCGCCAGGGCAAACGGGCCGAAGATGCCCAAGGCCAAGCCGATTGTGTCCGGGTAAGTGTCCTGCATTCCTTCTTTGTGTGATACTCATCTTTCTCAGCTGATCCCCTCTTGATTGATTCCCCGTTTCTTTGGGATATCCATGCAACGCGCCACTTTCCCTCTCGCGGGTGCCAGCGGGCTCTGTTGTGGGAGGCTCATATGCCCCTCCTGCGCCCCCTCGCGTGGATCCAGCCGTCGCGCTCCGGGAGGCGACGGAGAGGAATGCCCGCGAGGCGCGCGTGGAGCGCGGGGCCGCGAATCGTGAGCGAGCGGCGGCCAGTGCCGCCGCCCAGGCGGAGGCCGAAGCCGCCAAGAAGGCCCAGGCAGACGCCGTCCGAGTCCGAGAGCGGGGAAAGGGCCGTCAGCAGCCAGCGGTCCACGTCGTCCGCCCAGAGTCAGGGTCTCTCGAGCCATCGGCCTAGGCGCCGGCTGCTGACGAGAAGCCGGCTCCAGGCAATAGGGGGGACGACTGCGTCATTCTGGAGATGCCGCCACTGCCCCCCGCGTCGCCTGCTGGGGAGTAGGGCAGCCGGCCAGCGGGGACGGAGGCGCCGCCAGTTGGGGGCGTGCTGGTGACTGGCCCGCAACCGGCCCCCCGAGCCCCAGCCCGCCGGCGCCTTGCGAGGGCGGTCTCTATGCCACAGCAGGTGGAGGTCGGCGGGGCCAGCTCGTCCGCGCCGGAGAATGAGGCGACCAGCGCGGCGCCGTCAAGTTGGAGGCCCGGAGGTGGCGACGCGTGGATTGTCGCGTCGTGGGACGTCCTCGACCACTTCAACTCCTTGGGCAATGTCGTGCAGACGGCAGTGCAGGAGTTTGTCGCCACGCAGTCCTCCGTTCAAGTACGTGTGCTTCGTGTTCTTCTATTTTTATTCCTTCAATTTCTTCTGTGGGGGCGCGTCAGCGCACTCACTAGGTGTAGTCCCCGAGTTCCGAGCCGGCTGCTGAGCAGGCGGCTTGGAACTCCAAAGTGTGCGTCGTGGGCTGATTTTGCGTCTTGCCGCAGGAGTACCACAACCCCCGCGTGGCCTCCTACAACGCCCAGCGCCAGGAGCTGGCGCAGCTGTAGGCTGCCTTGGCAGACGGCCGAGGTGAGTGCCTTCTCTTCTCCTTGCGGGGGCGCGTCAGCGCACCCGCTGAGTGTAGTCCCCGAGTTCCGAGCCGGCTGCTGAGCAGGCGGCTTGGAACTCCAAGGTTATCCTTTTGCTGCTGATATTTGTTCTTTTTCTTCCTCCCTTGCCAGCGGTTGCAGCCGACCTCCGGAACCAGCTGGGCGAGGCCCAGTCGGAGCTGGCTGCTAAGGAGCGGGAGCGTGGTCTTGCCGCTCAGGACCGCGACCGCCTGGCCAAGGAGCTGGCGGACCAGGCGGCGGCCCACAAGGTCGAGCTTGGGAAGATGTCAGATGCCGAGTCACTTCTGCGGGCCGAATTCGAGACCGAGCGCTCGAATTGGGCCGAGAAGGAGGCGGCTCTCTAAGACGGCTACATAGCCATTGGAGACATGGTTGACGGTGAGATGTCTACCCTTTCATCTTGTGTTCGCCGTTTGTAATAGCCGTCTTTCTTTTCTTCTTATCCTTCTTCTAGCTTTGGCAGAGTTCTTCCCGGGCTACTCTATCGCCGCCACCCAGGCCATCGAAGCCGAGCGTGCTGCGAGGCGCCAGGCGGGCCGGGCGATCGCACCCAACGCGCCCAGGACCCCGGCCGAGGAGCTTCTTGACATTCGGGTGCGTCTCCTGCCGATCCGCCGTCTGCTTCGCCGTCTGCAGTGTGCTGGCGCCCAGGTCCTGGCCGCCCTCTGGCCAGGTGTGCCAGCACTCCGCACTCCCAGTCAGACGGCCGTCTGGCTGGAGGCGGCCGGCCAACGCTTCGAGGCCTGGAAGGGCTCCGCAGCGAGGGCTGGTGCGCGGATCGCCCTGGAATTCGTCAAGAGCTGGTATCCTGACCTAAGCCTTGAACAGCGGGAGACCTTCCGTGCGGAGGCCCAGCCTGAGCTGGCCGTGGAGCAGAAGAAGCTCATCCAACGCGTCGCCGCCCTCGCCGAATACGCCGACACCTCCGTCTTTGTTCCGGAGTTGGACGACAGGGGCCATGTGGTGCCGCCTGGCAACTTCGGGCTGGACCTGGCGGCGTCGGAGGAGCCGGACGAGGAGATCGCCTCCAGTGAAGGTGACCAGGAGGAGGAAGGCAGCGACGTGGAGGCCAGTTCCTAGGAGGCGGACCCGTCAGCCAGCCGCCAGCCTGACCAATCCTCGACAAGCAGACCAGGAGTAATGGCCCCGCCTGCCGCAGGAAACGGCCAGACCGAGACCCACCAGGCGGCCTCCCCGGAAGCCGCCTGCCCAGCCTGCTGCGCCCTAAGTTTTTTCTTTTATATCTTCTGTTCCATGTAAGACTTGTAGGGTTAATCCGAACAATTCCACCTGCTGGGTGTATCAGTAAGTTGTTACTGCAAGGCGGCCCTTGAGGCCTTTTGGATGTAAATATTCCATTTAATGGTGCATGGTTCTTATGCAATTGTGCCGAATCCTAGGATTAGCCTTGCTCTAGTTTCCTAGTGGCGATTTTCTTCTTGCCGTCTCCTTTAACTGCCGTCCTGCCAGCCAGACAGCCACTCTGTGGTTCTGTGGCTGGGTTAGGGGCTTGGCTGTCTTCAGGGTAGGCAAGTATCTCGCCTTCTGGAAGGCGGTCTGGCCAAGCCTAGAACCGGCTGGCCGGCTGCTTGACAGCCAGCGGTTCATGTGAGGGGCCGGCTGGCCCTATGTATTTTTTCCTTAGCCATTTTTCATGTGAGCACCATTTCTTGCCTTTAGCTCCTGCCAGTCGGACAGCCGCGTTCTGCGAGTCTGTGACTTGATGCGGGAGAGGGCTTGGATGCCATCACATTACTTGTCTGACTATTTAAGGAGAATTTCTTAGACATAGGGCTAGGCGGCCAGTCCCCGGGCCGTCTGCTAGGCTCCGGTGCTGGACAGAGTGAACAACAGTCATTCACAGGCATAATTCTTATCATACAGATAAAGGGTTGGGCAGTCCCCGAGAACTCCTCGGGGGTCCCATTGGTTCTCAAAATAACTTTAGATAGCACGACACATACCGTCTTTCAGCTATAAAAGCGACGAAGAATGTTTGCGTTCCATGGGCACTCCGACTCCTTGCCCGAGTCGTCTCTCTTGCGTGCTCTTGGCTTCTGGGCATCAATGAGGTAGTAGGCATCGTTGCCTAGTACCTTGCTGACGATGAACGGTCCTTCCCAAGGAGCCGAGAGCTTGTGCTGGCCGGCTGTTCGCTGGATCAGCCGGAGCACAAGGTCTCCCTCGCGGAAGGAGGGTGGCTTGACTCGCCGGCTGTGATAGCGGCGGAGACCCTGCTGGTAGATGGTGGAGCGGCTGAGTGCTACCAGCCGGGCCTCCTCCAGCAGGTCCACGCCGTCTTCGCGTGCTTCTTTGGCTTCAGCTTCCGTATACATCGTGACGCAAGGCGAGTCAAACTCAACATCCGTTGGGATGACGGCCTCGGCCCCATACACGAGGAAGAAAGGAGTGAAGCCGGTGGATTTGTTCGGAGTGGTTCTGAGGCTCCACAGGACAAACGGCAGCTCTTCGATCCAGCAGCCGGATGATCGCTCCAAAGGTTCGACCAGTCAGGGCTTGATGCCGGATAGGATAAGGCCGTTGGCGCGCTTGACTTGGCCGTTGGACTATGGGTGGGCAACGGACGCTAGGTCCAGTCGGATGCCCTGTGTTGGACAGAAACGGGCAAGTGCGCCTTTGGCAAAATTTGTGCTGTTGTCGGTGATGATGCTGTGCGGTATACCATATCGGACTGTGATGTCTGCAATGAATGTCACAACAGTTGGGCCATTGAGTTTCTTGATTGGTTTGGCTTTGATCCACTTGGTGAATTTATCTATTGCCACGAGTAAATGTGTCAGGCCTCCTCTGGCTGTCTTGAAAGGGCCTACCATATCCAGGCCCCAGACGGCAAATGGCCAAGTGATCGGAATAGTCTTGAGTGCAGAAGTCGGCAAGTGTTGCTTGAAGCGCTGGCAGCCGTTGCACTTTCTCACCAAATCTTTGGCATCGTCCAAAGTAGTCGGCCAGAAGAAACCGTGGCGGAAAGCTTTGGCGACGAGGGACCTTGAGGCCGCGTGGTGGCCGCATTCCCCTTGGTGAATGTCCTTCAGGATAGCCATCCCCTTTGTTGCTTCTACACAGCGCTGGAAGACGCCCGTTGTGCTTCTTCTGACAAGCTCTTTGTTGACTATGGTGTACGCTGAGGCCCGGCATTGAACTTGTCGTGCCAAAGTTTCTTCTAGTGGCAGCTCTCCTTTGAGCAGGAATGTGAGGATTGGCTGTGCCCAAGACGGCGCTGAGACTCCTGTTGCCTCGGCCAGAGAGACCAGGGCGGTTGGGCTGGGAGGCGGAGGGCTGGGCTGAGCCGCCTGCTGTGCATCCGAAGCCCCCAAGCCGTCTGCTGGAGCCGGCGCCTCCTGGTCGTCTACTGGAGCAGTCCCCGGGCCAGGAACTGGCGCGGCTACAGGTGGTCTGTCTGTTGGAGTTGGAGTGTCATGGCCGCCTGCTGGGGCAGTCTCTGGGCCGGCTACCGAAGTTGCGAGGCCGCCTGCTCCAGGGTCGGCTGGTATAAAGATTGACTCTGACTCTTGTGAAGGCTTGATAGACGGCTTGCGCAGGCATTGAAGAGATACACCGGCTGGTATTGCTTGGCGGGTGGAGCCGATTCGTGCCAAGGTGTCGGCTTGCATGTTATCAGCTCGTGGTACGTGGAGGAACTCGCAGCCATCAAAGTGTCCACTGATCTGCTGGACAAGGAAGCGATAGCTTGCCATGTTTGCGTCCTTGGCGTCCTAGTCCCCAGACGACTGCTGGACAACCAAGTCTGAGTCACCATAGCACAGCACTCGGCGGATGCCAATCTCCTTGGCCATCCGGAGCCCGTGGATAAGTGCCTCGTACTCTGCCACGTTGTTGGAGGCGGCAAAGTGGATTTGCAGGGTATACTTGAGCTTGTCGCCTTTGGGGGAGGTGAGGACGACGCTGGCTCCCAGGACGATGCGCATCTTTGACCCGTCAAAGTGCATCCGCCAATGGGTTGAGTCTGGCACAGGCGGCAGGTACTAGGTTTCGGCCCAATCGACGAGGAAGTCAGCCAATGCATGCGACTTGATGGTGGTGCGTGGCTGGTAGAAGATGGTGAAGTGGGCCAGCTCGATGGCCCACTTGGCCACTCTTCCTGAGGCATCTCTGTTGCCCATGATTTTAGCAAGCGGGGCCGTGTAGAGGACCGTGACAGAATGCTCTTGGAAGTACTGCTTGAGTTTCTTGGCGGTGAAGTACGCGCCGTAGCACATCTTCTGGTAATGGGGGTAGTTCTGCTTGGATGCTAACAGCACTTCGCTCAAGTAGTAGACGGGCAAGGCTCTGCCGTCCTCTGGGCGCTTGACCATAATGACAGTGCTGACCACCCGGATGGTGGCGGCTATGTAAAGGAACATGGGTTCCTTGTCTGCTGGTGCCGCCAGGACAGGCGGGGTGGACAGCAGCCGCTTGAGCTACTGGAAAGCTTTGTCTTCCTGGTCGTTCCACTCGAAGCATGTAGTCTTCTTCATCAGTTGGTACAGGGGGAGTGCCTTTTCTCCCAGCCGGCTGATGAAACGGCTGAAGGATTCCAGGCACCCCGTGAATCTCTGGACATCCCGCACATGGGTCGACCGTTCCATCCTCTCAATGGCCTTGATCTTCGCAGGATTGCACTTGATGCCGCGTTCGGATACCAGGAAGCCAAGGAGTTGGCCGGCCGGTACCCCGAAGACGCATTTCTCCGGGTTTAGCTTAATCCGAAATTAGCTCAAGTTCTCAAATGCTTCTTGGAGATCCTCCAAAAGGGTTCCTCTCTTCTCCGTCTTCACCACAATATCGTCCACGTAAACGTGGGTGTTCCTGCCAAGCTGCTTGAGGAGACACTTCTGCATGCAACGCTGAAAGGTGGCGCCGACATTTCTCAAGCCGAACGTCATGGTCAGGTAGCAGAAGGCCCCAAATGGCGTGAGGAAGGCGGTCTTCAGGCGGTCAGCTGGATCAAGCTTGATTTGGTGGTACCCCGAATAAGCATCGAGGAAAGACAGCAGCACGCATCCGGCTGTGGAGTCGATCACTTGATCTATTCGCGGCAGAGCAAACGGATCTTTAGGGCAAGCTTTGTTTAGGCTGGTGTAATCAATGCACATGCGCCATTTGTTGTTCTTCTTCAGCACTAGGACTGGATTCGCAAGCCACTCAGGATAAAAGACTTCCATGATGAAGCCGGCTGCTAGCAGGCGGGCAACTTCTTCCCCAACGACTCTTCTCTTCTCTTCTGACAAGCGGCGCAGCGGCTGCCTAACAGGCTTTGCATCCTCTCTCACGTGTAGTTTGTGCTCGGCGAAATCCGTCGGGACACCCGGCATGTCTTTGGGGGACCATGCAAAGATGTCCCGATTCTCACGGAGGAAATCGACGAGCTCGCTTTCCTATTTACTGTCTAGGCTTGACCCTATGACAGCAAATCGCTCTGGGTGAGATGGGTCCAAGGCAATCTTCTTTGTGTCCTTGGCTGGCTGGAACGAGCCTTGCGGCTCCGCCTCCCAGGGATCGGCTGGTATGGCCGGCTGCTCACCAGCCATTGTCACCAGCCGCTCTAGACGGCGTTTCTCCTCAGCCACGACAAGGGACTCTGCCAGGCGGCTGCTGGCTGTTGCGCATGCAATGGACTTCTCGTAGTTCCCGGCTATGGTGATTATTCCTTTGGGGCCCGGCATCTTCATCTTGAGGTAGGCATAATGGGGGACTGCCATGAACTTTGCAAGAGCTGGCCGGCCCAAGATCACGTGATAGGGACTTTCCAGGTTCACCACCTCAAACCAGACCGGCTCCCTCCGGAAGTGCATCTTGACACCAAACAGGACATCGACCCTGGCCTTGCCGATCGGTGAGCAAGAGAGGCGTGGCACAATGCCATGGAACACGCTCCTAGTAGGCTGAAGTTGCTTTTCTTTGATGCCCAACTTCTCCATGGTGTCACGGTACATGATGTTGATGCTGCTGCCGCCGTCTACCAGCACCTGGGAGAAACGACAGGCCCGCCTGTCAGTGGAGAGAGTGGCGTCCAGGACCAATGCATAGTCCCCTGGCGACGGCATGATAGCCGGGTGATCCTCTCGGCTCCAGCTGACATGCCTTTTAGACCAATGCATGAATCCCGGGTCCTTGATGCCAACAGTGTTGACTTCCCTGCGCTGCTGGCGCCGGCTGTGCCTATCGTCCGTCTGGCTGGTGAAGACAACATAGGCTCCGTTTTCTTCTGGGAACTCGTCCTGGACCTGGCCGCCAGGGCGGGCAGCCGGCGGATTAGGAGGCAAGGCCGACTGCCCAGCAGGCGGCGGTGGCAGAGCTTCTCCCCTCGCAATTCTTGTGAGCCAATGACACTTTCGCGTTGTGTGGTTGGAAGGCTTCGCGCCACTGTGGAACTTGCAGGGGGCGTCCAGAGCTTGATCAAAGGAGAAGGCCGGTTGCCATACCGGTTTGCCGCCCTTCTGGCGCTTGGGTCCTGCTTGAGCTTCTGGCTGTTGTCCGTCGACCGCTGCCACCAGCCGGCTGTTGGCAGCCGGCGCGTGGGCCTCATGCTTCTGGTCGCTTGTCTGCTGGCACCGGCTGGAGGAAGTTGGAGGGGTCATCTTGCCAGAAGCATCCACTTGTAGCTCGGTCTTCATGGAGGAGTCAGTGGTGGCATACTTGTCTGCTATGCTTAGCAGTTCATCCAACATGGTTGGTTCATCACAAAGGAGCCGGTGCTTGAGTAAGGTGCCCTCTCTGCACCCGGCAGTGAAGTACTCGATGGCTTGCACCTCATGCAATCCTTCACAAGAGTTTCGCAGCTCTGCCCAGTGCGTCAGATAATCGTGAGCCGACTCGTCTGGGCCTTGGACACACAGGGAGAGCTGACGCGGCTTGGGAGGACGCTTGTAGGTGCTGGTGAAGTTGCGAGTGAAGGTGTCGGTGAAATCCAGCCAGCCGTTGATGCTATTGGGCTTAAGGCTGTTCAGCCAAGTCCGAGCCGTGCCCTGGAGCATGAGGGGCACGTACTTCACCGCGACACGTCTGTTGCCGGTGGCTATGCTGACGGCTGTGGAGTAATCCACCAGCCAGTCCTCTGGTTTCACTGATCCGTTGTACTTGGGGTGTCTCTGGGGAGTGAGAAGCCCTTGGGAAAAGGCTCATTGCGGATGCGAGGGCCAAAGCAGGCTGGTCCGAGGTCATCTTCTTCTTCGACCGCCTGGGACCGAGCCAGACAGTCCAGGCGGTGGCGGGCGTCGTTCTCCCCAACCCCCTCGCGTCGGCCCAAGCGGCCCGCTAGAGAGGGGTGGTCAACAGGCGGAGGAGACACGTGCCTCTCCCGCCTGGGAGGAGGCGGATGTTCCCCTCGCCGTTTTACGGCCCTTGGGCGGCCGTCTTCGTCGCGCTCAATGGTGACGCGAGTCTGCCGGCTGCGGCTGGCAGCGGGCTCTTAGTCTCGCCGGTTGGTGGCGCCGACTGTTGGAGAGCGAGACGTGCCTCCTTGCTCCCGCCGAAAAGGGCGGTTGTCTGCGTGCGTGCCGGCCTCTGGTACCCGGCGACGGGCCTCCTGCTGCGTGGCAGCAGCGTCGAGGAGCTGGCGGGCGCGTTGAGTCATGCAACGAAGCTCGTCTCCCTCTAAGTGGCCCATCTCATCGACTGCCGCCTGGGCAGCCCTTAGGTTCTCCGACGGAGTGAGGTACACAGACCGTGGGGCCCCCAGCATGTCTGCCAGCAGCCCGCCGCGATCGCGGACGGCGCCGGCTCGGCTAGGCTTGCCAGCAGCCGGCGTGCCACAAATGGCGGGGTCCATCTCGCGGCGGTAAGCTTCGGTGAGGCGTCGGGAGGCAGCCAGTTTGTTGGTGCTGTCGAGGAGCGAAACGCGGAGCGCCTCTAACGCCTCGCCGTCTGCCCCCGCCGCGACAGGAGCGGCGAGGTGCTGCAGAGCGGCCTCGAGCGGGTCTAGGCCCGTCCTGCTAGATGGTTCGCCGTGGTCGGTGACGAGCACCTTCGTGACGGTGCTGATGGTGCTGCCGATTGGAAGAACGGGGAGGGGGTCGTTGATGATCTCCACGTGCTCGGGGAAGGAGTCGACGGGCCCCGCGCCGAGGTCGACGATCATGTCTATCGGTGCGTCAGAAGAGCCTACTGACTCCACGTCAGAGGCGCGCTCATCAACGATGTGGAGCTTGTCGAGGAGCTCGACGAGGAAGCTCTCCGGTGCCACTGGCTCGGCCGCCGGAGAGGGTTCGTCATGGATGCGGATGGAGCCGAGCAGATCGGCGAGCCCGCTCACGGCACATGCGGCCTCAGCGCCGCGAAGCATCCCGGTTTCCACGCCAGCAGGCGTGCCGGGCTGGCTACTCTCGCCAGGAAGGAACAAGGTTCCCGTCCAGAACATGTCTCCGGACGACGGTGCACCTAGCCCCATGGTGGGCGCCAAACGTCGGGGTTTTGGAATGACATATGCCAACGGATGGCTTATCATGCATGGGGTCAAAAGAACGTCGCCGGGCTCGGGAAGCGGGATAAAGCGGAACTTAGGACGCCTACGGATCTTACCCAGGTTCAGGGCTCTTCGAGGAGATAACACCCCTAGTCCTGCTCTGCGGGGGCTCCGCGTCAAGACTGATATCACTATGGTAGCTACAAGGTTGCTCCTCGAGCTGTGCGGTCTGGAGGAAGGAGATGAACAAGGCTAGCCCGCTTCCTCAATCTTTTCTATGGTTCAATCTCGTAACCTTCTAACCCCTCCTCATGGAGGACCCTGGGGGTTTATATAGGCCTACCCCCCAGGGGTGCAATGGTAATCTCGACGGTGTGGCTCCCAGCCGTCAGTGTCTTCTGGCACCGGCCTTGCCGCCTGCCTGCTGGGGCCCGCTGCCTGTGGGCCCTATGTGATTGTCTTTCACTGTAGATGCGCCTCTGCTGACGACAGCCTTGTCAAGAGGGAAGTGGCCACAGTGCCGCCGCCTCTTGTCGTACGCTGCCGCCACGCCCTGTCCTGTCATCTTGATGAGGCTCGGACTTCTAGGGCGAGAATTGCCGTCTGCTACCAGGCGGCCGTCTGCCAGGGGCGGCTTGTTCGTGAGCTACCCGCTGACCAATGGGGCCAGCCGCCTGCTGGCCCTGCCGTCTATGAGTAGTGGGATCGTGGCCTCCTCTGACCGATGCTTGGTCACGAGCAGCGTGGCTACAGTGACCCGCCGTTTAGGAGATATTCATAAGGTACACGTTCACTGTAGCCACGCCCTTATAGATCTTCTAAGGACATGTTCACCTGTAGCCACGCCCTTGCTGCGCGGAGGTCCCCCAACACGCGTTCTGAGGGAAGGATATGGGACCGTTTGCGGGCTAGTGGTGTTGGTGTCGCCGCCTATTGTGTCCGTGCCGCCTGCTGGCAGCTGGCTCCTAGGGCAGGCTACCCTCGGAGGCGGCCCGATGAGCGGACGGCTGTGGTGGACCAGGCGGCTTTCATTCGTCTTAAAATACCAAGGGTGGTCACCGAGGGTACCCATGGTCAATATCTCCGACATTAGTATTTTATTTTAGTGTTTTTCGCCGTCAGGATTTTTTTAAAAGTTTCGGTTCGGGCCGAACTGGGCCGACGGCCCAGCCGGCCCGCTGAGCCACCGCCTCGCCCGCGCCGTGTCCGACCGGGACACCGGCCGGAGTCCCGCCGCCTCCCGGCCTCGCTGCCCCCTACCCCAAGAAGCAGCCCCCTTGCCCCCTTTAAATAGCCCCCCCCCCTCGACGCCACCCCACCACCGCCGCGCCAGTTTGCCGCCGCCGCGCCAGCTCGCTGCCCCGCCGCCGCCCGCGCCGCGCAACCCCGCCGTCGCCTCGCCGTCGTCTCGCCGCCACCGAAACCGAGGTAGCCGCCGCCGTCTCGCCGCGGGCGGTTTTTAAAAAGAAACCGAGCGGTTTTCTTTTAGAAACCCTAGATCTGGTTTTTTTCTTTAGATCGGTTCAATTTTTTTCTGGTTTAGTTAGTTTGCGGACTTTCGTCCGTACGTTCGTTTTAACGAACATGGTTCGTCCGTTAGTAACAGACAGCGAACGTTCGTTCTTTAGACTGTTCGTCAGTTTTCTTTTTCGGGGCTTTTATCCGTGGTTATTTTCGATCGTGATTTCTGCCCTGATCTTGTTTTTCGTTTTTCTTTTCGCTCGAGAGTCGGAATCAGGTGATTCAAAATCCCAGATCTTCGTCTCGATGCCCTCTTTCCATTTAACCAACTTGGAAAAGATTTTTCTACTGTAAAATTTGACCTTCGAACAATCTAGTAAACAAATCTTGTTTCTTTCGCAGTTTGAGTTTTGTTGCCCGGTTTGATTTGATTCTTTTTGCAAACCAGAGTTCTTAAGTTGAACTTTCTGGTTAGATCTTCTTATTTGGAGTTTTGTTTGTGCATCTTTGCTTGATTGCTTATGTATGCTATTGTTTGCTTGCGATAGAATACCCGGACTGCGAAGCGTGCTACTACGAGTCTCTAGGTTTTGCGAATCATCAGCAAGGCAGGTAATACTTTGAACATACCCTTTTATTACCCAAATTTTATGCATTAGATCAAACACTCACACATTGCATGAGTAGGCTCTCTTAACTTGTGGGTCTGGGAAGTAGATTGAGGTAGAACCTATTACCTGCATTATTTTCAAACCCCTGGGAGTTACTTCTATGTTATGCTTAGGTTACCATGCGATGCTCGTAGACGTGGTTTGGGTTTGAGTGAAATCCATGACAGATGTGAGTTGTTAATTAATGGTTCAACTTAAGGTGGCTACTTGAATACACATCTGGTGGATTGGTTGTAGGGCACCTGGAGAATCCAGTGTTGTCCTAGGAAATCACGGGGTTCCGTGTGATTGTCCTATGGAATGCCACCCAGGCTCAAAGGGATCATAAAACTATTCATGCTAGAAACTTCCTTGTGCAGCCACAATGCCATTATGGGCTCTGGCATAGTATGAGTAAGTTGTGTGAGCTCTTTCAGTGATGAACTAGCAGATGTAGGGGAAAGTAGGTGTACCGGTCCACCCGGGGTGTCTCGGTCATCCGTTTCTCAAACACCATGCAGTGCAAGAAATCCAACGGAGGAGATCGAGTCTTGTGGGGGAAAAGTGCACAAACCTCTGTAGAGTGTACAAACTGATCATGATTAGTCGTGTCCCCGGTTATGGACAATCTGGAGTATATGGTACTTCAATTATTGGTTGATATCATCACTCTAAAATTAATTTGTTGGGTTAATGATGATTACTTTAATTGGGATTGAGTTGGAGGTACCTTCTCAATGATGTTTCAACTAGCATGATAGTTAAAATAAAACTTATTCCTTTGTTGTAGGGAAAAATTGGCTTTATGCAAAAACCTTAACCTTAGAGCCTCCACCAGCCAAATATGCATATAGTGTTAGCCTTTATTCTGTTACTTGCATCTATTGTGTTATCTTGCCAGCATATTCCATGTGCTGACCCGTTTCGGGCTGCAACATGTTACGTTGCAGACTTTTCAGACGAGGAGTAAGACGTGCTAGGTCGTTTGTAATGCACTCAGCTATGCCGTTGGAGTTGATGGACTCACTTATCTTCCAAGCCTTCCGCTTTTATTTTTGTTAGATGGCCTTATGCCATAGACTTTTGTAATAAGTTCTCGTTTGAGACATTCGATGTAATAAGTGTGTGATTGCCACTTTGTTATAAATCCTTCATGTACTGTGTGTGTCAGCATTACCGATCTAGGGATGACACGGAACACACAGACTTCGGTCCATTCGGATCGTGGTCGCTACAGATATCAAGGATAACAAAGTCCGTTAGAATAGTAACATTTGCAACTACAACAGGCACATCCTCACAAATACCGACAGGTATAGAAGTTGATTTATCAGCCATTTGCAAAGATATTTCAGTAGGTGTCAGCTTACTCAAGTCAAGTCTACGATATAAAGAGAGAGAGGCATAACACTAACACCGGCTCCAAGATCACACAAAGCAGTTTTAACATAATTTCTCTTAATGGAGCAAGATATAGTAGGTACTCCTGGATCTCCTAATTTCTTAGGCATTCCACCCTCAAAAGTGTAATTAGAAAGCATCATGGAAATTTCTACTTCATGTATCTTTCTTTTGTTGGTAATAATATCTTTCATATACTTAGCATAAGGATTTGTTTTGAGCACATCAGTCAAACGCATACGCAAAAAGATAGGTCTGATCATTTCAGCATAGCGCTCAAAATCCTCATCATCCTTTTTCTTGGATGGTTTCGGAGGAAAAGGCATGGGTTTCACAACCCATGGTTCTCTTTCCCTACCGTGCTTCCTAGCAACAAAGTCTCTCTTATCATAACGTTGATTCTTTGATTGTGGGTTATCAAGATCAACAGCAGGTTCAATCTCTACATCATTATCATTGCTAGGTTGAGCATCATCATTAATATTATCACTAGGTTCATGTTCATTACCAGATAGTGTCTCAGCATCAGAAACATATATATCATTAGGATTCTCAGGTGTGACACCTACAGGTTCACTAGAAGCATGCAAAGTCCTATCATTTTTCTTTTTCTTCTTCTTAGAAGAACTAGGTGCTTCTAAATTAGCTCTTTGAGAATCTTGCTCAATTCACTTAGGGTGGCCTTCAGGATACAGAGGTTCCTGAGTCACTTTACCACCACTAATTCCAACTCTAACAGCATAGTCATTATTCTTACTATTTAATTCATTGAGCAAATCATTCTGAGCCTTAAGTACTTGTTCTACTTGAGTGGTGACCATAGAAGCATGTATACTAATAAGTTTCAGTTCACCTTTAGCTCTAGACAGATAATCACTCAAGCGTTCAATCATATAAGTATTGTGTTGCAATTGTCTACCAACATAAGCATTGACGTTTTCTTGTCTCACAATAAAATTGTCAAACTCTTCTAAGCATTGGCTAGCAGACTTATAACGAGGAATATCACCTTCATCAAATCTATAAAGAGAATTTACCTTTACTACCTGTGTCGGGTTATCAAGACCATGTATTTCTTCAATAGGTGGTAAATTCTTAACATCTTCAGCTTTAATACCTTTTTCTTTCATAGATTTCTTTGCCTCTTGCATATTGCTACCTCTTGAGCTTGCGTTGTATTCCCTCGAAGAGGAAAGGGAGATGCGGCACAATAGCGTAAGTATTTCCCTCAGTTTTTGAGAAACGAGGTATCAATCCAGTAGGAGACCACGCGCGAGTCCCTCGCACCTGCACAAACAAATAAGGACTTTGCAGCCAACACGATAAGGGTTGTCAATCCCTTTACGGTCACTTACGAAGTGAGATCTGATAGAGATGATAGTTTATATTTTTGGTATTTTTACTTTATAAAAACAGCAAATAAAAGCGATAAAAGTAAAGTAGATGTAGATTGATATGTTGAGAATAGACCCGGGGGCCATAGTTTTCTCTAGTGGCTTCTCTCATGATAGCGACATTCTACGGCGGGTAAACAAATTATTGTCGAGCAATTGATAGAAAAGCGAATAATTATGAGACTATCTAGGCATGATCATTGTATATAGGCATCACGTCCGAGACAAGTAGACTGAAACGGTTCTGCATCTACTACTATTACTCCACACATCGACCGCTATCCAGCATGCATCTAGTGTATTGAGTTCATAAGAACAGAGTAACGCCTTAAGCAAGATGACATGATGTAGAGGGATAAACTCAAACAATATGATATAAACCCCATATTTTTATCCTCGATGGCAACAATACAATACGTGCCTTGCTGCCCCTATTGTCACTGGGAAAGGACACCGCAAGATTGAACCCAAAGCCAAGCACTTCTCCCATTGCAAGAACTATAGATCTAGTAGGCCAAACCAAACCAATAATTCGAAGAGACTTGCAAGGATATTATGAGCACACATAAAAAGTTCAGAGAAGAACCAAATATCTTTCATAGATAACCTTGATCATAAACTCACAATTCATCAGATCTTGACAAACACACCGCAAAAAGAGATTACATCGAATAGATCTCCTCGAAGATCAAGGAGAACTTTGTATTCAGATCCAGAGAGAGAAGAAGCCATCTAGATACTAGCTATGGACCCGAAGGTCTATGGTAAACTACTCACAACTCATGGTGAGGGCGATGATGATGATGATGAAGGCCTCCGTGATGGATCCCCCTCCGGTGGAGCTCCAGAACAGGCTCCAAGATGGGATCTCCACGGGAATAGAAGGTACGGCAGTGTAATTAGGGTTTTCTCTCTGTTCACGGAGTTTCTGGGGTACGTAGACTTATATAGGAAGAAGAAGGGCACCGGGGGACGCTCGAGGGGGCCACGAGGCAGGGGGCGCGCCCTGGGAAGGGGGGCGTGCCCCACCCTCTTGGGCAGCCCCTCGATCTCCTGACGTGGTTCTCAAGCTTCCTATGCGTGATTTTCTGCAAAAATATCTCTCGCGAAGGTTTCATTCCGTTTGGACTCCGTTTGATATAACTTTTCTAGAAAACCCTGAAACATGCAAAAAACAGCAATCTGGACTGGGCCTTTGGGTTAGTAAGTTAGTCCCAAAAATAATAGCATGGAACAATAAAAAATTATAGATACGTTGGAGACGTATCAAGCATCCCCAAGCTTAATTTATGCTCGTCCTCGAGTAGTTAAATGATAAAGAAAGTATTTTTTATGTGGAATGCTAACCAATATAGTTTTTCAACGTAATTATCTTAATTGTGGCATGAATGTTCAGATCTGAAAGATTCAAGATAAAAGTCTATGTTGACATAAGAAATAACAATACTTCAAGCATAGTAACACAACAATCATGTCTTCTCAAAATACTATGGCTAAAGAAAGTTATCCCTACAAAATCATATAGTCTGGCTATGCTCCCTCTTCATCACACAAAATATTCATATCATGCACAACCCCGATTTCAGCCAAGCATTTGTTTTCGTACTCTATCTTTTCAAACCTTTCAATTTTCACGCAATACATGAGCGTGAGCCATGGATATAGCACTATGGGTGGAATAGAGGTGGTTGTGGAGAAGACAAAAAGGAGGGAGATAGTCTCACATCGACTAGGCGTATCAACGGGCTATGGAGATGCCCATCAATAGATATCAATGTGAGTGAGTAGGGATTGCCATGCAATGGATGCACTAGAGCTAAATATGAATGAAAGCACAACAAAAGAAACTAGTGGGTGTGCATCCAACTTGCTTGCTCATGAAGACCTACGGCATTTGAGGAAGCCCGTCATTGGAATATACCAGCCAAGTTCAATAATGAAAATTCCCACTAGTATATGAAAGTGACTAAGCATGAGACTCTCTACAATGAAGAACATGGTGCTACTTTGAAGCACAAGTGTGGAAAAAAGATAGTAGCAATTGTCCCTTCTCTATTTTCTCTCATTTTTTGGAGGGGCTTTCTCTCTTTTTTTTATTAGCCCCTCTCTATTTTTTTTGGGCCATCTCTTTTTTATTGGCCTTTCCTCACATGGGACAATGCTCTAATAATGATGATCATCACACTTTTTATTACAACTCGAAATTACAACTCGATACTACAACAAGTATGACTCTACATGAATTCCTCCAGCGATGTACCGGGATATGCAATGAATCAAGAGCGACATATATGAGAAATTATGCATGGTGGCTTTGCCACAACTACGATGTCAACTACATGATCATGCATGGCAATGACAATATGATGCGTGTCATATAAACGGAACGGTGGAAAGTTGCATGGCAATATATCTCGGAATGGCTATGGAAATGCCATGATAGGTAGGTATGGTGGCTGTTTTGAGGAACAATATGGTGGCTGTTTTGAGGAAGGATATATAGTGGGTTTATGGCACCGACGAAAGTTGTGCGGTACAAGAGAGGCTAGCAATGGTGGAAGGGTGAGAGTGCGTATAATCCATGGACTCAACATTAGTCATACGAACTCATATACTTATTGCAAAAATCTACGAGTCATCAAAACAAAGCAATCAACGCATGCTCCTAGGGGGAAGGTTGGTAGGATTTAACCATCGCGCGCCCCCGACCTCCACACAAAGGTTGGCACTCTACAAATACCTCATGCTCTAACTTCGTCACATAGCGGTTCACCATACGTGCATGATACAAGAATCACTAACCTTAACACAAGTATTTATCAGTTTCATAATAACTCCACTAGCATGGCTCTAATATCACTATCCTCATATCTCAAAACAATTATCAAGCATCCAACATCTCATTCTATTCAATGCACTTGGTGTGATTTTTTTTTACTACATTGACATTGGATGTTTATCATGTGAAGACTAGTTTCTTTAGCCTAAACACATTACCATGCTGTTTTAATAGACTCTCAAAAGGATATAAGTGAAGCATGAGAGTTCAACAATTTCTACAAAATATTACCACCACCGTGCTCTAAAAGATATAAGTGAAGCACTAGAGCAAAAACTATTCAAATCAAAAGATATAAGTGAAGCACATAGAGTGTTCTAACCATTTCTAGGCCATATTTAACTCTCTCAAATAGGTGTGTCCAGCAAGGATGATTCTGGCAAACTAAAAAGCAAAGACTCAAATTATACAAGACGCTCCAAGAAAAACACATAACATGTTGCGAATAAAAATATAGCTCCAAGTATAGTTACCAATGGATGAAGATGAAAGAGGGGATGCCTTCCCGGGGCATCCCCAAGCTTAGGCTTTTGATTATCTTGAATTTACTTGGGGTGCCATGGGCATCCCCAAGCTTAGGCCTTTGTTACTCCTTGTTCCATAGTCCATCAAAGCAATACTCAAAACTTGAAAACTTCACAACACAAAAGTTAGACAAAATTCTCGTGAGCTCCGTTAGTATAAGAAAGCAAACCACTACTCAAAGGTACATCAATGAATTCATTCTTTGTTTATATAGGTGTTAAACCTACTGTATTCCAACTTCTCTATGGTTCATATCCTCCAATACTACTCATAGATGCATCAGAATAAGCAAACAACACACGAAAAACAGAATCTGTCAAAAAATAGAACAGTGTGTAGTAATCTGCGGGTTTCGCCTACTTCTGGAACTCCAAAATATTAAAAACAAATTGGTAAATTTGTGGTATTTGTCTACCAATCATGAATCAACTAAAAAGCACGCTCTAGTAAAATCTCACGCCTACTTTAGCGAGCGCTAACGATTCTGTTATTCACAGCAAGATCACATAAACTTCACACAAGTCTTCCCAAAGGTTCTACTTGGCACAAACACTAAAGAAAACATGAAACCACGTCTAATCAGAGGATAGATGCAATATTTATTCCCTAATAGCAACAAAAACAAAAAACAAAAAATTGGGTTGCCTCCCAACAAGCGCTATCGTTTTACGCCCTTAGCTAGGCACGATACAAGATAGATCTAGGTATTGCCATCATTGGTCTTCACCTTTTTAATGGTGTCAAGCTCGAATCTGAGTGGTTCTTTACGTTTCCCTTCATATTCGGAGATCTTTATATCTAGGGCATCCAACCTCTTATTGCAAAGGGTAATCAACATATTCATGCGATGGATATTTCCACTAACATTCTTAAGCGGTTCAAGAGACTTTTGTAATATCTTTGTTACTTCACATATTTTCTCAAAAACTTGAGTCTCTTCCTGTGTGGAAGGTTGCCCGAATAAATCTATCAGGACATTATAAGAATTAAGGGTATGATTCCCCAAGAAATTTCCTCCGGTAACGGTATCAAGAACAAGCCTATTCCAAGGGGTTATGCCAATACAAAAATTGCGAAGAAGCACGGAAGTGGAAAGCTTCCTATTAGATCTATTTTGAGCATTGCAAATTCTATACCAGGCATCTTTTAAGTTTTCTTCCTCCCTTTGTTTAAAGTTGAGGACCTCACTCTCGGGAGTGGTGATAATGATAGGTGTGCTAGACATGATGACAAGCAAGCAAGCAAGCAGCACACGAGCAAACAAGAAGCAAGCGAACGATAAACACACGGCGGAAGAAGGGCAAATAAAACGGCAAGGGTGAAGTGGGGGAGAGGAAAATGAGAGGCAAATAAATGTAATGCGAAGGATAAGGATTTGTGATAGGTACTTGGTATATACCTTTTGCGTAAGCCTCCCCGACAACGGTGCCAGAAATTCTTCTTGCTACCTCTTGAGCTCGCGTTGTATTCCTTCGAAGAGGAAAGGGAGATGCAGCATAGTAGCGTAAGTATTTCCCACAGTTTTTGAGAACCAAGGTATAAATCCAGTAGGAGACCACGCGCGAGTCCCTCGCACCTGAACAAACAAATAAGAACTTCACAGCCAACGCGGTAAGGGGTTGTCAATCCCTTTACGGTCACTTACGAAAGTGAGATCTGATAAAGATGATAGTTTATATTTTTGGTATTTTTAGTTTATAAAAACATCAAATAAAAGCGATAAAAGTAAAGTAGATGTAGGTTGATATGTTGAGAATAGACCCGGGGGCCATAGTGTTCTCTAGTGGCTTCTCTCATGATACCGATATTTTACAGCGGGTAAACAAATTACTGTCGAGCAATTGATAGAAAAGCAAATAATTATGAGACTATCTAGGCATGATCATTGTGTATAGGCATCACGTCCGAGACAAGTAGACCGAAATGATTCTGCATCTACTACTATTACTCCACACATCGATCGCTATCCAGCATGCATCTAGTGTATTGAGTTCATAAGAACAGAGTAACACCTTAAGCAAGATGACATGATGTAGAGGGATAAACTCAAGCAATATGATATAAACCCCATCTTTTTATCCTCGATGGCAACAATACAATACGTGCCTTGCTGCCCCTACTGTCACTGGGAAAGGACACCGCAAGATTGAACCCAAAGCCAAGCACTTCTCCCATTGCAAGAACTATAGATCTAGTAGGCCAAACCAAACCAGTAATTCGAAGATACTTGCAAGGATATTATGAGCACACATAAAAAGTTCAGAGAAGAACCAAATATATGTCATAGATAACCTTGATCATAAACTCACAATTCATCGGATCTCGACAAACACACCGCAAAAAGAGATTACATCGAATAGATCTCCTCGAAGACCGAGGAGAACTTTGTATTGAGATCGAGAGAGAGAGAAGAAGCCATCTAGATACTAGCTATGGACTCGAAGGTCTGTGGTAAACTACTCACAACTCATGGTGAGGGCGATGATGATGATGATGAAGGCCTCCGTGATGGATCCCCCTCCGGTGGAGCTCCGGAACAGGCTCCAAGATGGGATCTCCACAGAAACAGAAGGTACGGCGGTGGAATTAGGGTTTTCTCTCTGTTGCTGATGGTTTCGGGGTACGTAGACTTATATAGGAGGAAGGAGGACACCGGGGGAGTCACGGGAACCCCAAGAGGCAGGGGGCGTGCCCCCCACCCTCGTGGGCCCCTCGTGTCTCTTCTGATGTGGTTCTCAAGTTCTTCGTGCGTGATTTTCTCACGATCATACATAACCCCACCGTGTTCACCTCGCGAAGCCCTTCGAAAAGAGACCATCACGGTTACTCACATAGGTAGTGTATTCTTAAGGATATGGTGTCAAGTTATCTACAACCGGATATTAACAAATTCCCATCTGCCACATAACCGCGGGCACAACTTTCGAAAGTTCAAAACCGTGTAGGGGTGTCCCAACTTAGCCCATCACAAGCTCACGATCTGCGGAGTCGCAACTCCTATTTGGGAAGACCCGAGTATTCTCGGAATCCCGTGCGCAAGATATTTCGACAAAGGTAAAACTAATCCAGCAAGACCTCCCGGCGTGCCGACACCCTGATAGTAGCCGCGCGTATCTCGTCTCAGACCACGACGGGATGGGCGATACTACAGGTAAAACCAAACCTCGAGTTTCCTCATGGTGGCCCTGCAGGACCCCCGTTTGGGACCAACACCATCAGCACTGGCCCCCTGCTATGTAGAATTAAGAACCCGGGGACGCGACCCCCTATGCAATTTAATTAAGTTTTATTATGAGGCAAATTAAAACCAAAGTTGGGCCTTGCTGGAAAAGCTTTAAGGAGTGCGAATTATCAAGGGGGGCCCATAAACCCCAACCGTGTTAGGAACGCAAAATCAAGGAACATAACACCGGTTTATCGGGTCCGAAGGTGGAATGAGTGGAACAAAACACCAAGCAGAAGGCCAAGCCTTCCACTCATTGCCAATATATATGTGCATTAAGTAACATAGATATTTATATTGTGTTATCCCAATAAACAAGTCCAAACTTGGAGCAATCTTCAAAACTTCACCTGCAGCTAACAACGCTATAAGAGGGGCTGAGCAAAAGCGTACTTAGCCAATCAACGGTTTGCTAGGAAGGCGGTTAGAGTGTTTCATGGCAACAATTGGAGGCTGGCAAGACAAGAATAGGCATCGATGCATAGCTAAAGAGCGAGACAACTAGCATAGGCAAAGATAGAGGTGATATCGGGGAACGGTCATCTTTCCTGAGATTCTGCAAGGAAGAAGAACGAGTCCATGAAGAAGGCAAACGAATGTAGTCGAACGGATCCTCACAACTCCGGAACGGAACCGAAGCTAACAAGAGAAGCAACCGGAAAGAAGCAAACAAGATGGTAAACACACATATCATAACCATGGCATGATGCACATACAAGTATGATGCATGTTCGGTTTAAATATGCATGGCATGGCAAAGTTCTCAAACAACACTACAAATTAAGTGGAGCTCAGTATGCAACGAGTTGCATATTGACAAGACACCACGTTAGAATATTTAGTTTGACTCTTGTTTATTTACAAGACAATATTAAATGTTAATTAACATGGCAAGAGGTGAAGGATGAGCAAACTACACTATCTAGGCATTTTAAATGAGGCCGGAAATAACAACAATACTTCTTGAAAAACCCCACATGTCATTTAGCAATTTTAAATCAAACAACAATTTGAACCATTTAAATGGTGTTATCATGATGCGGATGACATTTGCAAGTTCTATGCAATTTTTCTTAAAAGTTAACAAGAACAAGTTAGGAAGCATTTGTCACCGTGGTGGAAAGAGAAGGTGCCACGGCGACGAATCTGAAATGATACCACGCAACATATAGGTTCCGGTAACTCGTTGAGATACCGATGCGAAAGAAGGGTGGCGTGAGTGAGTCAAACAAGATGATGGGGTGCTCCCGGTTTCCGGGTTCCCACGGGTCAACGACAAAAGAGGGGCACAACGGACACGGCGCAAACAAGGGATGCATCTCATACAACCACATTCGTTCACGGGCATCGTTTCGGCGGTATACCTTCGAAGCGTGCGTTTCGGGGCGGTTCGAGTCGTCGAGGAAAGTAGTCGTTCACGTTTCGAAGAGGAAGTAGTTGTTCACGGGGTCGTCGAAGGTAGTAGTGGTACTCGCGGTGGTAGTGGTACACGTTGCCGGTAGTCGAACTTGATGCTTGCGTTACATGGATCTTCGGCGACGGTAGTGGTACACGCGTCGTAGAGGGACTTGTCATTTCGGTTGATACGTCTCCAACGTATCAATAATTTTTGATTGTTCCATGCTATTATTTATGAAGTCTTGGATGTTTAATGGGCTTTATCTTACACTTTTATATCATTTTTGGGACTAACCTACTAACCCAAAGGCCCAGTCCAGATTGCTATTTTTTGCCTGTTTCAGGGTTATGCAGAAAAAGAATATCAAACGGAGTCCAAACGGAATGAAACCTTCGCAAGAGATATTTTTGGAGAAAATGACGCACGGAGAACTTGAGAACCATATCAGAAGAGACACGAGGGGCCCACAAGGGTGGGGGGCGTGTCCCCCTTCCCAAGGCGGGCCCCCCTACCTTGTGGGGCCCCCGTGACTCCCCCGGTGTCCTCCTTCCTCCTATATAAGTCTACATACCCTGCAACCATCAGCAACAGAGAGAAACCCTAATTCCACCGACGTAACCTTCTGTTCCCGTGAGATCCCATCTTGGAGCCTGTTCCGGAGCTCCACCGGAGGGGGGGGGGTCCATCACGGAGTTCTTCATCATCATCATCATCGCCCTCAGCATGAGTTGTGAGTAGTTTACCACAAACCTTCGGGTCCATAGCTAGTATCTAGATGGCTTCTTCTCTCTCTCTAGATCTCAATACAAAGTTCTCCTCGGTCTTCGAGGAGATCTATTCGATGTAATCTCTTTTTGCGGTGTGTTTGTCGAGATCCGATGAATTGTGAGTTTATGATCAAGATTATATATGAGAAATATTTGGTTCTTCTCTAAACTTTTTATGTGTGCTCATAATATCCTTGCAAGTCTCTTTGAATTATTGGTTTGGTTTGGCCTACTAGATCTATAGTTCTTGCAATGGGAGAAGTGCTTGGCTTTGGGTTCAATCTTGTGGTGTCCTTTCCCAGTGACAGTAGGGGCAGCAAGGCGCGTATTGTATTGTTGCCATCGAGGATAAAAATATGGGGTTTATATCATATTGCTTGAGTTTATCCCTCTACATCATGTCATCTTGGTTAAGGCGTTACTCTGTTCTTATGAACTCAATACACTAGATGCATGCTGGATAGCGGTCGATGTGTGGAGTAATAGTAGTAGATGCAGAACGTTTCGGTCTACTTGTCTCAGACGTGATGCCTATACACAATGATCAGGCCTAGATAGTCTCATAATTATTTGCTTTTCTATCAATTGCTCGACAGTAATTTGTTTACCCGCTGTAGAATATCGGTATCATAAGAGAAGCCACTAGAGAACACTATGGCCCCCGGGTCTATTCTCAACATATCAATCTACATCTACTTTACTTTTATCGCTTTTATTTTCTGTTCTTATAAACAAAAATACCAAAAATATAAACTATCATCTCTATCAGATCTCACTTTCATAAGTGACCGTAAAGGGATTGACAACCCCTTATCGCGTTGGCTGTGAAGTTCTTATATGTTTGTGCAGGTGCGAGGAACTCGCGCGTGGTCTCCTACTGGATTTATACCTTGGTTCTCAAAAACTAAGGGAAATACTTACGCTACTGTGCTGCATCTCCCTTTCCTCTTCGAGGGAATACAACGCAAGCTCGAGAAGTAGCAAGAAGAATTTCTGGCGCCGTTGCCGGAGAGGCTTACACAAAAGTCATATACCAAGTACCTGTCACAAACCATTATCCTTTGCATTTCATTTTTTGCCTCTCATTTTCCTCTCCCCACTTCACCCTTGCCGTTTTATTTGCCCTTCTTCTGCCGTGTGTTTATCGTTCGCTTACTTCATGTTTGCTTGTGTGTTCTGGATTGCTTGCTTGTCATTATGGCTAGTCCCTTATCCGCTCCTTTGTCCCCCGAGTTTGAAGTGCTCCACTTCAAGCAACATCAAGGAGAAAACTTAAAAGATACTTGGTTTAAGATGATGGAATCTTATCGCAAGTGCACCTTAGAGGTGAATTTTAGAATCTTGCTTCGCAATTTTTATGTTGGATTAAATATGTCTCATAGACAACTCTTGGATTGCGTTGCTAAAGGGAATTTTATCAAAGTTGATCCTATTATCATGCATGAAATTATAGATGGAATAGTGGGAACACTACCTCCCCAAAAAGGGTCAAATTCAAGCCCGGAAGGGACGCAAGATTTTGAGAAAATTTGTGAAGTAACAAAAATATTATAAAAGTCTCTTGAACCTCTTAAAAGTGTTAGTGGAAATCTCCACCGCATGAATATGTTGATTACTCTTTGTAATAAGCGGTTGGATGCTTTAGATCTAAATATTTCCGAATATGAAGGGAAACATAAAGAACCTCCCGGATTCGAGCTTGACACCATTAAAAGGGTGAAGATTAAAGATGGCAATACCTAGATCTATCTTGTATCGTGCCTAGCTAGGGGAGTAAAACGATAGCGCTTGTTGGGAGGCAACCCAATTTTATATTTTTTGTTTTCTTGCTGTTAGGTAATAAATATTGCATCTATCCTTTGTTTAGATGTGGTTTCATGTTTTGTTTAGTGTTTGTGCCAAGTAGAACCTTTGGGAAGATGTGTGTGAAGTTTATGTGATCTTGCTGTGAAAAACAGAATCGTTAGCGCTCACTAGAATGGTCGTCAGATTTTAAGGGAGCGTGCTATTTAGTTGGTTATTTTTGCAGATGATTAATAAACAAATTCCTCACATTTACCAATATATTTTAAATTTTTTGGAGTTACAGAAGTATGCGAAACCTGCAGATTACTACAGACTGTTTTGTTTTTGACAGATTCTGTTTTTCGTGTGTTGTTTGCTTATTTCAATGCATCTATGAGTAATATTTGGAGGTATGAACCATAGAGAAGTTGGAATACAGTAGGTTTAACACCAATATAAACAAAGAATGAATTCATTGCAGTACCTTTGAGTAGTGGTTTGCTTTCTTATACTAACGGAGCTCACGAGAATTTTTGTCTAAGTTTTGTGTTGTGAAGTTTTCAAGTTTTGAGTATTGCTTTGATGGACTATGGAACAAAGAGTAGCAAAGGCCTAAGCTTGGGGATGCCCATGGCACACCAAGTAAAATTCAAGGATAATCAAAAGCCTAAGCTTGGGGATGCGCCACCAAGGCATCCCCTCTTTCGTCTTCATCCTTCGGTAACTATACTTGGAGCTATATTTTTATTCACCACATGATATGTGTTTTGCTTGGAGCGTCTTGTATAATTTGAGTCTTTGCTTGTTAGTTTGTCACAATCATCCTTGCTGGAAACACCTATTTGAGAGAGTTAAATATGGCCTAGTAATTGTTAGAACACTCTATGTGCTTCACTTATATATTTTGAGTTGAATAGTTTTTGCTCTACTGCTTCACTTATATCTTTTAGAGCACGGTGGTGGTTATATTTTGTAGAAATCGTTGAACTCTCATGCTTCACTTATATCTATTTGGGATTCTATTAAAACAACATGGTAATGTGTTTAGGCTAGAAAAACTAGTCTTCACATGATAAACATCCAATGTCAATGTAGTAAAAAAATCACACTAAGTGCATTGAATAGAATGAGATGTTGGATGCTTGATAATTGTTTTGAGATATGAGGATAGTGATATTAGAGTCATGCTAGTGGAGTTATTGTGAAATTGAGAAACACTTGTGTTAAGGTTAGCGATTCCCGTAGCATGCACGTATGGTGAATCGCTATGTGACGAAGTTGGAGCCTGAGGTATTTGTAAAGTGTCAACCTTTGTGTGGAGATCAGGGGTGCGCGATGGTTAACTCCTACCAACCTCCCCCTAGGAGCATGCGTTGATTGCTATGTTGTGATGACTCATAGATTTTTGCAATAAGTATATGAGTTCTTATGACTAATGTTGAGTCCATGGATTATACGCACTCTCAGCCTTCCAACATTGCTAGCCTCTCTTGTACCGCGCAACTTTTGCCGGTACCGTAAACCCACTATATATCCTTCCTCAAAACAGCCACCATATTATTCCTCAAAACAGCCACCATACCTACCTATCAAGGCATTTCCATAGCCATTCCGAGATATATTGCCATGCAACTTTCCATCGTTCCATTCATACGACACGCTTCATATTGTCATATTGCCATGCATGATCATGTAGTTGACATCGTATTTGTGGCAAGGCCACCATGCATAAATTTTCATACATGTCACTCTTGTTTCATTGCACATACCGGTACACCGCCGGAGGCATTCATATAGAGTCATACTTTGTTTTAGTATCGAGTTGTAATATCGACTTGTAATGAAAGTGTGATGATCATCATTATTAGAGCATTGTCCCATGGGAGGAAAGGTTAAATCAATAAAGCCCCTCCGCAAAAAAAAGGCCAAAGAAAAAAAGGAAGGCCCAAAAAAAGAAAAAAAAAAGGGACAATTGCTACTATCTTTTTTTCCACACTTGTGCTTCAAAGTAGCACCATGCTCTTCATTGTAGAGAGTCTCATGCTTAGTCACTTTATGCTAGTGGGAATTTTCGTTATAGAACTTGGCTTGTATATTCCAACGATGGGATTCCTCAAACGCCCTAGGTCTTCGTGAGCAAGCAAGTTGGATGCACACCCACTAGTTTCTTTTGTTGAGCTTTCATACAAATTTAGCTCTAGTGCATCCGTTGCTTTGCAATCCCTACTCACTCACATTGATATCTATTGATGGGCATCTCCATAGCTCGTTAATACGCCTAGTCGATGTGAGACTATCTTCCTCCTTTTTGTCTTCCCCACAACCACCTCTATTCCACCCATAGTGCTATGTCCATTCCTCACGCTCATGTATTGCGTGAAAGTTGAAAGGTTTGAAAGAATGGAGTATGAAAACAAGTGCTTGGCTGAAATCGGGGTTGTGCATGATATGAATATATTGTGTGATGAAGAGGGACCATAGCCAAACTATATGATTTTGTAGGGATAACTTTCTTTAGCCATAGTATTTTGAGAAGACATGATTGCTTTGTTAGTATGCTTGAAGTATTATTATTTCTTATGTCAATATAGACTTCTATCTTGAATCTTTCGGATCTGAACATTAATGCCACAATTAAGAGAATTACATTGGAAAACTATGCTGGTTAGCACTGCACATCAAAAATTCTTTCTTTATCATTTAACTACTTGAGGACGAGCAGGAATTAAGCTTGGGGATGCTTGATACGTCTCCGACGTATCTATAATTTTTTATTGTTCCATGCTATTATTTACAAAGTCTTGGATGTTTAATGGGCTTTATCTTACACTTTTATATCATTTTTGGGACTAACCTACTAACCCAAAGGCCCAGTCCCGATTGCTGTTTTTTGCCTGTTTCAGGGTTTTACAGAAAAAGAATATCAAACGGAGTGCAAACGGAATGAAACCTTCGCAAGAGATATTTTTGGAGAAAATCACGCACGGAGAACTTGAGAACCACGTCAGAAGAGCCACGAGGGTGGGGCGCGCCCCCCTTCCCAGGGCGCGCCCCCTGCCTCGTGGGGCCCCCGTGACTCCCCCGGTGTCCTCCTTCCTCCTATATAAGTCTACGTACCCCGAAACCATCAGCAACAAAGAGAAAACCCTAATTCCACCGCCGTAACCTTCTGTTCCCGTGAGATCCCATCTTGGAGCCTGTTCCGGGGCTCCACCAGAGGGGGGTCCATCACGGAGTTCTTCATCATCATCATCATCGCCCTCACCATGAGTTGTGAGTAGTTTACCATAGACCTTCGGGTCCATAGCTAGTATCTAGATGGCTTCTTCTCTCTCTCTCTCTCTGGATCTCAATACAAAGTTCTCCTCGGTCTTCGAGGAGATATATTCGATGTAATCTCTTTTTGCGGTGTGTTTGTCGAGATCCGATGAATTGTGAGTTTATGATCAACATTATCTATGAGGAATATTTAGTTCTTCTCTGAACTTTTTATGTGTGCTCATAATATCCTTGCAAGTCTCTTCGAATTATTGGTTTGGTTTGGCCTAGTAGATCTATAGTTCTTGGAATGGGAGAAGTGCTTGGCTTTGGGTTCAATCTTGCGGTGTCATTTCCCAGTGACAGTAGGGGCAGCAAGGCACGTATTGTATTGTTGCATCGAAGATAAAACTATGGGGTTTATATCATATTGCTTGAGTTTATCCCTCTACATCATGTCATCTTGCTTAAGGCGTTACTTTTTTCTTATGAACTCAATACACTAGATGCATGCTGGATAGCGGTCGATGTGTGGAGTAATAGTAGTAGATGCAGAATTGTTTATGTCTACTTGTCTCGGACGTGATGTCTATATACAATGATCATGCCTAGATAGTCTCATAATTATTCGCTTTTCTATCAATTGCTCGACAATAATTTGTTTACCCGCCGTAGAATATCGCTATCATGAGAGAAGCCACTAGAGAACACTATGGCCCCCGGGTCTATTCTCAACATATCAATCTACATCTACTTTACTTTTATCACTTTTATTTTCTGTTCTTATAAACAAAAATACCAAAAATATAAAGTATCATCTCTATCAGATCTCACTTTCGTAAGTGACCGTAAAGGGAATGACAACCCCTTATCGCGTTGGCTGCGAAGTTCTTATTGGTTTGTGTAGGTGTGAGGGACTCGCGCATGGTCTCCTACTGGATTAATACCTTGGTTCTCAAAAACTGAGGGAAATACTTACGCTACTGTGTTGCATCTCCCTTTCCTCTTCGAGGGAATACAGCGCAAGCTCGAGAAGTAGCATCGGTCCATAGTCATTCGGGCATAGCGGTACTCATTTTTGTAGATGTTCAAGTTTCCGTAGATGTTCGGGTCGTCGGTAGAGGTACTTGTCGCATCCACGGGTCTTCTAGGGTCGACGGTAGTTGTTCACTCGACAGTCTCCGGCAACGATACGTTTCATTGACGTACTTGACGAAACCAAAGGGTACTCGGCGAATCTACGTAGTTGTACATATCTTCGTGCTGTAGTCGAACTTGGTGTAACCGAAAATGGCGGTAGACGAACTCGGCGGTCCTGGTACTTGGCAAGATCCCGGAGATGGCCTCGGCGTTCATGGTACTTGGCCGGAGCAGGAGGCCGGGGCTGACGAGCTCAATGTGGCGCTGGTCGGAGGTGAGGACGCGGCTGACGCCTCCGTTCATATGCTCGAAGCAGAGGCGGGACGAGGGCGCTGGACGACGAGGAGGCCGGCCGGACTACAGCAGCAGCTGCTGCCGCCGGCTAGGAGCTCTGTGGCGACGACGCATAGGTGCGGGCGCGCGTTGGAGGGCGCGGACGAGGACGGAGAGGGCGCACTCGAGGGAGGCCGCAGGTGGGGGAGAAGGACGACGAGGAGGCAGGGCCTCGGGTGCTCGTGGACAAGGGGCGCGGAGGAGGACGTCCCCGGAGGCGCGGTGACAGAGCAGTGGCATGGGGCACGATGCAGCGGCGGCGGCTGCAGGGCAATGACGGCGGGCACGGGCGGCCGCCGGCAAGGATCCGCGAGGTGAGGTGGCGGCCAAGGCGCTGCGGCCGCGGAGCGAAGGCGGCGGGGCAAGGAAGAGCGGGTCCGGCGGGGCTTGACGGCGCGTGGCAACGGGGAGGAGGACGAGGGAGCGCAGGGGCGGGGAGGTTGACCGGCGCTCGACGGGAACAAGAGGGAGAGGCAAAAGGGGATCGAGGCTGCGCCTGGGTGGCGGCGCCAGGAGGGAGAGAACGATCGAGGGGGATCGGGCGCTGGGGTTGTAGGGTTAGGGTAGCTGGGGCGGCTGGGCCTTGGGCCAGAAGGGGGCGGCTGAGGTGTGGCTAGCCTTGGGCCAGAAGGGGCGGTTGAGGTGTGGCTGGCCTTGGGCCATCTCTCTCTCCCTCTTTCTAAAAGAAAAAGAGAAAAGAAGGAAAAAACAAAGAAGACAGAAAAAGAGAAGAAGGAAAGAGTTAGGGGTAGAATTTGGGCGCGGGGGTTAATTTCTCTGGACTCGCAAAAATGCGCTGGATCCAAGAAAAATAGAAAAGGGCATGATTGGAAAATAAATTCAAATTCCTTTGAATTTATTTCAAATGGTGTGAACAAGTCTATGATTTAGAAGTGTCCAAAAATGCTCGGTTTTTTTGGAGGATCCTCGATAAAATGGATAGGAATTGTTGGCAAGGTTTGGTTGACAAAACTTGGAGTGAAAAAGACATGGGGAATATTATGCAAGTGTGTTATGGTGATTCCGAATTAATGGAATATTTTTATAATAGCTCCCTAATGTCAGGAGGATATGTTATAAAGAGAAAACACCATGTGAGTTCCCTCGATTTAAACGGACTGAAGATCCATACGATTTATTTAGTTGAGTTGCAGAAATTAAAGACATGATGGCATGATGACATGATGCAATGCAAAATAAATAAAGCAAGCAAAAGAAACATACGGTGAAACCCCAAAATAGCTGGAAGTCTTCTGGAGTGTCGGTCTCGGGGCGTCACAACTCTCCCACACTAACAGAGGATCTTGACCCGAGATCCTGGAGATGGCACCGGATAGAAGAGGAAAAAGAATAGGTAAAACAAAGTTGCTTCTTTGACAAACGAGTGAAACCACGAACTTTGAGAGGCTGAACAATCTTGAAAGAAAGAATACAACGGAGATGAACGAAGATGAAAACACTCTATTAGAAAAGAGGAACAAGGAACATTACGAGAACCTTGTAGGTTGAAAGACATGAAACAAGAGCTCATGAACCAAAAGAATATGCAACCGCAACGGTATAGCCAAGGAAAAAAGAATGACAGAATTTGGAGAGCACTCCGTCTGAAAATGGAAGGATTAACATGAACTTGAGAAGATTGGATGACCTTTCATGAAATCAACAATACACTGCCTCCAGAACAAATGAAAGAATGTCACAAGGGGTAAGAAGGATTTCACACAGCACTCCGGTTGAAAAAGAGAGGCAAAACTTCATAAGATGAGGGAACTTGAACGAAGGACACAATACTCCGATTGAATGGATAAGAAAAGGAAAGAACATGATCTTGACAAAACAAGATGATGGTTAAAGAGAGCAATATCACAATGCCTCCGGAATGAAAGAATAGATTATAGATCAATGAAAGAAATGAATGGAGAAGAAAAATGACAACTTCTCCCACAACTTAATTTGAAAGAGCATCCTTACAAAGATGGGTTGAATAGAGTTGTTGGGAAAATCAACAACGAAAAGAATAAGCTTGATGTAGCTTTATGGAAAACATCTCAAAAAATTTGGTGAAATTCTGCCACTAACGGAAACAATTGATTTGATTGAGACCACCAAAGAGATGAAAAAAATTATTTCACCGAGAGGATAAATGAAGAACTTGGGTCATTTATAAGCATCACAACAGCAACAATCCTTAGGGAAATCTTTTAGGTGAAATACAACCCAAGATAAATCCAACGAATGAATTGAAGGGTTGGAAAGATCTCCTGAACAAAGAAAATGATGGGTTTAAATATCTCATTCCTGACAACTTGTAAATCATGAAACATGAAGGGAAATTGTCAAAAATGATATACCACCACCTCAAAAGATAAGGGAGCAAGAATTGCACTTCAAATGCATGAAGAAGAACACTTGAGCTCCAACAAGAATCTTGATGAAGACTTCGAGGATGAATTAAATCATGATGAACCACCATGAAGAACTCCGGTAATGAAAGGATGAGAAGTGAAAGATGAAAAGAATAAGATTCAAGGCATGCGATGATTAGATGGATCTTCGCGATGAGAAAATTGAGAAAGCTTAGAACACCGGGAAACAAGACAAACAACTTGAAACCAAGAATTTATTCCTCCTGGACAAACTCCAAAGGAAGGGATTAATCTCTTGGAAGAAGCTAGAATAAGAATTATGTTATGCATATCCTTCATCAATTAAATCGATGAGAAGCAATGGATTTAGAAAACTACTTATTCTCGGTGCAAAGAATTAAAGAGAGATTCTGCACAAACTTGGGTAAATCTTCAACGAACCACCGGTAGGATGTGGCACCCCGGCTCAGAAAACCAGAACACCCCGTTTTCCAGCCCAGAGATCGAGGAGAAGTCTCTGGAAAACGGCACTGCTTGACACAGAACAAATCAGCTCTTATTACAAGAATAATAATACAAGGGTATGATGTTACAAAGGAGCACATCAGCACAGCGACACTACGCCGGCGATACTACACTTGATCTATGCTAGCAGCCGAACAACTCGTAGTAGCAGAATATTTCTAGCAGCGGAACAACGATGAAAGTGGTGAACTCCACTCCGCAGGGACTCTGGCTGGGACACGATCTAGCTCGCACGCACGGCAACCTTGACAAGCAATCAAGCAATCATGGCATCACCTGCAATCTGGCATGACACGCTAGGTCAGTACATTGAATGTACTTGCAAGCTCACAACAACCAAAAGCATCAAGGCAAAACAATATCATAGCATTAACAGGTTAATTAATTATCATCTATCATGATGAAGCAACTACTAAGCATGGTATGAAACTAATACAATACTGATAAATCACTATCTCAGATTTACATAATCATATATCTCTTGGCGAACCGGCCAAGTAATAAATCAACTTGATCACCTCGTGATCAAAACCAAACGTGATCTTTCCGGCGATACTATCATGACCAACACTTGGTCTCCAACAATATCATCAACATCCTGCACTGCTCAAAATATCAATATATATATATATATATATATATATATATATATATATATATATATATATATATATATATATATATATAATTCATTTAGTTATTCCGTCATTTGAGTGTTGATCGAATGGTGTGACCTAGTACGAACCCATGCCCATGACCGAGGATGTGGCTATCGATAGATTAAACAAATACACTCTATAGAGGTAGTGCACTGTACCCACACCACAGAACCCATGGCCTCGTTCTCCCATTTGGTGGACCAACGTCGTTCCGACAAAACCGATCTACTGTCATGACACTCTCCCGGCCACTCCGACTCACTCCCTACTGGGATAGTCCTGGGTGGCCCGTATCTACCAAAGACACCAACGGCCACCGTCGTGGCAAAAACAAATAACTGTCCCAAATGGGGACAAAAGCGCTTATCATCCAACTACGGGCACACAAGGTTATGTCCCACTACCTGATCAGGGTAGCATGTGCCCATAACCTTCCCTAGTTGGAGGCACCGGCGAGAGGCATGAAAATAGCATCGCATTAGGGCCTTCCCATAAAAGGCAAATGTGGTTGCACTGGGGAAAACCCGGTTCGGTGGCACCTGACCAACTTAATGACGGAGTTTATCTTTAAAAGTATAGCTGTGATACGGATACTCCGATATCAATTACATCAAACTAGTAATCCAATTCATAGCAATATACAACAAATAATCAAAAGCTTAATAACATCATAACAAAATACTCCAAGGATAGCATAACATCTTTATCATGAAGAATCTAAGAAAGATAACACTACTACGCAAATATCAAGAACTAACTATCCAGCTATGATTCACATGCAAGCATCATCTCCATCATCCTCAACTAGCATCATGATGAAAATAACACTAGCCACTAATAAATCCAAAGGCAACATGATATCCAAAGTAATACTCCAAAAATAATACCAGATACTAGCATGAAAATAGCCACTAAGAATCCAAAGGCAACATGTCATCCAAAGCAAATACTCCAAAAATACTAACAGATACTAGCATGAAAGTAGCCACTAAGAATCCAAAGGCAACATGATGTCCAAAACAATACTCCAAAATAATACCAGATGCTATCATGAAAATAGCCACTAAGAATCCCAAGGCAACATGTCATCCACATAATCATCAAAATATAAATCCTAGAACTCCAAGCAATATCATGGCAATAACAAGATCAAAATACAACTTCGAGAAATGCCATGAACAAGATCATACGTAGCTATGCAATATTTTAAATAATTTCAAATAAAGAACCATGTCACTGCATTGCAATCATGCAGATGGAAGGTGTGGCTTACCTGGGGTGGAAGAAATCACCGGAAGAAAGTGCGGAAAGCTCGCGAAAAGAATTGCCGGAAAACATTCTCTCTCGGAGGGGGCTGTTTAACGGCAAGGGCAAAATGGTAATTTTCAGAATGTTGAAACATAATGAAAATGATGCCAACAAAACGGGCTCGACGAGACGAAGAGATGGACTTTGGAATCACCTCATTTGGAGTTAGGATCCAAAAGATATGAAGTGTTTTCTGCCAGGGACCTATTTGCAAAGAAAAACTTCACTATCTGGGCCTGGACAGAGAAACAGAACACGTCTTCCACTGGAATACGCCTTCTACAAGCAGAAAACGGATTCTTAGCCGAAACAGAGGCAAAGTATGCTTTTGCATCAGGAAAACGTATTGCCAAATATACGTGTCCACTGATCTGACTAGGCAGGGGCGGGACCGGGGCGTTGGTTACTAACGGGCGGGTCCCGCGAGGGGAGGCGTCACTTATCCAGCTAGACTGGGCGGGTCAACGCCTGGCCCGCCGACAGGTGGGGCCAGGGCTCACTGGCCAGCTGGGGACGGCTTCGTCTCCTTCCTCCGTTCGCTCGCTCGCGGAGTAGAGGGGAGGGCGCGGCTCCGGCGCCCGTCCGGCCAGCTCCGGCCACCGTTCGGGCCGTGCAGCCTACCGGCGTGCTCGGGAGGCCAAGGCGCACCCGTCCCCGCAGAGCACGGATGCCGGGGAGGGCTGGAGCGACGAGGGCCTGGACGCGGGGGAGGATGGCTTCGGGTGCCGGTGGGGCTCGTGGTCAGAGGCCACCGGAGGGGGAGGGAAGTGGCAGAGGGGCTCTAGGGGTTGTTGGGGAGTTCTTTGGTGACGAACGAATGACGAGGGGCGGCTCGGTTGACGCCAATTTAGGCAAGCCGAGGTGGCGGCCATGGCAACAGAGAGGGGCAGGAGAGCTCCAGTGGCTCGGGGAAGAAGCTGGGGAGGGGTGGCGGAGCGAGTGAAGGATGCTGGTGAGGCGAGACGCGCTCAGGGCGGGCTTAAATAGCCGGGGTGAGGACGTGCCGCGCTGGCGTCGCCGCGGACACGCGTCCACGCTTGAGAGCTCGGAGGCTGGCGACGAGGGGCGCACTGTGGGTGATCTCACGGGAAGGTAGGCGGCGCTGGGGAGCAGAGGAAGAGGCCGAGGGGAGCTCAGGGCCAAACAGAGCACTGTGCTCTCGTGGCATTCGGCGGCGAGCGTCGGTGGAGGAAGAGGACGGAGGGGGGAGGGGTCCAGGGGGTCGGCGACGGTGAGGTGAGGCCAGTGGACAGGCTCACGCGCACGAAGACGATGAGAGGCGAGCAGCCGAAGCAGAAGCGGCGCTCTGGGCGCGGCCAGAGTGCACAGGGCGCGTGCACGGGCATGCCACTGGCGTAGTCACCATGTGCAATGGAACGTAGTGGACAAAATGAGTTGTAGATTGTTGTCTACTGGTAAGATCATCCATGGTAAGTCTCGGCTACGGTGGTAACTTGGTGAAAAACTCTCTGGTTAAAAGGTTATCCACCTCTGAAGTTTACTGCAGTAAACTTTGAAGAGAATTGCTGATCAAAAGAAAATGATTTGAAGCAAGAGAGTTTGTCTAGGAGGTTGAGATAAAGAAGGACACCCATCCTGGTAAGTTTGAGAGGCTTGGGGTAAAGATTTAATGTAGTTGCTTAACAACCACATAAATCTGGTCAGAAGCTAGATCAAGATGTTGCACTCAAATGGTGAGTCCATTTGGGCTGAAACTTGGCAAGGCTTCGGGATTTGGTCATAGTAAGACGTTGTAAGAATTTCATACCAACTGGATTTACCAAAATGGTACTTCCTTCACAAGCATCCTTTTTGTCCAGAAACTTAGGAAAAATCCTGAGGGAAAATGCTGCATAAAATGTGCCCAAAATTGGTGGAAGTAGGTTATAAGATTTGGAGAAGGTCCTGGAATATTGTCAGCCATAATGGAGCAAGATAAAATATACTTGCTTCACAAACTAAAATTTTGGACAGAAACAAATATTTGAAGGTGTGCTCACATGGTTGATTGGATGGAGCTGGATTTTAGAGGAGTGTGAAAATATGATCACAAGAAGAGGCATGCAAAATTTCAACTCATTTGGATACACCTAGCTAGTACTTCCTTCACAGTGGCTTCTGTTTGGCAGAAACTTTGAAAAATTATTAAGGAATATTGGCTAGGCAAATACAGTTGCATTTTGGCATGTGGCAATTATTTGGACATAAAAAGATGTCCAAGGAGTTTGGAGTCAATTGGGCAAAGATAAATAGCACTTTCTTCACAAAGTGCCATTTAGGGCAGAATAGGAAAAGGAATATTTGAGAATTATTTTTGAACATGGCAATGAAATTTTTGCCATATTTGATGAAGATATGACCCAAAACATTTATTAAAATTTATTTGGGAATTTTTGGAGTGACAGAAATATAGGTTGCTTCACAACCTAGGGCAGACAGGGTTATTCCTTTAATAGGAAAATGAATATTCCCTAGAAAAAGGAATTAGGGTTTGGTCAGGCAGTGGAGTGACATGATCTTGGCATGGTTTTGAGAATTATGAGCCACATGGAAGAGGGAATGAAAATGATTTCCCAGGTGACAAGGCCACAGAATCACTCCAAAAAGAAAAACAGGGCAAAAACCAATAAATCAAAAAGAAAAAGAAAAGGGCCAAAAACCAGGCTGTCACATAGGATCATAAAAAGAACAATTGAATTAATACGAAAACAAAGGAAGAGAAATCTTGAACGAACCACCGTAAGAATATGGAGACGAACGAAGAGGCATCAATTAAGAATAGTTGGAGGACGAAGTTGAAAACTGAGAACGAAGAAATCTTCTGAGATGATGGCCTTCGGAGGATCGCAATGGGAAGAATTCATGAAATGCTTCGGATGATATGAAAAGATTCCTCGTGATCGAAACAACTATGAGGATGGCATGAAGCTAGAACCATGAATCTTGAAGGGAAAAAACCAAGATTTAGGAGAAAATCTTCTTCGGTCTTCAAACTGAGAATGACGATGAGGAACACCATGATGAATTTTGAGATACTCCGGAAGAATGAAGAATGTAAAGGTTGAACCAACGTTGGAAGGAATTTGAAAGCGATCATATAGAAAGCCTGTGACTAATGGAAATCATTCTTACGTCACACTTTGAAAAGAATTTGAGAATAACTCCAGAAAAATTAGAAGAGTCAGGTAAGATCCTAGGAAAAGACCTATGGGTTAGGGCCCACTAAAAAAACATTGTTGAAATGATTACTTGAAAGAGAGATTGCACCGGTTGAATTAAATGGCTTGAATGAGATAACAACCTAGAAATAGATTGAACTGATTAATAATGAAAACACAACTCTTCTGAGATATCTTGTACACTCCGGATAAGAATTAGAGAGAGTTGAATAAACAAGAGAGACTTTGGATAAGAAATTCCAACATCGGAAAACATGTGAAACAAGAGGCACATATATGATAAACACCGAAGCTTGAATTTAGTCCACTAGAGAAGAAACACGAAACAGAGAATGATAAACTTGAAGCTCCTGAGCATCTTCTTGAGAAATCAGCGGATAATGAAATTGATAGAAAGGAATGAAGAAACATCACATGAATAAAAGGATACTTGATTTGAGATTTCTGGCTCCGAGAGGAAGAAGGGTGGGAGGGTGGGGAAAACAAAGACAACTTGGGATGAATGAAACAGACACCGTTGAGAAAAACCAAGACTTGGTCTTGCACATTTAAAAGGATCGAGTTAACTTGAAGAGAAGCACGCCGGTTAAAAAGATTTTACATGACAATCTTGATGATCAAGAAGAACTAGCACTCCCATAGAAATATGAGAACACCGATTAGGAAAGGTATGGAATCGACATTTGACATCGAAGCAACTCGGATACCACAATCAAAACAAAACAAAGGATAGATATGTTGCAACATTATCTTCACAATATCATTCGAACAGAGAATTGAATGAATGAATTCCATAAGATTAATGGTACATCAACTTGTCGAGAAGCCACTTGGGAGAACAAAATGATGGAATAAAACAATAAGGTAATAGATGGAACAAATACATAATAGAGGTTTCGTCCCACATGTTCGTGTCGAATGCCCAATGGCACGTGTTACAAAGGGCCTTGCAATCCCCAGATCAGCATAGCAAAGGATCCTTTAAGATGCAACTCCCAATTGGAACATCGTCCATGAAACCTCTTCACTACATGTTGAACCCCAAACCTCATATCATGCACCCATTGGAAGATTACCTACGAGCTACTTGAAACCCACCTATTAATTCCCGAAGCTTTCCGGTTATGCAATCTGGTGTTGGGGATACAGGGGAAGCACCGCGCACTCAACTCTAAACATATATCCAGCTGTATCCATCCGTCAACACATAACCAGTCATCTTCGGAAATCGTTTACCTCGGACCTTCGAAACGCATCCGCTATACTAGCTGTGGCAATACTCCCGAACTATCCCGCCAGTACTGGGTGACGTCAGGGTTATCTCACCACTAACCGCATAGAAGAGTTTTCGATGTCGGACGCCTCTGGTATTCTAGAACCGCTACGATACATTTGTGACGACAACACCTCGGAGCTCAACTCCCCGGGACACTGCCACAACCCCTAAATGATAGGAGGCATCGAGAACAATGTTCTCGTCACAGATATCAAAACAATCCAAACAATACCCGCATGATCCTAAAAAAAATTGGTCAAATTTTGAGAATATTGCAGGTAAAACAACGTTAGGAGTCCTCACCAGAGCGATGAAGGGATGAGGATTAAAAAGAAATCCTACTCTCCGGTATATATATATATATAGGAATCAAAACATTTTGTGTGTGTGCCTAGACTCAACCGTCAGCGATTCGATTAATCAGGGGACTCCTAGGTCAGAGAAGGCTCTGAATACCAACTTGTAATGCCCAGGATGCGACTATGTCTCCCACGTGTCGGGGCACGACTTAAAGACATAAGAGCATTCTGGAATGATCGCAAGCGTGGTATCTTTGCACAACTCATGTAAAAATTCAGGGATGAAAGTGTAAAAGATAGTTGGCTTACACTCGCCATGTCATACAATGAATACAATAACATACAATCATCCAAAACACAGGGTCCGACTACGGATGAAGTCCAAACGAGAAAGATACCATAACACAAGGCCTGATCGCCCCTAGTAGGAACCACTACTAATCGTCGGGATACGAAACATAGTAACGTCCACGCTCTTCATCGAACTCCCAGTGAAGTTCTAAACCATCTCTTGCATCGTACTCGGCTATACCTGCATCTGGTGTGTGTTGTAAACTGTGAGTCACAAAGGACTCAGCAAGCCCGTTCCCGGGTATCAAAACTACCAAAGCCTTAGGTGTGGAAAGGCTATAAAAGTGTTTGCAGCAAGCACTAAGCACTAGCTTACGAGTTTAGAGCGAGAAGAGAACAAGTGCCAACGGTCACCAAGTTGATCAAAAAGTGATCCTAGCTACTCACGATCAAACATAACCCCACCGTGTTCACCTCCCGGATCCCTTCGGAAAGAGACCATCACGGTTACTCACACAGGTAGTGTATTCTTAAGGATATGGTGTCAAGTTATCTACAACTGGATATTAACAAATTCCCATCTACCACATAACCGCGGGCATGGTTTTCGAAAGTTCAAAACCCTGCAGGGGTGTCCCAACTTAGCCCATCACAAGCTCACGGTCTGCGGAGTCGCAACTCCAATTTTGGAAGACCCAAGTATTCTCGGAATCCCGTGCTCAAGATATTTCGACAAAGGTAAAACTAATCCAGCAAGACCTCCCGGCGTGCCGACACCCAGATAGTAGCCGCGCATATCTCGTCTCAGGCCACGACCAGATGGGCGATGCTACAGGTAAAACCAAACCTCGAGTTTCCTCGTGGTGGCCCTGCAGGACCCCCGTTTGGGACCAACACCATCAGCATTGCCCCCCTGGTATGTAGAATTAAGAACCGGGGACGCGACCCCCTATGACGCGACCCCCTATGACTATGAGACAAATTAAAGCAGTGCGAATTATCAAGGAGGGGCCCATAAACCCCAACCGTGTTAGGAACGCAAAATCAAGGAACATAACAGCGGTTTATCGGGTCCTAAGGTGGCATAAGTGGAACAAAACACCAAGAAGAAGGCCAAGTCTTCCACTCATTGCCAATACATATGTGCATTAAGTAACATAGATATTTATATTGTGTTATCCCAATAAACAAGTCCAAACTTGGAGCAATCTTCAAAACTTCACCTGCGGCTAACAACGCTGTAAGAGGGGCTGAGCAAAAGCGTACTTAGCCGATCAACGGTTTGCTAGGAAGGCGGTTAGAGTGTTTCATGGCAACAATTGGAGGCTGACAAGACAAGAATAGGCATCGAGGCATAGCTAAAGAGTGAGACAACTAGCATAGGAAAAGATAGAGGTGATATCAGGGAACGGTCATCTTGCCTGAGATTCTACAAGGAAGAAGAACAAGTCCATGAAGAAGGCAAACGAACGTAGTCGAACGGATCCGCACAACTCCGGAACGGAACCGAAGCTAACAAGAGAAGCAACCGGAAAGAAGCAAACAAAATGGTAAACATACATATCATAACCATGGCATGATGCACAAACAAGTATGATGCATGTTCGGTTTAAATATGCATGGCATGGCAAAGTTCTCAAACAACACTACAAATTAAGTGGAGCTCAATATGCAACAAGTTGCACATTGACAAGACACCATGTTAGAATATTTAGTTTGACTCTCGTTTATTTACAGGACAATATTAAATGTTAATTAACATGGCAAGAGGTGAAGCATGAGCAAACTACACTATCTAGGCATTTTAAATGAGGCCGGAAATAACAACAACAATTCCGGAAAAAACCCACATGTCATTTAGCAATTTTAAAGCAAACAACAATTTGAACCATTTAAATGTTGTTATCATGATGCGGATGACATTTGCAAGTTTTATGCAATTTTTGTTAAAAGTTAACAAGAACAAGTTAGGAAGCATTTGTCACCATGGTCGAAAGAGAAGGTGCCACGGCGATGAATCCGAAATGATGCCACACAACATATCGGTTCCGGAAACTCGTTGAGATACCGATGCAAAAGAAGGGTGGCGTGAGTGAGTCAAACAAGGTGATGGGGTGCTCCCGGTTTCTGGGTTCCCACGGGTCGGCGACAAAAGAGGGGCACAACGGACACGGTGCAAACAAGGGATGCATCTCATACAACCACATTTGTTCACGGGCATCGTTTCGGCGGTATACCTTCGAAGCGTGCATTTTGCGGCGGTTCGAGTTGTCGAGGGAAGTAGCCGTTCACGTTTCAAAGAGGAAGTAGTTGTTCACGGGGTCGTCCAGGATAGTAGTTGTACTCGCGGTGGTAGTGGTACACGTCGGCGGTAGTCGAACTTGACGCTTGCGTTACATGGATCTTCGGTGACGGTAGTGGTACACGCGTCGTAGAGGGACTTGTCGTTTCGGTCCATACTCATTCGGGCGTAGCGGTACTCGTTTTTGTAGATGTTCAAGTTTCCGTAGATGTTCGGGTCGTCGGTAGAGGTACTTGTCGCATCCACGGGTCTTCTAGGGTCGACGGTAGTTGTTCACTCGACAATCTTCGGCGACGATACGTTTCGTAGACGTACTTGACAAAACCTAAGGGTACTCGGCGAATCTGCGTAGTTGTACATATCTTCGTGCTATAGTCGAACTTGGCGTAACCGAAAATGGCGGTCGACGAACTCGGCGGTCCTGGTACTTGGCAAGATCCCGGAGATGGCCTCGTCGTTCCTAGTACTTGGCCGGAGTAGGAGGCCAAGGCTGACAAGCTCGATGCGGCGCTGGTCGGAGGCGAGGACGAGGCTGACGCCTCCGTTCATCTGCTCGAAGCAGAGGCGAGACGAGGGCGCTGGACGACGAGGAGGCCGGCCGGACTACAGCAGCAGCTGCTGCCGCCGGCTAGGAGCTCCGTGGCGACGACGCATGGGTGCGGACGCACGCTGGAGGGCGCGGACGAGAACGGAGAGGGCACGCTCGAGGGAGGCCGCAGGTGGGGGAGAAGGACGACGAGGAGGCAGGGCCTCGGGTGCTCGTGGACGAGGGGCGCGGAGGAGGACGTCCCCGAAGGCGCGGCGATGGAGCAGTGGCATGGGGCACGATGCAGCGGCGGCGGCTGCAGGGCACCGGCGGCGGGCACCGGCGGCCGCCGGCAAGGATCCGCGAGGCGAGGTGCCGGCCAAGGCGCTGCGGCCGCGGAGCGAAGGCAGTGGGGCATGGAAGAGCGGGTCCGGCGGGGCTTGATGGCGCGGGGCAACGGGGAGGAGGATGAGGGAGCGTAGGGGCGGAGAGGTTGACCGGTGCTCGACGGGAACGAGAGGGAGAGGCAAAAGAGGATCAAGGTTGTGCCTGGGTGGCGGCGCCAGGAGGGAGAGAACGATCGAGGGGGATCGGGCGCTGGGGTTGTAGGGTTAGGGTAGCTGGGGGCGGCTAGGCCTTGGGCCAGAAGGGGGCAATTGAGGTGTGGCTGACCTTGGACCAGAAGGGGGCGGCTGAGGTGTGGCTAGCCTTGGGCCATCTCTCTCTCCCTCTTTCTAAAAGAAAAAGAGAAAAGAAGGAAAAAAAACAAAGAAGAAAGAAAAAGAGAAGAAGGAAAGAGTTAGGGGTAGAATTTGGGCATGGGGGTTAATTTCTCTAGACTCGCAAAAATGCGCTAGATCCAAGAAAAATAGAAAAGGGCATGATTGGAAAATAAATTCAAATTCCTTTGAATTTATTTCAAATGGTGTGAACAAGTCTATGATTTAGAAGTGTCCAAAAATGGTCGGTTTTTTTTGGAGGATCCTCGATAAAATGGATAAGAATTGTTGGCAAGGTTTGGGAGTCAAAACTTGGAGTGAAAAAGGCATAGGGAATATTATGCAATTGTGTTATGGTGATTCCAAATTAATGGAATATTTTTATAATAGCTCCCTAATATCAGGAGGATATGTTATAAAGAGAAAACACCATGTGAGTTCCCTCGGTTTAAATGGACTGAAGATCCATACGATTTATTTAGTTGAGTTGCAGAAATTAAAGACATGGCATGATGACATGATGCAATGCAAAATAAATAAAGCAAGCAAAAGAAACACACGGCGAAAACCCGGAATAGCTGGAAGTCTTCTGGAGCGTCGGTCTCAGTGCGTCACAATATACTCATATACCCTGAAAACATCTGAGAGCACCACGAAACCCTATTTCCACTCCCGCAACCTTCTGTACCCATGAGATCCCATCTTGGGGCCTGTTCCGAAGCTCCACCGGAGGGGGCATCGATCACGGAGGGCTTCTACATCAACACCACAGCCTCTCCGATGAGTTGTGAGTAGGTTACCACAGACCTTCGAGTCCATAGTTATTAGCTAGATGGCTTCTTCTCTCTCTTTGGATCTCAATATAAAGTTCTCCTCGATCTTCTTGGAGATCTATTTGATGTAATTCTTTTTGCGGTGTGTTTGTCGAGATCTGATGAATTGTGGGTTTATGATCAAGATTATCTATGAACAATATTTGGTTCTTCTCTGAATCCTGATATGCATGATTTAAATATCTTTGCAAGTCTCTTCGAATTATCAGTTCGGTTTGGTCTACTAGATTGATCTTTCTTGCAATGGGAGAAGTGTTTAGCTTTGGGTTCAATCTTGCGGTGTCCTTTCCCAGTGACAACAGGGGCAGCAAGGCACGTATTGTATTGTTGCCATCGAGGATAAAAAGATGGGGTTTATATCATATTGCATGAGTTTATCCCTCTACATCATGTCATCTTGCTTAAGGCGTTACTCTGTTCTTATGAACTTAATACTCTAGATGCATGCTGGATAGCGGTCGATGTGTGGAGTAATAGTAGTAGATGCAGAATCGTTTCGGTCTACTTGTCACGGACGTGATGCCTATATACAATGATCATGCCTAGATATTCTCATACCTATGTGCTTTTCTATCAATTGCTCGACAGTAATTTGTTCACCCACCGTAGAATCTGCTATCTTGAGAGAAGCCACTAGTGAAACCTATGGCTCTGGGTCTATCTTCCATCATATTAATCTTTCATCAACTAGTTATCTTTATTGTTCTTTTACTTTGCAATCTTTACTTTCAATATATACAACAAAAATAGCAAAAAATATTTATCCTATTATCTCTATCAGATCTCACTTTTGCAAGTGGCCGAGAAGGGATTGACAACCCCTTTATCGCGTTGGTTGCAAGGTTCTTATTATTTTGTGCAGGTACGAGGAACTTGCGTGTAGTCTCCTACTGGATTGATACCTTGGTTCTCAAAAACCGAGGGAAATACTTACGCTACTTTGCTGCATCACCCTTTTTCTTCAAGGGAAAAACAACGCATGCTCAAGAGGTAGCAGTGCCAAGTAAAGCCTTTGGGATGATTTGGATGATAGTTGCTTTGATTCAATGAAAAACCAGAAACTTTTATGCTCAGTCCAGAAAAATATAAAAATCACTAGAGCAAGCTAATTTTCTGAATTTTTTACTCGTGATTACTAAACAAATTTCCCACATTTTCCTAATTTTTCATAATTTCTAGAGTTGTGGAAGTATGGTCATTGTTCGAATCATTTGTGACGCCCGAAGACCGACGTCCCAGAAGATTCCAGAAGATTCCCGAAGTTCCAGACGTTCCGGGCTGCCCGTGTGTTCTTTTGTGCTTGTGTTATTTATTTTTGCATTGCATCATGTCATCATGCCATCATGTCATTTTTATTTTTGCATCTCAACCTAAATAAACCGTGTGGACCTTCGGTCCATTTAAATCGAGGGAAGGATGTCTTCTCTTTAAAACATATAAAATCCTCTCAATATTTAGGGAGCTATATTTAAAAATATTCCATTCATTGGAATCACCTATAACACAATTGCACCTTTCTTCAATTTTCTTTCATCCAACTCTACTTCTTTTCTTCCTTTGAGCCTTTAGTAAAATTGTGTTGCAATTTTACTTCTTCCATAAATGTTCCAAATCTCCCCATAAATCACATCTAATGTGTAGGGCCATCTCTTGAAATTCTAGCCTTTTGGATTTCATCTAAAGGGATTTCTAAATTCAAATAGTTTGACTTTTATTCGAACTTGTTTGAATTTTCTTCTTCCAAAAACCCTCCTTCTATTTTAATTAAATTCCCTACATTTTGTATGAGTCCAGAGATTTAACTCCGTGTTTAAATCTCTTCCCTAACCTTTTCTTTTCTTCCCTTTTCTTCTTCTTTCTTTTTTGTTTTTAAAAATCAGTTAAAGAAAAAAAACCCAGCAGCCATCCCAGGCCACCGCCTGCCTTCCCAGGCCCAGGCCTCAGCCGCATCTGCCATCCTCCTTCGCCCGAGCAGGCCCATTCCTCAGCCTCCTCTCCAGCCGCCCGCCCATAGTCCTCTTGGCCCATCTCTCCCTCTTAGGCCTACCCCAGTCTAAACCCTAGCGATGCCCGACCCGAGCTCTCTCCCTCGCAAGCCGCCGCCGCACCCTCTCGCTCGCCTCCTCCCTCCTCCCGTTAGCTCGCTCGACCGCACCTCCCTTTTCTCCCTCGATTCCCTCTGGCTTCATCCCGCATCTCCTCTCCTTCGATCTCCTCCTCTCTGCCCCCAAGTACCCCGCGCCCGACGTGCACCTCCTCCATCGCAGTGCGCCGAGCCCCGATCTCCCGCCGCGCTCGCCTCAAGGAGCCCAAGGCCAGGCTCCCGCGCCCCTCCAGCAAGCGACCTTCGCCGCCGTCGCCTCCAGGCCGCCGGCCGGATCCCGCGGCCGCGTCGCCGTCCAGCACGCCCGCGCCCGGCCTCTCGCGTCCCTCGTCCAGGCCACCGCACCATCCCCGCGGCCCCGAGCACTGCCTCGCCATGGGAGCCGCCCCGCAGCCTCGTCCCCATCCTTCCCGTGGAGCCGCGCCCTCCATCGCCGTCCTGCTCGCCAGGTCGCCGCCCCGAGCCCGGCGAGCGCCCGGCCAGGCCCGCCTCCTCATCTCCTGCGCGCCTCCACGCCAGAGCCGCCTCCCTGGCCTCCTCCCGAGCGCCTCTACGCCACTGCCTCGCCTTGGAGCAGCCAGCGCCGGCGACCGAGCCCTCGACCACCGCATCAGCCCCACCGCATCTCAAGTCCTCGTTGTGAACAATTGTGTTCTTTTTCTGTGTGTGTTGCTTTGTGCTGTTGAGATTGCCAACGAACGTGTACGACTCCGAGACGAGAACGACTACAAGTTCGTCGGACACCAAGTACCTCGACGACGTGTACATCTACACCGAGATCGGACCGACGAACGTTTTGAAGCGTCAAGTACCACTACACCGTGAACGTCGTCGGATCTTCAAGTTCCACGGAGCATCAAGTACGACTACACGACGACCCACCAAGTACCACGACACGAATGTGAACAACTACCATCGCCGGAACAACTACTTCCCACTACGGAACGAGTTCCACTACCGACGCCCCGAAGATGTTGGGTTCATCAAGTCCCTCTCCGAAAACGAACGTGTACCACTACTTCCGCTACCGTCGCCCGAGTACAACTACCGCCTCGTGAACGGCTACTTTCTCTTCGGAAACGTGAACGACTCCTTCCTCTACGTCTCGAACCGCCCCGATACGCACGCTTCAAAGGTATAACGAGATGACCCCGTGGATGACCCGTGGAATGCTTGTTGTGTTGTATGAAATGTTTTTCCTTGTGTGCTCCGTGCCCGTTTCGACCTTTTGTCATGTTCCTCGGTTGCCTCGTCACCGACTCGTGGGAACCCGGTAACGGGATCACCCCACCTTTCATCTCGTTTGACTCGCTCACGCCATCTTTCTTTTGCCCGGTCTCTCACCGAGTTACCGGAACCGAGATGTTGCGTCGCATCATTTTCGGATCGTTGCCGTGGCACCTTTCCATTCCACCACGGGACAAATGCTTCTTATCTCTTCATGTTAATGTTAACTAACTTGCATAAACTTGTTCATGTCATCCGCATCATGTTAACAACATTAATATGTGTGAATTGTTGTTGCTTTAAATTACTAAGCATGCTCATGGGGAATTTCCGGATATGTTGTTGTTATTTCCGGCCTCATTTAAAATGTCTTATTAGTGTAGTTTGTTATGCTTCACCTCTTGCCATGTTAAAAACATTTAACCTTGTCTTGTAAATAACGAGAGTCAACTAAATAATTAACATGTGGTGTTTTGTCAATATGCAACTCGTTGCATATTGAGCTCCACTTAACTTGTAGTTTTGTTTGTGCACTTTGCCATGCCATGCATATTTAAACCGGACATGCATCATCCTTGATTGCGCATCATGACATGCTTATGATTGTGTGTTTACCGTGTTGTTTGTTTCTTTCCGGTTTGCTTCTCTTGATAGCTTCGGTTTCATTCCAGAGTTGTGAGGATTCGCTCGGCTGTGTTGCTTCGTCTACTTCATGGATCCGTTCTCTCCTTTGTGGAATCCCAGGCAAGATGACCGAACCCGGATACCATTACTATCTTTGTCTATTGCTAGAAGTATCGCTCTGTAGTATTTGCCTCGATGCCCATGTTTTTCCTGTCAGCCTCCTATTGTAACCATGAACCTGTCTAACCACCCTACCTATGCAAACCATTGATTGGCTATACGTAGGCTTCGCTCAGCCCCTCTTATAGCATTGCTAGATGCAGGTGAAGATCGAAGATGCTTGCTTCATGTTGAAGTTTGTTGGGTTATATCACACTATATAAATGCTTAAATGAAATCATCTACATATTGGCAAGGGTGGAAGGCTAAGCCTTTTGCTTGGTGATTTGTTCCACTCATGCCGTTAGGAACCGTATAAACCGGTGTTATGTTCCTTGATTATGCGTTCCTAACACGGTTGGGGTGTATGGGACCCCCTTGATAAACCGCTAAGTGCTAAGTCTTTTCCAGCAAGTCCCAACATTTGGTACTATTCGCCTAATAACTAATAAAACTTGCATGTGGACTAGCTATCCCTTTTATTTTAATTCAACAACCCCGGGCCAGTGCTCCACATGAGTGTTGGTCCGAAACGGGGGTTCTGCGGGGCCGCCTTGGGGCAACCCGAGGTATCTGGCATACACCTGTAGAATCGCCCATCCGGTCGTGTCCTGAGACTTAGATACGCGCGGCTACTATCAGGGTGTCGACACGCCGGGAGGATTTGCTGGATTAGCCTTACCTTAGTTCGGAGTATCTTGAGCATGGGATTCCGAGAATACTCGGGTCTTCCCACCTATGGAGTTGCGACTCCGCGGATCATGGGCTTGTAATGGGTCAAGTTGGAACACCCCTGCAGGGTTTGAACTTTCGAAAGCCATGCCCGCGGTTATGTGGCAGATGGGAGCTTGTTAATACCCGGTTGTAGATAACTTGACACAATGTTTCAATACACTACCAGCGTGTGTACCGTGACTGTCAATTTCCGAATAGGGATTCGGAAGTTGAACACGGTGGGGTTATGTTTGACTGGCTTTAGTTAGGATCACTTCGTGATCATCTCTCGACCGAGGCACTTCTCTTCTCGCTCTCGTTTACGTAAGTTAGTGCTAGTTGCTGCTGCAGACTCTTGTTTTTCCTTCACCTCTTATTCTTTCTTCAGCCTTATCCACACCCAAGGCTTAAATAGTCATGTTACCCGGGAACGGGATTGCTGAGTCCTCTGTGGCTCACAGTTACTTCACCACACCAGATGCAGGTTCAGCCGAGTTTGATGCAGGAGATGGATCAGTACTTCACCAGAAGCTCGATGGAGAGTTTGGCCGTATGCTTGTGATGTTTTGACGATCAGTAGTGGTTTCTACTAGGATTCGATCCTGACCTGTGGCTTTATGTTGTTTTGGTATCTTTCTTTTGGATCTTCACCCGTAGTCGGGTTGTGATGTTTTGAATGATGATTGCTTATGTAATGTATTGTGTGAAGTGGCGAGTGTAAGCCAACTATCTCCTTTTGCATTTTAATCCCTCTTTTACATGAGTTGTGCAAAGATACCAAACTTGAGATCATTCTAGGATGGGCTTATACCTTTAAGTCGTGCCTCGACACGTAGGAGGTATAGTCCCATCCTGGGCATTACAAGTTGGTATTCAGAGCCTTCTCCGACCTAGAAGCCCCCACTGATTGATCGAATCGTTGACGGTTGAGTCTAGGCACACACTGAAAATGTTTTGAGTTCTATATTTATATCGGAGAGTAGGATTTATTTGCTTCTCATCCCCTTTCACTCTGGTGAGGACTCCTGACGATTACTCTTATCTCTTCTACTTTCAAAAATTGCACCAAATTTTTTTTAGGATCTCGCGAGTATTGTTTGGATTGTTCTGATGTCTTTGTGACGAGAACATTGTTCTCGATGCCTCCTGTCATTAGGGGTTGTGGCAGTGTCCCGGGGAGTTGAGCTCCGAGGTGTTGTCGTCACAAATCCATCGCGGCAGTACTAGAATACTTAAGACGGCCGACATCGAAAACTCTCCTATGCGGTTAGTGGCAAGATAACCCCGACATCACCCAGTACTGGGGAGGTAGCTCGAGAATATTGTCATAGCTTGTATAGTAGATGCGTTTCGAAGGTCCGAGGTAAACAGTTTCCGAGAAAGACTGGTTATGTGTTGAAGGATGGATACACCTGGATGTAGGTTTAGAGTTGATTGCGCGGTGCTTCCCGTGTATCCCCAACACCTGATTGCATAACTGGAAACTTTCGGAAATTAATAGGTGGGTTCATCTAGTAGTTCTAGGCATTCTTCCAACGGATGCTCGATATGAAGTTTGGGGTTCTACATTGAGTGAAGTGGTTTTTATGGACTTGTTCTGATCGGGAGTTGCATCTTAAAGGGTCCTTGGCTATGCTGATCCGGGGATTGCAAAACCCTTTTGTAACACGTTCCATGAGCTTTCAGCACGAAGATGTCGAATGAAGCTTCTATCTTGTATTTGTTCCATCTGCTCCTTGTTCCTTTTTATTTATTTTTGTTCTCCAAGTGGCTTCTCGACAAGTTGATGTACCTAGGGAATTCATTCGTTCAATTCTCTGTTCGGATAGATATGTTGCAACATAATCTTCTTCATAAATATCTACCCTTTGTTTTTGTTTTGATTCTGGTATTCGAGTTACTTCGATGTCAAGTGTTGATTCCATACCTTTCTTAATCGATGTTCTCATATTTCTATGGGAGTGCTAATTCCTCTTGATCATCAAGATGGTCGTGTTAATCCTTTTCATTCCGGTGTGCCTTCTCTTCAAGTTATTCCATACGGACGCCATTGAGAAATCTGACGATCTGTATGTTTCATTCATCCCAAGTTGTCTTTGTTTTCCCCGCCCTCCCACCCCTTTTCTTTATGGAGCCAGAAATTCTCAGATGAAATATCCATTTTATTCATGTGATGTTTCTTCATTATTTTCCTTCAATGTTCTTATCCGGTGATTTATCGTGAAGATGCTCAAGAGCTTCAAGTTCATCATTCTTTTGTTCTCTAATTCTACCGGTGGATGTAATTCAAGATTTCGGTGTTGATCTTATCCTTTTCCTCGTTTCACAATGCTTTCTTATTCCGGTGCACCAATTAATCATTCTCCTCTTGCTATTCATATCCGGAGTGATGAAGATTCATAATTCCATTCTTAATCTGTTCAAATTATTTTTTGAGGATTATCATCTTATTCAAGCCATTTAATTCAACCGGTGCAATATCTCTTAAGCAATCTTTTCCAACGGTGATTTCTTTTGAGTGGGCCCTAACCCACAGGTCTTTTCCCAGGATCTTACCTGACTCTTCAATTTTTCTGGAGTTATATTCAAATTCTTTTCAAGCGTGACGTAAGAATGATTTCCATCAGTCACATGCCTTCTCCAAGATCGCGTTCAATTCTTTTCATCATTGTTTCAACCTTATAATTCTTTCATTCCGGAGTGCTCAACAATTCTTATGGCATTTCTTGTCTTCATTCTCAACAATTGAAGACCGGAGAAGAGTTTCTCTTAAATCTTGGTCCGTTCTCTTGATGAGTTGTGATTCTACCTTCATGCCATCCTCATAATTGTTTTCGATTGTGGGAATTGTTTTCATGCCCCTTCAGAGCAATTCTTGAGTTCTTCTCATTGTGATCCTCCGAAGGCCATCATTTCAGAATATTTCTTCGTTCTCAGTTTTCAACTCGTTCTCCAAATATTCTTCATTGATACCTCTTCGTTCGTCTCCATATTCTTACGGTGGTTCGTTCAAGATTACCCTTCCGTTGTTATCGTTTTAATTCACTCGTTCTTTCATAATCCTACCGGTGCTTTGTTGAAGATTTATCCAAGCTTGTCCGAGATCTCTCTTAATCCTTTCCAACGAGAATAAGTAGTATGCCAAATCCTTTGGTTGTCAACAATTTAAATTGGTGAAGGAGATGCATGACATAATTCTTATTCTTGTTCCTTCAGGTGATTATTTCTTTTGTCTGGAGCTTGTTCATCATATCATATTCTCGGTCCTAAGTTCTCCATCTTGTTTTCCGGAGCTCCAAGTTGTTTCAATCATATCATTTCAAAGCTCCATCTAATTCATCGCAGACCTTGAATCTTATTCTTTTCATCTTTCACTTCTCATGCTTTCATTACCGGAGTTTTCATGGTGGTTTATCATGTTTTAATTCATCCTCGAAGTCTTCATCAAGATTCTTGTTGGAGCTCAAGCATTCTTCATCATGCTTTCCAATTGCAATCCTTTCTACCTTATCTTTTCAGATGGTGTTGTGTCATTCTTGACAATTTTTTCCCTTCATGTTTCATGATTCACGAGTTGTCAGGAATGAGATATTTAAAACCATCATTTCTTTCTTTTTAGGAGATCCTTTCAACCCCTTCAATTTATTTGTTGGAGTAATCTTGGGTTGTATTTCACCTAAAAGTTTTCCCTAAGGATTGTTGCTATTATGGTGCTTATAAATGACCCAAGTTCTTCATTTATCATTCCGGTGAAATAAGTTTTTCGTCTCCTTGTTGATCTCAATCCATTTAAATGTCTCGTAAGTGGCTGGTTGTCACTTCATAATTTTGAAATGTTTGCCATAAGCCCACATCAAGCTTATTCTTTTGTTGTTGATTTTTCCGACAACTCCGTTCAACCCTTCTTTGTAAGGATGCTCTTTCAAATTCATGTTGAGAGAAGTTGTCTTTTCTCTCCGTTCATTTCTTTCATTGATTTACATGCTATTCTTTCGTTCCGGAGGCCTTGTGATATTGCTCTCTTTGACCATCATCTCGTTTTATCGAGATCTTGTTTTTTCCCTTGTTTATCATTTAACGGAGTGTTGTATTCTTCATTCAAGTTTCCTCATCTTATCAAGTTTGCCTCTCTTTTCAACCGGAGTGCTATCTGAATCTTTCTTACACCTTGTGCCATTCTTTTAATTGTTTCGGAGGCAATATGTTGCTGTTTTCATCAAGTATCATCTCAACTTGCCAAGTTCTTGTCCAATTCCTTCCATTTTCAGACGGAGTGCTGTCCAGATTATTTCATTCTTATTCCTCTCAATCTTGGTTAACCGGAGTGGTTTTGAAATTCTTTCGTCATCCGTGAGCTCTTGTTTCATGTCTTTCAACCTTAAGGGTTCTCGTAATGCTCCTTGTTACTCTTTTCTAACGGAGTATTTTCATATTCGTTCATCTCTGTTGTATTCTTCTTTCATTTTGTTCAACCTCTCAAGGTTCGTGGTTTCACTCGTCTATCAAAGAAGCAACTTTGTTTTACCTCTTCTTTTCGTTTCTACCCGGTGATATCTCTAGGATCTCGGGTCGAGATCCTCTGTTAGTGTGGGAGAGTTGTGACGCCCGAAGACCGACGTCCCAGAAGATTCCAGAAGATTCCCGAAGTTCCAGACGTTCCGGGCTGCCCGTGTGTTCTTTTGTGCTTGTGTTATTTATTTTTGCATTGCATCATGTCATCATGCCATCATGTCATTTTTATTTTTGCATCTCAACCTAAATAAACCGTGTGGACCTTCGGTCCATTTAAATCGAGGGAAGGATGTCTTCTCTTTAAAACATATAAAAGCCTCTCAATATTTAGGGAGCTATATTTAAAAATATTCCATTCATTGGAATCACCTATAACACAATTGCACCTTTCTTCAATTTTCTTTCATCCAACTCTACTTCTTTTCTTCCTTTGAGCCTTTAGTAAAATTGTGTTGCAATTTTACTTCTTCCATAAATGTTCCAAATCTCCCCATAAATCACATCTAATGTGTAGGGCCATCTCTTGAAATTCTAGCCTTTTGGATTTCATCTAAAGGGATTTCTAAATTCAAATAGTTTGACTTTTATTCGAACTTGTTTGAATTTTCTTCTTCCAAAAACCCTCCTTCTATTTTAATTAAATTCCCTACATTTTGTATGAGTCCAGAGATTTAACTCCGTGTTTAAATCTCTTCCCTAACCTTTTCTTTTCTTCCCTTTTCTTCTTCTTTCTTTTCTGTTTTTAAAAATCAGTTAAAGAAAAAAAAAACAGCAGCCATCCCAGGCCGCCGCCTGCCTTCCCAGGCCCAGGCCTCAGCCGCATCTGCCATCCTCCTTGGCCCGAGCAGGCCCATCCCTCAGCCTCCTCTCCAGCCGCCGGCCCATAGTCCTCTTGGCCCATCTCTCCCTCTTAGGCCTACCCCAGTCTAAACCCTAGCGATGCCCGACCCGAGCTCTCTCCCTCGCAAGCCGCCGCTGCACCCTCTCGCTCGCCTCCTCCCTCCTCCCGTTCGCTCGCTCGACCGCACCTCCCTTTTCTCCCTCGATTCCCTCTGGCTTCATCCCGCATCTCCTCTCCTTCGATCTCCTCCTCTCTGCCCCCAAGTACCCCGCGCCCGACGTGCACCTCCTCCATCGCAGTGCGCCGAGCCCCGATCTCCCGCCGCGCTCGCCTCCAGGAGCCCAAGGCCAGGCTCCCGCGCCCCTCCAGCCCGTGACCTTCGCCGCCGTCGCCTCCAGGCCGCCGGCCGGATCCCGCGGCCGCGTCGCCGTCCAGCGCGCCCGTGCCCGGCCTCTCGCGTCCCTCGTCCAGGCCACCGCACCATCCCCGCGGCCCCGAGCGCTGCCTCGCCATGGGAGCCGCCCCGCAGCCTCGTCCCCATCCTTCGCGTGGAGCCGCGCCCTCCATCGCCGTACGGCTCGCCAGGTCGCCGCCCCGAGCCAGGCGAGCGCCCGGCCAGGCCCGCCTCCTCATCTCCTGCGCGCCTCCTCGCCGGAGCCGCCTCCCTGGCCTCCTCCCGAGCGCCTCTGCGCCACTGCCTCGCCTTGGAGCAGCCAGCGCCGGCGACCGAGCCCTCGACCACCGCATCAGCCCCACCGCATCTCAAGTCCTCGCTGTGAACAATTGTGTTTTTTTCTGTGTGTGTTGCTTTGTGCTGTTGAGATTGCCAATGAACGTGTACGACTCCGAGACGAGAACGACTACAAGTTCGACGGACACCAAGTACCTCGACGACGTGTACATCTACACCGAGATCGGACCGACGAACGTTTTGAAGCGTCAAGTACCACTACACCGTGAACATCGTCGGATCTTCAAGTTCCACGGAGCATCAAGTACGACTACACGACGACCCACCAAGTACCACGACACGAACGTGAACAACTACCGTCGCCGGAACAACTACTTCCCACTACGGAACGAGTTCCACTACCGACGCCCCGAAGATGTTGGGTTCATCAAGTCCCTCTCCGAAAACGAACGTGTACCACTACTTCCGCTACCGTCGCCCGAGTACAACTACCGCCTCGTGAACGGCTACTTCCTCTTCGGAAACGTGAACGACTCCTTCCTCTACGTCTCGAACCGCCCCGATACGCACGCTTCAAAGGTATAACGAGACGACCCCGTGGATGACCCGTGGAATGCTTGTTGTGTTGTATGAAATGTTTTTCCTTGTGTGCTCCGTGCCCGTTTCGACCTTTTGTCATGTTCCTCGGTTGCCTCGTCACCGACTCGTGGGAACCCGGTAACGGGATCGCCCCACCTTTCATCTCGTTTGACTCGCTCACGCCATCTTTCTTTTGCCCGGTCTCTCACCGAGTTACCGGAACCGAGATGTTGCGTCGCATCATTTTCGGATCGTTGCCGTGGCACCTTTCCATTCCACCACGGGACAAATGCTTCTTATCTCTTCATGTTAATGTTAACTAACTTGCATAAACTTGTTCATGTCATCCGCATCATGTTAACAACATTAATATGTGTGAATTGTTGTTGCTTTAAATTACTAAACATGCTCATGGGGAATTTCCGGATATGTTGTTGTTATTTCCGGCCTCATTTAAAATGTCTTATTAGTGTAGTTTGTTATGCTTCACCTCTTGCCATGTTAAAAACATTTAACCTTGTCTTGTAAATAACGAGAGTCAACTAAATAATTAACATGTGGTGTTTTGTCAATATGCAACTCGTTGCATATTGAGCTCCACTTAACTTGTAGTTTTGTTTGTGCACTTTGCCATGCCATGCATATTTAAACCGGACATGCATCATCCTTGATTGCGCATCATGACATGCTTATGATTGTGTGTTTACCGTGTTGTTTGTTTCTTTCCGGTTTGCTTCTCTTGATAGCTTCGGTTTCGTTCCGGAGTTGTGAGGATTCGCTCGACTGTGTTGCTTCGTCTACTTCATGGATCCGTTCTCTCCTTTGTGGAATCCCAGGCAAGATGACCGAACCCGGATACCATTACTATCTTTGTCTATTGCTAGAAGTATCGCTCTGTAGTATTTGCCTCGATGCCCATGTTTTTCCTGTCAGCCTCCTATTGTAACCATGAACCTGTCTAACCACCCTACCTATGCAAACCATTGATTGGCTATACGTAGGCTTCGCTCAGCCCCTCTTATAGCATTGCTAGATGCAGGTGAAGATCGAAGATGCTTGCTTCATGTTGAAATTTGTTGGGTTATATCACACTATATAAATGCTTAAATGAAATCATCTATATATTGGCAAGGGTGGAAGGCTAAGCCTTTTGCTTGGTGATTTGTTCCACTCATGCCGTTAGGAACCGTATAAACCGGTGTTATGTTCCTTGATTATGCGTTTCTAACACGGTTGGGGTGTATGGGACCCCCTTGGTAAACCGCTAAGTGCTAAGTCTTTTCCAGCAAGTCCCAACATTTGGTACTATTCGCCTAATAACTAATAAAACTTGCATGTGGACTAGCTATCCCTTTTATTTTAATTCAACAACCCCGGTCCAGTGCTCCACATGAGTGTTGGTCCGAAACGGGGGTTCTGCGGGGCCGCCTTGGGGCAACCCGAGGTATCTGGCATACACCTGTAGAATCGCCGATCCGGTCGTGTCCTGAGACTTAGATACGCGCGGCTACTATCAGGGTGTCGACACGCCGGGAGGATTTGCTGGATTAGCCTTACCTTAGTTCGGAGTATCTTGAGCACGGGATTCCGAGAATACTCGGGTCTTCCCACCTATGGAGTTGCGACTCCGCGGATCGTGGGCTTGTAATGGGTCAAGTTGGAACACCCCTGCAGGGTTTGAACTTTCGAAAGCCGTGCCCGCGGTTATGTGACAGATGGGAGCTTGTTAATATCCGGTTGTAGATAACTTGACACAATGTTTCAATACACTACCAGCGTGTGTACCGTGACTGTCAATTTCCGAATAGGGATTCGGAAGTTGAACACGGTGGGGTTATATTTGACTGGCTTTAGTTAGGATCACTTCGTGATCATCTCTCGACCGAGGCACTTCTCTTCTCGCTCTCTTTTACGTAAGTTAGTGCTAGTTGCTGCTGCAGACTCTTGTTTTTCCTTCACCTCTTATTCTTTCTTCAGCCTTATCCACACCCAAGGCTTAAATAGTCATGTTACCCGGGAACGGGATTGCTGAGTCCTCTGTGGCTCACAGTTACTTCACCACACCAGATGCAGGTTCAGCCGAGTTTGATGCAGGAGATGGATCAGTACTTCACCAGAAGCTCGATGAAGAGTTTGGTCGTATGCTTGTGACGTTTTGACGATCAGTAGTGGTTTCTATGAGGATTCGATCCTGACCTGTGGCTTTATGTTGTTTTGGTATCTTTCTTTTGGATCTTCACCCGTAGTCGGGTTGTGATGTTTTGAATGATGATTGCTTATGTAATGTATTGTGTGAAGTGGCGAGTGTAAGCCAACTATCTCCTTTTGCATTTTAATCCCTCTTTTACATGAGTTGTGTAAAGATACCAAACTTGAGATCATTCTAGGATGGGCTTATACCTTTAAGTCGTGCCTCGACACATAGGAGGTATAGTCCCATCCCGGGCATTACATCATTAGAGACTATTTTGTTTTTGATAGATTTTGTTTTCGTTGCATTGTTTCCTTGTTTTCATGAATCTATGGATTGTATTGGGGGTATAAGTCATGGTGAAGTTATAATAAAGCAGGTATTATGCAATAATAAAATATGAATGGGTTTACAACAGTAATTAAATCGGTGATTTGCTTGTTATACTAATGAATCTCACGAAGGTTTTTGTTGAGTTTTGTGTGATGAAGTTTTCATGTTTTGAGTGAGATCACGATGGATGAAGGAATAAGGAGTGGCGAGAGCCTAGGATTGGGGATGTCCGAGGCACCCCAAGGTAATATTCAAGGACTCCCTAACATTTAAGCTTGGGTATGCCCCGGATGCCATCCCCTCTTTCTTCTACCAACTATCGGTAAATTACTTGGAGCAATAGTTGTATTCATCACATGATAAGAGTTTTGCTTGGAGAGTCGTGTATTATATGAGTATTTGCTTTTTTTTAGTTTGTCACAATCATCTTTGCTGGACACACATTATTCGTGATTTGTTAGAAACTTAGAATACTCTATGTGCTTCACTTATAACCTTTGAGCTAGGCAGTTGCTCTAGTACTTCACTTAATTATATCTTTTAGAGCATGGCAGTGGTTATATTGTAAAGAAATAGTTGCACTCTCGTGCTTCACTTATATCATTTAGAGCATGGCAGTGATTAGGAAGGCACGCTTTGCCGCACCCGCCTATATTTGATGAATTTATATAGCTAGTATATATATTAGTTTTAAACGAAAAACATACATATTTCGTATGACAAGTTTTTTTGTATTAATTTGTCTCTTTGCATGAATTTTCCCATGCTATGTTAGGAAATTCGAATGAGTGACTTGCGTAATTTGGTCCTAAAAGAGATATTTTTTTAATGTTTCCCCACAAAAAAGCTCTTGGGAAAATGATTTTAGATTTCATTTAGGTGAGAAGGAATTGTTTTTGGATAGATTAACATGAAACAGAATAATAGACAGATCATACCATGCACTTGGATGGGCGTGAAATGAACATGTTGCATACTTTCAATGCACGAACAATCAAAACAAAAACAATCAATGCAAGGTTATCTCCTCTTAGCTTTCACCTCGGGCATATGGCTGGAGAAAAAAAATGGGGACGAGGGGTTGTGATGGATGGAAATGTAGAATTATGTTGAAGGATGTGCACATTCGATTGGGTCTTGTGGGCCTTCGATCTCAATGGCCTGATTACACAGACGATGCCTAACCGCTATGCGGAGGAGTGGTCGTGGTAAACTGGCAATGCCGCCTCGAGTGGGCCAGGCCGAAACGGGTAAATAATTAGGGCAAATTTGTGGGATGACCCAGTTAATCCTAGATGTATGTGTGTTAGTGCTCTAATGATTGAGAACGCTGAATCGCTATGGAGGGGCGTAGGTGGCTGAGTTTTACTGTTTTGTAATGTACCCACCCAGAGCCAGCAGCCAATGATGGATGATGGTTATTGATTAGATTGATAATCTAGTACCTTAGGTTGCTTTCTTTTTGTCAAACTATGATTACAAAAATTGAGTGCGTACATTTATGGGTTATTTGCATCTTCCTTTTGCAATGATTGGTTAGAACTATTTATGGTTGCATCGCCTTGAGTAGCATTTGAGTTAATAGATAATTTTATAAAATTGACATCAAATTTGACATTGAATAAATTTATTGTAACATATATTCATAAAAAATAGAATATCATCGGTCTTAAAGATATATTGTTATGCATTTGTAATTGTAGGTGTAGAAAGCAAGTATGAATTAGACTCTCATGTGTCTAGGATGCATATGTATCCGAATATCCAATGGATATTTTTGTTGAATACACATCACACACCGAATTGTTTTAAAAACACAAATAGCAATTTATGAGTTGGAAGAGACAGACTCCCTATTAGGAAAGGTACAAGAAATCCTCAACATATTACACATGGTAACAAAGTATAGAAGGAACAATCTGCATGTAGTAGGTTGAATAGATTAGTATACATGTATTTACTCACCTTATATAGTAGGAACTTCTTGGGTTTATGGGTAAATCCTCACTTTCACCCGTAGGATACCCACTTAATTCTACTTCATACCCACTCGTAGATTCTCCTCCAAGAAGGTTTTCAGCATCCGTCTCGACATCGAGTCATGCCCAAGGATGCACTGAAAGTTTCCTCAATCTGTTGAGCTCATCGGTGACCTCTTTCATAGAGGGCCTATTTTCACCACACATATCTAGGCACTTCTTAGCTAGGTCCGCAAGTCCTCTCAGTAACTCCATGCTCTCTTGATCTTTCACGTGGCTCATCAACACGGCATCTAGATTATTGTCCTTCATCGCAGATAGGAAAATCAATGACAAGCTTCTTTGCTTCTCAGACCCCTCGAGCTTTAGTGGTAGCTGACCCGTGAGGATCTCCAAAAGGATAACTCCAAAGCTGTATACGTCACTTTTGTCTGTTAACTAACATGTTTGCATGTATTCGGGGTCAAGGTAACCACAAGTGCCTTGAACCATTGTGACAAACTGCTCTTTATCAGATGGGGCTAGTATGGAAGCTCCAAAGTCTGACACTTTGGCCTTGTAGTTATCATCAAGCAAGATGTTGGAAGTTTTTACATCACCATGAATTATTGGGGGAGACGCATATGAATGCAGGAAGCTGAGTCCTTCGGCTGCTTCATGAGCAATCCTTAAGAGAGTGCTAAAGGGTATTTGCATTGCTTGGTTCTTGCCATGGATAAGCTCGAATAGTGTACCATTTAGGACAAATTCATATACTAGAATTGGAACTTCCACCTCAAGGCAACAACCCAAGAGTTTGACAATGTTCTTGTGATTGATTTGGGACAAAATAAGCATCTCTTGGCCAAATTCCTTCTTTTGTCTTTCGTCAACTATTGCACATCTTTTAATTGCAACATGCATGTTCTTTAATATCCCTTTATAGACCGTTCCATGGCCTCCTTTTCCAAGTATCCTACTATTGTCGAAGTTGTCAGTTGCATGTATGAGTTCTGCTTTTGAAAATACATTGAAAGCAAGACCTTTCTCTGATTTCATCTTGTCAAACAAAAGCAAGCCTCCATGCCGATGAAAATACTCCCGCTTAACTTTTTCCAATTTTCTCTTTTGCATTATAATCTGTCCGCAAAAGGTGGTGAACATGATGATAACCATTAGGCCAAATATTCCCATTGTAGCTCCTGCTAACAATAATAGATGAGACAATTATTTTTTAGATTGAGGAGAGGGATAGTATATAAAACATATTTGGTGCATATTAGCTAAGATTAGATGTGTAATTGTCATGACATTCACAAAAGTGCGATGAAGTTAATGGTCTAGCTAGATGACCACATTTTTTTGGGTGTTACCTATCATTAAGCCAATATTAGCGTTGCATGTATTGCTTTCTTTGACATATTTTTTCCCAAGTCCACAAGAACACTGGTATTCTCCAACGATGTTGCGACAAAGGCCATCTGAAGGGCATGGGTTGTGATTGCATTCATTAACATCTGCAGAAAAATTAGCAAAGCAAGATATTAGAGTTTTAATAAGTGAGATAAAGGGACCTCTACATGCAAGGTGCGGTATGATGGGTGTTAGTGCATATATACATTGACACTCGAAGTTAATCGTTACCTTTGCATCCATCTTGAAGATAAGGGTTGCCTTCATAACCATTGGTGCAATTACACATGTAACCTTGATCATTGGTGGAATTCACACATTTGCTGTTGCTACTGAGGCATGCATATGTGCCTGTCTTATTCTGTTCTGCAACATCACATGACTTCACATCTCTCATAGCCCAGTCAAGAACCATTGGCACCCGTCCATTATATGTTTCATTGAACTTATTCGTGTTTACGTATGCAGTGCTGAATTTGAATGCCGCAGCCTCCATCAGTACCGCATAGCTACAGCGGTTGAACTGCCAAGTTTCACTTGCGTTGACTACTTCCGCGAAGGTTGTGTCATAGTAGTACATCCTCTTTGGTATCATAGTCTGGGAGCAACCCATGCCAGAGCAGGATCCGTCCACTAAGTCGGACAAGTTGCGGCATGTTGCGACGCCCAAGCCCTGGTAGCATGTGCCGTCATAGTCGGATATCAAGACGAGGGCGCTGCAGCCGATGACCGTGAACCTATTCTGGACGTCGGAGAGCCGGTAAGGAGAAGAAGGATCTCCTTCGTTGAACCCCGCATATCGGCCAAAATACTCCATGCTCCCTGTGGAGGTGTTGTAGCAGTACCCTATGATGTAATTAAGCACCCGGGCCGTGCCTTGAGTCAAAGAAATGTCGAGCACCTCAAAGGCGCTCCTGAATGGCTTTTGGACGCCATCTTGGACCTTGCAACTGGAGTGAATTGCAGAAAACCACCACATTAGAGCGTAGCTTTGCAGAAAAGACTCTTTTACAAAATTGTTGCATAAAACACTGATTCCGAGCTTAATCTTTTGCAGAAAGCACCGATCTATCTGTTTAGACATTTTAACCTCGTTTATGACAAGTAGGCCCCAGCTTTGGTGACGTGGCGTAACTGTTGGACCCAGACGGCGCTAGCCATGGTAGGATATGAGTTTACCAAATAGTCCCTTAATTTTTTATAGAGACACCCTTCTATCAAAAATAAAAAATGCAATCCCTTGCCATGCCAAGCTCGACCTGCCTTGATGGGGAGGAGGAGGGACGAGGTTTGGTGGAGACTAGGCCCGCCGGATCCTGTCGCCGGCCTTGGACGTGGGTTGTGGAGGCGGGGAACATCACATCCCGCCGGATCTGGCATGTGGTGGCAGCGATAGGAGGTAGTCTGGTCGGCGCGCTAGAGGCAGAGTGGTGCTTGGGCCAGCTGCTCCAGAGGCCACCCGGACCGTGCGCTACTCGGCGGCAAGCAGGTCATCCTGGAGCAGCGGGGGGCGGCGAGGGAGCTCGTCTAGGCGGCCACCGGTGCGGCGACCTGCCGGAGCAGACGCAAGCGCCCTCGTCGCCGCCAAGTTCGGCAGGGGCTACGCGTCCACTGCCGCCGAGCGGGTTGCGCGCCGCGTCTCGGGCTCAACCTCTGGCGCCCTTGCTCGGCGTCTGCGGCCTACGCCGCGGCCGTGCTCTCTACCCCCATTCCCGATGACGAGACCCATCAGCCATAGCCGGCGTGTTGCTGCTTTGCTCCTTGGGCAGCCCAAATGGAGTTGATTGCTTTTTGTTTTTGGATTGAAGGGTGTCTCTGTAAAATTCGAGACTGTTTTGTATATCCAGATAATCCTTAGTCTAACGCCGTCTATTGCGAAACGTTACGCCATGTCATCAAATGTGGGACCCATATGTCATAATCGTGGTTAAAATGGCCTAAGCGATTGATCAGTGTTTTTTGCAAAAGATTAGACCCAAAATCAGTGTTTTCTGTAACAATTTCGTAGAAGAGTCTTTTCTGTAAACCTATGATGTAATGTGGTGGTTTTCTGCAATTCACTCTTGCAACTGAGGTCGAAGCCTTCTGCGAGCGAGCAGCCCGGGTCGATACCGAATGGGTATGGTATCTCAACAGTACCACACTGCCTTCGGCAATCTGAACTAGGAACCGCAGTTCCAGGTGCATATTGTGCTACAAGCAATAAGAGACCGAGTCCAAGCTGCAAGAACACTTGCATATTCTTCGGCTGGAGAATAAGAAAACATGACACTATCACTAAATCGAAACCTTTTGTTTCATGAAAATAATCGGTTGCATGGAAAATGGATGCCATGTTGTCAGATAAATTTGGGGGGTTGCAGAGGCCAGAGGTCTTAACCTCCTTTTCTAAAAATAAAAATAAAGATAAATTTGGGGGTTACTCTAAATATACAAGCATAAGTCGACCTGGTATCCTGAGACAACAGAAAGGAAATATTTGCTGTACAAGTCTTAACAAACAAGGCTCTGCTGTCAAAGCAGGAAGAGACTCAACCATGGAATTCCTAGTGAACGTTGTGGCTTCTTTCCTAATGAATGGAGCCTGGGAGCGAGTCCCTGTTTGTCTGCTTAACAACTTATATGGACCGATCAACTCTGCTTCAAGCCACCTACTCGCAGGTCGTGGCACAAGGGTGCAGCAGTTAATTTTAGATCGCTATATCTAGTGTTTGCTGTTAGCTAGTCTCGGTAATTCAGGGTATTGGGAACAAATAAGCAGCATTCGTCTAGTCTTCATAGCATTGAGCCTTCATGTAAAACTGAAAAAAGTACTGAAAGCTTGAATAAAGACATTTATATAAAAAATACGTTGATAAAACTCACCTGAAATAAGCAGGGGTTCAATATATGTTCGTCGAATAGAAGAAGTATCTTGAGGGATCTACTTGTGCTTCAGGATCTTCCCTGCCTAAGACACCGAGAGGCGACAGCACGTACCAGTTTCGAGCTTGGTTCTGCTTCTGTAGTTGTGTTCTGAAGAACAGCCAACGCCTCGAATTTTCTGTGTATACACGGAGAGCTCCTGACGTCAATGGTCCTTAGGGAACTAGTCAAAGAACAGCAACATGGCCAAATGGCGGGCTTCCGCTTTCCCTGGAAGAAATAAACGGAGCAGACAAGCGATCAAGTCTTCATCGTCTTCTATTCCACAAGATTCCCCAACGGAAGTTAATCATTTGACACTCACATACCGTAATTTCAGTTAATATTCTGGGTACTGCATTGCAGCAGATGCTCACGTCGCGCTAAATCCTACTATATGGCTGGCTGTATTCGATGGATTAGCTGTGGGACGCCCAGTTCTGAATATTGAATGTACAGGCTCCAAAGGGAGTTGATTACAGCCGCAACAAATCGAGGAAAACGACCCCAAGCACTTCATCAGAGAAGCAAATAGATAGCTATATCACCCTGTCATCACGCAGCTAATCAGTAATATGAACTCATCTGGCACTACATGCTCCAGAGATAAATTTGCCACCTGAATCTAGAGGCCTCCTGATTATTTAACTGGAGCTAATACGCATAGGATAAAACAACAATCTTTTTTTTTTTTGAGAATCTGATAAACCAACAATCGTGGGAAAAGGATGAAGATGAAGAAGGAGAGAATTGGGCCAACTGGAAAAGATGAAGGTGGAAACGAGGTGGACTTATGGCCCAAACTGTTCGGCCCAAGCAGAACCACCTCACACTCTGGCTCGCAACGGAAGAGCTTTCAAAAAGAAATTTAAAGGAAGAGAACATGCAATAGAGGCTAAAGTTTAGCTGCTAGCTTGCTAAAGAAACCCACAAAATCTAGCTAGCTGAGGCTAAAAGTAAGAGGTCGCCATCGATCTGAGTACGCATCCACCAAACCTGTGTTTAATTGGCTTATTAATCTGATGGATAATCCAGCTTTAGTAGGTGTAGTGGTTTATAGAGCTTTTGTTCTTGTCATCTGCAGGAACTTAGTTTCCTTCGCCTGGTACGATTTGTGGCTTTCGGCAACAGATGGATTAGGCCTTTCAATTTAAAAATCCTCTCTTCTTGTTAGTTACCATCAACCAGATATGAGGAAAACACCAGGTGTCAGCCTATGATATGATATGATATCCGTACCACAAACATCTGATATGTTGTTACCACAAACCAGTTATCCGCTACGTATTTCACTTTATCCTCTTATTTATCTTGTGTAACACATGATGGCATTTGTTGTTGTGTTGTTCCTGTATACTGTAGGCTGTAGCACTGCGGTAGTGCGTACAGCAGTGATCACATAGATTTATGCATTTAGAGCAATTTTTGTCCGTTTGAGTCGCCCGACGCTCATCCGTGTCGGCTTTCTCAATTAGGTCGGCCGGTGCGCCCAATAGGGACACACCCAATTTTTGTCATGTCCGCCTCGGCATTTCATCAAACAGATAGCAAGTAGCGAGCTTGCAGCAAGGAACGACGCCAGTGCACGAGCGCCGCCTCCACGCGATCGCCGCTGCTGTCGCCCTGCTACTCCGGCCATGCTGCTCCGATCCGAGCACGAGGCGTCACCCCGCACAGGCGCCGAAGTTGCGGCGGGAGCACGGACGTACTCCTTGGAGTTTGTCGTCGAGTTGCTGATGGGCCAAGGTGCATGAACGCGTCAAGGTGGTGCACGGGCGCGGAGGAGGACGAGCCCGCCACAACGGAGCACAGGCGTGGCCAGGAGCTCGGGAGCGGGCACGGCCGAGCGCGGGCAGGAGCTTGACAAGGCCGGTCGAGGCAGGGGGCGTCGACGCGGGGGAGGCGGGCGACGGCGCGGGGGAGGCAAGGACGGGACGAGCGTGGGGTAGGGGCGATGGTGAGGGGCAGACGGGTGGCGGCGCGGGTGATGCGAGGCGCGGAGCGGGACAAAAGGCGACGGCAAGGGGCAGGCGGGCGGTGGCACGAGGGAGGCAAGGTCGGCACGAGCGCGGGGCAGCGGCGAGCACGGGGCAAAGCGAGCGTGAGGCGGCAACGCTCCTGGTCTAGCGGCGGCAGCTGACGTAGGGCATGGTGGTGTCGTGGCGCGGGAAGAGAAAGAGAGGGAGAGGTGGGAGGTGGTGGGTTTGTATGTCAGGTGGGCCAGGCCTCATATGCAGCGAACGATGAGGACGCAGAAAGCGTCCGCTTTGTGTCGCCTTGGATCCGAATAGAACCCAAATTTGAGACGAAAATAAGTCTGAACGGGCACAAAACAGACACTATAAAAATGGTTCATTGCATTGGGCCATCATTTTTGTCCGCGACGACTCAAAAGGATAAGAGCGGACAAAATGAATCGCTCGGTTAAAGTAGCTCTTAGATATACTGGCTTACACGATGACCTGAACGAGGATCTTGGTCCTGATGATAAGAGCAATTCCAACGGGGCGGCCTATTTCGTTCACTGGCGTTTGTTTTGGTCTGCATGGATAAAAAAATCGACCCAACGCGCTGACCCAAACGGACGCGCGTCCGCTTTTTGTTCGCCTGCCCACCCGTTCCCGGCCTATTTTTGAACCGGATTTACGTCGGCGCAGACACGAGACGGACACACGCGCGCTCGCCCTCTCCCCTCCCCGAGTCCGCTGGTCGGTGGCTCATTGCTCTCTCCTCATCCAACAGCGCACCCTCGCCCGCCTCCTTCCTCGCCCACGCCGCCGGCCAGTTTAACATAGATAGTAAAAAAAAAAGATCAACTACTCGTCGTTTTCCGACTCCGACTCGGTAATGTCCTCCTCCGACGTTTGAATGTAGGCGTCAGCATACCGCTCGTCCTCGGAGTCCCAGGACGACGCTTCTCCTAGCTTCATGTTCAATTGAGCGGCATGCTTCCGCGCACGCTTGTCCTCCCGATAGGCGGCTCGCTCCTTCCTCCTCGCCTCCCTCTTCGTCCTCCGTTGCTTGTAGAACTGGCGCTCGTTGACGATGTCCTGCGGGAAGCTCGCGCCACACCGCCATGGCTTCCACGTCCATCTCGGCGATGGCGAGGGGACGCTGCCGCCTCCGGTGGTCACGACGATCCTGCGTCTGTTGGCTCGTCGATACGTCGGTGAAAAGCCGCGGGAGAGGCGCGAGATCCTGCGCCCGTTGGCTCGTCCACACGTCGGGGAAATTCATATCCCGACGAGGCCGCCGGAGGCGCCACGCCGCCGCGTCGTACGCGCTGGCCGCCTCCTTTGCGGTGTCGAAGGTGCCGAGACTGAGGCGTTTTTCGCCAAACCAGATTTCGGGGGAGAAGGCGCTGGAGCGGCGCTCGCGGACTCCGCGAAAATCCGAAGCGCGCAGGCGGCGCATCGACATGATGGCGCAGAGGCGGCGAGGCGAGTGAGAGGCGGCGAGGCGAGTGGGCGGCAGACAGAGTGTGAAGGGAGCGCCTTCTTCATAACGCGCCGGACGCTGCGCGCCAAAACCAGCGCGCGGTAGGCCGATTTTTTCCCCCGCGCGCTGGAGCGCCAAAACCATGGCAACGACATGGTCGCTGGCATGGCCGTGGGCCTTTTTTAAAAATTGCACGCAGACATGAAATGGATAGACGCGTTGGACGCACTACCAATTGAAATCTAAATGTGGCCGGATGCCGGACGAGCGACCGGCCTGAACGGACAAAAGGCGGACAAAAGGGCCGTCCGTTTGGGTTGGCCCTTTGAGTTGCTCTAATGAATCTCGGAGCACAGCCGGCGGCGGTCGCGGCGGGGGAGACTCCGTCACGCGAAGGTACTTGCTATAATAATCAATAATACTGGTGCCATTGGGTGGTCTAGTGGCGAGGTAGCTAGCATGATCCATATCCTTCACCGGTTCACCCAAACAAAAGAAGAGTAGTACCGTGGGTGAGCAACATGCATGCCTCCAGCTGTCTGTTTTGATGTGAAGCCATTCCTGTTCTGTGGTGGCGATGGTCACCACGGATAAGTACACTTGGATCCTATGCCACAAGAGAGCAAGCCCATGGCCCCCGCCATGTGAGACGGCGGGTCCATGCATGCATCAAAGGCTAGAGCTAGCCGTGAGTCGTGACAGACGAGACCACCCCCGTCCCCGGCCTGTGCGGCACGGCACCGTACACGGCCCTTGTCCTGGATCTGGGACCTGTGATCGGAAGGAGAGCAACAGGATAGGATCGTGGAGGGATCAGCGAGGGCAGATTCCCTCCCCGTCCCCGGCCTGTGCGGCACGGCACCGTACACGGCCCTTGTCCTGGATCCAGATTCCACGAGCTAGCTGTAGCAGAAGAGCACCTCGTGGAAACGGCCTTGTCACAGGCAGGGCCACCACGTGATGTGCCCCTTCCCGTTCCCTGTTTCGTTGCTACGTGGGCCTGGTTCTCTGCGGCAGCGGAGCTCTTCTCGAAAGATCTTTTGCTCAACCGTAGGTGTTTTCCTACAGCAAAACCGCCCACGGTCTGCTGCGTAGCAATTTTATGCAAAGTAACACGCACACACTGTAAACAGCATATTATCACCGGTAGACGTGGTGTATTAAGCACCCTAGCACACACGCTAACACAACATATTAACACCACATCAACCAACTGGCCAGTTCCCAGAGAGATTCCTTCATGCCTTACACATGCATGGGCGATGGAGTGAGCCTTCAGGCTTGTGAAACCGACCACACACACGCAGTCAAAGCCAAGGCCAGAGCCAGAAGGGAATCAGAATCGGCATGTCCTCCTCCTGCCAACTTTCTGCGCCGATTCGATTCCACGGGTCGCTTGCACGCCAAGCAGGCGAGAACAAACAAACCAGCTGCATGCGTTCCGGCTCCGGCCGCTACGACGTACGGGCCGCACCGCACGGAGGAGAGGATAAACCGAGGATATGCCCGCGTGGAGTCTCCGGTCCGGTGGAGACGCAAAAGCATTCAGATGCGTCTCCACGACCCGGCAATCACGCTTCACGAGCATACTGCGCTGCCGGAACGCCAAAGTCACGGCACCGAATTCCTCTAACTCTTCACTGGCTGGCGGGCCAGAAAAAAAAATGTTGGGAGGGAGGGAATCACAGACGCGGCGTGGAAGGGAAGGGGTGATAAGGCACGCAAATAACGAGGCGAACCAATAAGCAGGGGGCATCACACTCTCGGTAGCTCGCTATCATCGGCTCCTCCTATCGTCGTGTTTTCTGCATTGCATATGATAAGAAGAAAAGTGGCGGAATCGTTTTGGTACAAGTAGAAAATTGAGGGCCTCTGATGGGAGTTGCACGGCTCAGAGCATGGTTAACAGTATAACCAGCCCCGCAAAAAAGAGAGTATAGCCAGCTATTGGCTATATAATCTTGCCACGTCACATGTAGCCAGCTTTACAGTCGGTAAGTACAATAGTTTCATATAAATTTGTACTACTTTGTTGATACATGACACACATCTCTCTCTCATAAAGTGACTAGAAGCACGTGCTATAGCTGGCTGTTAATTAGTAGTCCGCTTATCTTCTCTCTCCTCTTCTCTCTTTGACAACTCATCGAAAATATAATATTTAAAGTCTTATAGCCCGCCTACATCATCCTATTATACTTGCTCTCACATGCAAAGCACCATCGACTTGCAATTTAGCAGTTCGTTTCGTCACACTCTGGTCACAAGTCAGGACAGCTATCTCATCAGGCAAAGTTTTCCTTAGAAAAACAAGTCTATTTGTGCAAGATACTATCCACTGAATGTTCACCTCTCAAGGAGAATACCAGACGTCGGCTGCCTATATGGTGCAGTTTGCGGGACACGCAATTAGCATCATGCCTGATGCAGTTTGGAAGGTTCAGGGCCCTTCGAAATGCAAGTTTTTTGCTTGGTTGACAATTCAAAACAAAGTATGGACGGCTGATCGATTGTTCCGTCATGGCTGGCCGAACTGCAACCTTTGACCGCTTTGCAAGCAAGCCCAGAAAACTGTGGCGCATCTTCTCTTCCGGTGTAGATTCTCCCAGCGTGTTTGGATCGAGGTCGTTGCGTGGATTGGCCTAGATGGTGATATGGCGAGGAGCTGAAGATTTGAGGCTTCAGTTCGAGATTGGTGGATTAAAATGTGATTGAGCGCGGAAACTAGAGAAAGGATATCACCTCCTTATTCATGCTTATGTCTTGGGAGATTTGAAAAGAGCGCAACGCAAGGGTCTTTCGCAACACTGCCACTGCAATGATGATGGTCGTCGCGAAGATCAAAGAAGAGACCCATCTTTGGGCTATGGCGGATGCCACCCACTTGAGTATTGTAATGCCGCCAGAGTAGTTTCTTTGCTCCCCGCTTTGCGGCTATTTGTCTAAAATATTTTTCCTTAATCAATGAAAATGGCAAATCTTTTGCCTTGTTTTAAAACAAAAAAAAACTCTATTTGTACGGATATTTCCCAAACCAACTCAAACGTATAGGATAACAGAGCCAAAACGGATGGATAAAGTAGCTCATCCCAAAGATAAGGTGGGGTTATACAGTTGGCTTGTTCATGGCCACTTGCAACTTAACAACATCGACATTGGTGTGGACAGGAAACAACAGATACGTCCTTGTAGTGTTTTGGTGGACTAACCACAGTGCTGAAGAGGACCGAAATATGCCATAGGTGTCGAGAACGTAGAGGAAGGTAGTACTATTAGTAGTAAAATGAACAGAGCTGTCAGTGATAAATGTCACCATATGAATCGTATCCTGTACACGCACAGCTCACTGATGCACCCATGTGGAAGTGGATCAAATGATGAACTAAGCATTCAGATCACAAAGGGGCAAAGCATCATATAATGGAAAAACGGAACAAGGATCAACTCACTTATTTAGCACTCGATTTTATACAAAGCAAGCAGGCAGGGTTAGTTTGTACATGAGCAGCAGCATATCCCACCACACGCAGAAACCGAACAGGCAGGCGTTCTCTAACCAAGGCAGTAAAAAAAAGCCCAGAAAGAAAAAGGAGGGGAAAAAAAGATATCTCCTAGAGCCAAACACTAACGTACTACTACTACTGCTTCCAACACTCTCGTCGCATATACAAAGGGACAAAACTTGCCTGCTCCCTCCTCGTGCTCCCATCCGTGCTCCCACTTCATCCTACGGCTGTTATTTCATCTTTTTTCTTTCTAATCTAATCATCACCCCCCCTGATTTTAAGGGGGTGGGGCCGGGCCTAATTTTGGTCCAATCAAATCAAGCCACGTACGCGGGAGTACGGATGGGCACACACGAGGGGAGCAGGCAAGTCTCGTCCTATACAAAGACGCTGGACAGTAGACACGTAGCCTCCACGGGAAGAGTCGACGTACGTACGTGGGCCTGCTACGGCCTCCTCAGGTTGGCTGCACAGCCTCTCGGGCGCCCCCTCCGCTCACGATCCACGGGTGCCCTGCGATCATCAATCAATTTAGTTCAGATTAGGATAAGATAGTAGTGCACGAATAATCTAGAGAACGAATCATGCACTTTTGGAGAAGCCGATTCCTCCGATATTCCAAATGCAGTACTTTCCAATCTTCCAAAGAAAGAATCGGAGGTGGTGTACGGGCGGGCGGGCGCTTACGGAGGACTTGCTCGGCGGAGAACCTTCGGGAGACGTCGCGGCACATCATGCGCCGCATCAGGTCCTTGGCCAGCGGCGACACCCCGGCGAACAGCCGCGGCGGGAACCTGGGGCTCCCGCGCAGCACGGCCGCGAACACGTCGGGCGCCGTCTCGCCGCTGAAGGGCAGCGCGCCGCCGGTGAGGAGCACGTACAGGACCACCCCGGCGCTCCACACGTCGGCCTTCTCCCCGTACTCGCCGCCTGCCACCACCTCGGGCGCCACATAGTGCGGCGTGCCCACCAGCCCCCGGGCGCCCTCCCCGCCGCCGACCAGCGCCGCGGACCCGAAGTCCGCGAGACGGGCCCGCACGGGGCCGTCGCCGCCGCCGCCGCCGCCGTCGCAGGCGTCGAGGAGCACATTGTCGGGCTTGACGTCGCGGTGCGCGACGCCGCGGCGGTGGCAGATCGCGAGGGCCTCGGCGAGCTGCGCGGCCACCGCGGCGGCCTCGGGCTCCGGGACGGGAGCGCCGTGGCGGAGGCGGACCCAGTCGAGCAGGTCCGGGCCCGCGCAGAGGTCCATCACCATGTGCGTCCACGCCTCGTCCTCGTACACCGCGTGCACCTGCACGACCCCGGGGTTGCCCGCGGCGGCCAGCTGCGCCAGCTTGGGCTCCAGCTCGGCCAGGCCGCGGTCCAGGTCGTCGGCGAGGCAAGAGCGGTCGACCGACTTGACGGCGTAGAGGTCGCCGGTGGAGCGGGAGGCGCAGCGGCGGACGACGCCGAAGCGGCCGCGCCCGATCTCCTCCCCGATCTCGTAGTCCCTCTCGAGTTCCTCACTCATGGGCAGATCCGGTTTTTTTTACTGTCTCGCAGTGCTTTTCTGGGAGGATAGTTCGTTCGCGAACCGGTGGCCGCCTATTTAACAGGGCGCCCCAACTTCGGGGTGCCGCCGAATATGCGGATCCTGCTCGACCAGACCCATATTCCTATTTTACCCTCGCGTTGGTTAATACTCCTACTAGTAGTACTATGCAGCTCCGTTTAAGGTTGTCTTGTACAAATACAATACCCGTAATCTTATCTACTAGTCCTGTCACAATAGCAATTAGTCGGATAGATTTGGATCAGCAGGAGTCAAGCAGTCAGCAAGCGGCACGACTAATCTACCTGAGTCTTTGTCAAACACTTCGTTATTTCCTGATACTACTATATAGTTTAATTACCTCGTCGTCATTACAATGACCAAGATCGTATCTCATTTTCCCGGGAAGATTCCATGTGGACCCAATGCATGATAATTATTAATCCATATTTGATAATTATAAGTTGTTTGCTGGTGAACAACGACTTCCTCCACGTGGTAGAGAGTCCAGGAGACACGTAAGCAGTCAAACACACACCGCATTCTAGCAAGCGCGTGACATGGCGGCCACACTGGAGCAGCGAAGGTAGCAAGCCGCCACGTCGACGCAGACCGCCGCGCTTCAAACCAGAGCACGGTTTCATCGTACACCGTGCGTTTCACACTCCGACACCGTAGCGCCACAAAACAGTACCGGCTTTTGGCAAAAGATTCGGCCGTCTCCGGTCCGGCGGGCCTCCCGGTCCGGACGGCCCAAAGCCACAAACGGCCGGCTGGCCTGCCTCCGCCGCGTGCAGGGACGTGGCCGCTAGCCCCGCCGTGACGGGAACGGGGGGATAAAGGGCCCGCATATCCGTTCCTGATAAGATCACCTAGTTATATAAGCCATGTGTCCTCCTGCGCCTCTCACGTATCTGTCGCCACGGAGAATATATTTTGGGGGGTCTGCACTCAACACTTTAAACACTTTT
>LR738710.1:715482616-715541437 GCA_902687465.1 Secale cereale | reverse complement strand
TTTTTTTTTTTTTGCTGGGAATGCGATTCTGTTCTCTTTTTCAAATCGCATGTGGCGCGGTGGACTGTTTCTAGTTTAGTTGGCACTAGCTCGTCCTGGAACATAAGCAGATACGGAGATCGGCCTCGAATCCTCACACCACTTCCTGGCACATTGTGTTTGTGCGGCGGTATTTTGTGTGAAAATGCTGATAAGATATTCCGACTACCTATTTTTCAGTTCTATCCGAGCATATGCCGTTTAAGATCCATTTAGGTAAACCACTTGCCATCAGTGTATTTGGAAAACTTTGTAAAGAGGAAAAACGAGAGAGAAGGGGAACGAACGATTGGAATGAACAGTCATCTCATTGATTGAAGATTAGGGGTATATATACCCAGTACAAAGGCGGTTTACAAAGAGAGGCAGTTGTCGAAGAGACAACCGACATAGCAGGGATTAACATATTAATTAACTTAATTAATTAATTCCTAACACTCCCCCTAATCAATGCTTGTCCTTGTGAGTATGCATCATCTTGATAAATAATACTCCTTGTATGTCTTTGCCTTTGAGAATGTTCATCATCTTCATCTTGAGAAATCCATGTATAATCTTTAAAGTCTCCTCCAAAAACCCTGTGGGAAAAATATGAGGAGAATAGTGTAGATATGTTGCTAAAACTCCTTTAAACCCAGTGGGAAAATAAGAAGAAAATGATACAACATATAATGATTATTGTCTCATGAGAACTCAATTGAGAAAAACCTTTGTAGAAGGAGAAAACTCATCTTTGAGTTTAGAGAACAATAAATATGTCTTGAGTACTTCCTTTAAAAAACCCGATAGGGAAAATAGAAAATATGACATATGATCTTTGAGAAGATATTGCCTCATTAAAAACCATTATGAGAAACTTTGAGAGAAAACTCATAAGAGAAAAGAGTGTGATCTGATATGCCATTGAAAACTCCTTTAGAACCCGGTGGGAAAAATATAAGGAGAAAATGATATGACATATACAGGCACTGGTGTTCATATTGTCTCATTAAAAACCTTTAATGAGAAACCATTAGGGAAAAACTCATGAAGGGAAAAAGAGTACAATATATGCAATCTGATGATTGTAAACAGGTTATAGTTTTGGAGATTACTCCCTCTAAACTTTAGAAATCCGAAGGATGTCTCATACCAATTTCACTGATATGATCATGACATTGTGAATAATCTGTTGGATTTTCATAGTATTTCGTTTGATATTGTTTCCTCACTTTCTATAATTTGTAAGGATAAGTAATTTTTGAGCAATGTGTTTTATGATATTGCTCTTCATATAACCTGTAGGTATTGAGTAACACAAGTGATAGCGTCTTGATAAATCAAGTTATGTGATTCTCATGAATCTCAATCACATAATTTTGAGTGTGGTTAATCATTCTGCTAAGCTATGCATATTTTGCAATGCTTTTAGATAAAGCAATTATGTCAGAATGATAACTGGAAATAGCCATTAAAGCCCATTTAGATGACTTCCATATGAAGGCTATTCCCGCAAATTCAGTCATTGATATGGCACTGTTGGGATCAAAGAAAGAGCCAATATCATTATTGTAATGCCCAGGATGGGACTATATCTCCTACGTGTCGAGGCACGACTTAAAGATATAAGCCCATCCTAGAATGATCTCAAGTTTGGTATCTTTGCACGACTCATGTAAAAGAGGGATTAAATTGCAAAAGGAGATAGTTGGCTTACACTCGCCACTTCACACAATACAATACATAAGCAATCATCATCCAAAACATCACAACCCGACTACGGGTGAAGAACCAAAAGAAAGATACCAAAACAACATAAAGCCACAGGTCAGGATCGAATCCTAGTAGAAACCACTACTGATCGTCGAAACGTCACAAACATACGGCCAAACTCTTCATCGAGCTCCCAGTGAAGAACTTGAACCAGCTCCTGCTTCATACTCGGCTGAACCTGCATCTGGTGTTGTAGTAACTGTGAGCCACGAGGACTCAGCAATCCCATAACCATGGGTAACAAGACTAGCAAAGCTTTATGGGTAGGAAGAGGTAAGTGGTGAGGCTGCAGCAGCGGCTAAGCATAATATGGTGGCTAACTTACGAGTACCAGAATAAGATGAGAAGCTACGCAAACGGTCGCAAAAGTAGTGATCGCTAAAGATCCTGACTGCATACGGTCAAACATAACCCCACCGTGTTCTCTTCTCAAAATGAAAAGAGACAGTCACGGTTACTCACACAGTTGTGTGTTTTACTTCGGATCATCTGTCAAGTTTTCTACAACCGGACATTAACAAATTCCAATCTGCCACATAACCGCGGGCACGGCTTTCGAAAGTTCATAACCCTGCAGGGGTGTTCCAACTTAGCCCATCACAAGCTCTCATGATTAGCTGAAGTGATAAATATAATATCATCACTCCTTATCTTAGGGAAAATCCGATCAGGCTCGGAATCCCTGTAGCACAAGTCATTTCGACAATGGTAAAACAAGTCCAGCAAGACCTCCCGGGGTGCCGACACCCTGATAGTAGCCGCGCGTATCTCGTCTCAGGCCACGTCCGGATGAGCAGTACGTACAGATACCGAAGACCCCAGCGAACTGGGTGGTATCCGCAAGTGGCTCTAGTTTGGGACCAACACCATCAGCACTGGCCCCCCCTGCTATGTAGAATTAAGAATCCTCGGGTAGCGCTAACTCCCTATGCAATTTAATTAATTAATTAAGTTGTTATTATGAGGCAAATAAAACCAATGTTGGGCCTTGCTGGAGGAGTTTTATTCAAAGTCGAACTGTCAAGGGGTCCCCATCCACCCATCGTGTAAGGAACGCAAAATCAAGGAACATAATGCCGGTTTATCGGCGCCTAAGGTGGCATGAGTGGAACAAAACAACGAGCAAAAGGCCAAGCCTTCCACCCATGCCCAGTGTATAAGGTGTGTTAATAATACTTATAGATATTGTGATATATCCAACAACAAGTTCCCTCCTGGAACAAACTTCATCTTCACCTGCAACTAACAACGCTATAAGAAGGACTGAGCAAGCGAGGCTGAGCAAGCGGGTAACATAGCCAAACAGTGGTTTTGCTAGGAAGGTGTCAAGGTTAGAGGTTTCATGGCAACAAGGAGAGGCTGACATAAAAGATGGGTAGCGCGACATGTAACGATAGCATCGAGACAACTAAGCATGGCAATGGTAGTAAAGGTATCCAAGGGTATGATCATCTTGCCTGGGATTCCACAAGGGAGAAGAACGGATCCATGAAGAAGACGGAGCAACAGTCGAGCGAATCCTCACAACTCCGGAACGAAACCGAAGCTAACAAGAGAAGCAACCGGAAAGAAAGAAACAACACGGTAAACACACAAGCATAAACATGGCATACGATGCACATCCAAGTATGATGCATGTCCGGTTTAAATATGCATGGCATGGCAAGGGCACAAACAAATACTACAAGTTAAGTGGAGCTCAATATGCAACGAGTTGCATATTGACGAAACACCACATTAATTATTTAGTTGACTCTCATTATTAACAAGACAAGATTAAATGTTTTTAACATGGCAAGAGGTGAAGCATAAGTAAACTAACTATCTAGGCATTTAAATGAGGCCGGAAATAACAACAACATATCCGGAAAATCCCCATGAGCATGTTTAGTAATTATAAGCAAACAACAATTATACATTCTCATGTTGTTATCATGATGCGGATGACATGATCAAGTTTATGCAAGTTATTAAAAGGTTGACTTAAAAGAGATATAGATGATAAGGAGAAAAGTCATCGTGGTGGAAAGAAAGGGTGCCACGGCAACGATCCGAAAATGATGCCACAGCAACATATCGGTTCCGGTAACTCGTTGAGAGACCGGTGCAAAGCAAAGGTGGAGCGAACGAGACAAACGAGATGAAAGGTGGGGTGATCCCGTCACCGGGTTCCCACGAGTCGGTGACGAGGCAACCGAGGAACAAGAAAAAGGTGAAACGGGCATGGTGCACACAAGGGAGACATTTCATACAACCACAACAAGCATCACACGGGTCACGTCTCGGGGTTATACCTTCGAAACAATTGTTTCGGGGCGGAATCGAGTTCGTAGAGGAAGGAGTCGTTCTCGTTTCCGAAGAGGAAGTAGTTGTTCACGGGTCTTCGGCGACGGTAGACGTTCACGTTACGGTAGTCGAACTTGACATCGGTAGGGGTACTCGTTCATGTAGTAGCCGGACTTGACGGGTCCCGTGAAGTAGTCGAACTTGGAGCTCGTTTTCCCGTTCGTAGATGTACTTGTCATCGTCTCGTTCGGTCGTCGTGGTACTTGTCAAAAGGTAGTGGTCTCGGCATCGTAGTTGTACACGTGGCCGTCGTGGGAAGTAGTGGAACTTGGTCGTTTTTCCGTAGATGTTCGGTTCGTCGAGGTACTTGGTCGTAGGGGTACTTGCCGGGTCATGTAGAGGTACTCGGTGTCCGTCGTGGTACTTGGCGCTTCCGGCGACGGTAGTGGAGGTAGTGGTACATGTTCATGTGTCGTAGACGTTCGGTTCTTGCGTCGATCTTGCCTGTCTTGGTCACACCTTAAGGAACACTTGGCGAAACAACAGCAGTAACAAAAACAACAAAAAGGGCACGGTCACTGTCACATCAGCACGGGACAGCAGCGACAAAGGAAGGAGGCAGCAGGCCTTGCTGCTAGAGAAGCTGGAGACGAGGCCGCAAAACTCCAAGTGAGGCAGAGGCCAGGGAGGCGCACAGAGGCAGGCGGCCGCGGAGGGAGCCCGGCGCGCTCGCTGGAGAGGAGCAGTCCGAGGCTGCGCGCTGGCTCGCTCGGGAGAAGAGGCGCGGCGGTCCTGCAGTCTTGGCGAACGGGGCGGCGAGCACCTGGCGAAGCGGGGCGCTCTGGCCGCGGGCTTCGCGGCGCGGCTGGGCGAAGCAGACGCGGTCGCCGGCCGGGAAGTGGACGAGGCCTCCGAGGCGGGGCTGGACGGGGCGCCAGGACGAGGAGGGGCGACCTGCTGCTTGGTCGAGGGAGGAGCGCAGGGCAGCGGCTGAACGCCGACCGACGGGATCCGGCTCGAGGGCGCTCGACCTCGCGGGCGAAGGGAGGGCGCTCGGGGCCAGGGGCCGAGCAGGAGGACGCGAACGGGAGGACCTGTGAGGAGGAGGGCCGCGGTGGCCGGCCGGGCTCCTGGAGGCGAGGAGATCGGGGCGAGATGCGGTCGTCGAGAGGGACAGAGAGGGGTCGAGGCAGAGCGAGAAGAGAGCGAGAGGGAATCGGGAGATGCCTGGCGGCGCTCGCTGTGGGAAGGAGCGAGGGGAGATCGCTAGGGGCTAGGGTTAGCCAGGTGTTGGGCCAATGGGCCTGAGCCGGTTGGGCCTAGGGGAGGCCTGGGCCAAGGAGGGAGGAAGGAGATGGTCCTATTGGCCTGGCTGCTCCTCTTTTTATTACTTAGCAGAATAAAACAAAAAAAGGAGAGCCAAAAATAAAAAGAAAAGAGGCAAAGAAAGAAAGAATAAAATGATGGGCATTTTTATAAGGCTTTACGGAATAATTCCAACCTCACAAAAATAGTTCCAACAAAAAGGGAAGTGCAAACTAAAATAAAAAGCTTGTCTTAAAGGAGTTTAAAAGGAGTCTAGATAATTGGAGGAGCCTCGAAAACAACGGAAAAGAATTATAGCAAGGTTTTTGAAGGAGAAGCTCGAAGTGAAAAGACATGGGGAAAATGCATGTGTGTTACGGTGATTTCCGAAGCAATGGAATATTTATTATATAGCTCCCTAATATTGAGAGACTTTTATATTTTATAAAGAGAAGTCACCTTCCCTCGATTTAAATGGACCGAAGGTCCACACAATTTATTTAGGTTGAGATGCAAAAATTAAATATGACATGTTGGCATGATGACATGATGCAATGCAAAAATAAATAACACAAGCATAAAGAACACACGGGCAACCCGGAACATCTGGAATCTTCTGGAATCTTCTGGGACGTCGGTCTCGGGTGTCACAACTCTCCCACACTAACAGAGGATCTCGACCCGAGATCCTAGAGATATCACCGGGTAAAAACGAAAAAAAGAGGAGGTAAAACAAAGTTGCTTCTTTGACAGACGAGTGAAACCAGGAACCATGAGAGGTTGAACAAGTTGAATAAAGAATACAACAGAGATGAACGAATATGAAAACACTCCGTTAGAAAGAGTAACAAGGAGCATAATGAGAACCTTGTAGGTTGAAAGACATGAAGCAAGAGCTCACGCATGACAAAAGAATTTGAAACCGCAATGGTATGGCCAAGGAATAAGAATGACAGAATTTCGGCAGCACTCCGTCTGAAAATGGAGGGAATTAACAAGAAATTGAGGAGATGGAATGATACTTGATGAAAACAACAACATATTGTCTCCGAAACAATTAAAAGAATGGCACAAGGGTAAGAAAGATTCAGACAGCACTCCGGTTAAGAGACATGCAAAACATGAAAAGATGAGGGAACTAGAATTAAGAATACCACACTCCGGTTAAATGATAAAAGAGAAAGAACATGATCTCGATAAAATGATATGATGGTTAAAGAAAACAACATCACAATGCCTCCGGAATGAAAGAATAGCATATAGATCAACGAAAGAAAAGAATGGAGAAGAAAAGACAACTTCTCCGGCAAATGAATTGAAAGAGCATCCTTACGAAGAAGGGTTGAACGGAGTTGTTGGAAATTCAACAACGAAAGAATAAGCTTGATGTGGGCTTATGGAAAACATCTCAAAATTATGAGGTGACAACCAACCACTAACGGAAACAATTGATTGCAAAGAGATCACAAGGAGACGATAAACTTATATCATCGGAATGATAAATGAAGAACTTGGGTCATTTATGAGCACCATAATATCAACAATCCTTAGGGAAAGCTTTTAGGTGAAATACAACCCAAGATAACTCCAATGAATAAATTGAAGGGTTGAAAAGATCTCCTGAACAAGGAAAATGATGGTTTTAAATATCTCATTCTTGATAACTCATGAATCATGAAACATGAAGGAATTGTCAAAATGACATAACACCATCTGAAAGGATAAGGTAGAAGGATTGCAATTGGAAAGCATGATGAAGAATGCTTGAGCTCCAACAAGAATCTTGATGAAGACTACGAGGATGAATTAAATCATGATGAACCACCATGAAGAACTCCGGTAATGAAAGCATGATAAGTGAAAGATGAAAAGAATAAGATTCAAGGCCTGCGATGAATCAGATAGAACTCCGGAAAAGAAGATGAAGAATTTAGAACCGAGAATATGATATGATGAACAAGCCCCAGACAAAAGAATTAAATCACCTTGAAGGAATAAGAATTATGTACTGCATCTCCTTCACCAATTTAAATTGATGACAACCAAGGATTTGGCATACTACTTATTCTCGTTGCAAAGAATTAAAGAGAGATCTCGCACAAGCTCGGATAATTATTCAACAAGGCACTGGTAGAATTAAGAAAAGAACAAATGAATTAAAACGATAACAACGGATGGGTAACTTGAAAGAACCACCGTAAGAATATGGAGACGAACGAAGGGGCATCGATGAAGAATATTTGGAGGACGAAGTTGAAAACTGAGAACGAAGAAATATTCTGAAATGATGGCCTTCGGAGGATCACAAAGAAAAGAATTCAAGAAATGCTTCGGGTGGTATAAAAGAATTCCTCACAATCAAAACAATAATGAGGATGGCATGAAGCTAGAACCACAATCTTCAAGAGAACGGGCCAAGATTAAGAGAAACTCTTCTCCGGTCTTCAAATGTTGAGAATGAAGACGAGAAATGCCATGAAGAATTGTTGAGCACTCCGGAATGAAGAATTTAAAAGGTTGAACCAATGATGAAAAAGAATTAGAAAGCGATCTTGGAGAAGGACAGTGACTGATGGAAATCATTCTGACGTCACACTTTGAAAACAATTCTCCGGAGAAAGAAGAGTCAGGTAAGATCCTGGGAAAAGACCTGTGGGTTAGGGCCCACTCAAAGAAAACACCGTTGAAAAAGATTGCTTAAGAGATATTGCACCGGTTGAATTAAATGGCTTGAATAAGATGACAATCCTCAAAAAATAGCTTGAATGGATTAAGAATGGAATTATGAATCTTCAGCACTCCGGATATGAATAACAAGAGGAGAATGATTAATTGGTGCACCGGAATAAAAAGCATTGTGAAAAGAGGAAAAGGATAAGATCAACACCGAAATCTTGAATTACATCCACCGGCAGAATCTGAGAACAAAAGAATGATGAACTTGAAGCTCTTGAGCATCTTCACGATAAATCACCGGATAAGAACATTGAAGGAAAAGAATGAAGAATAGCACATGAATAAAATGGATACTTCATCTGAGAATTTCTGCTCCGAGAAGAAGAAGGGTGGGAGGGTGGGAAAAACAAAGACAACTTGATATGATTGAAACAGACAAATCGTCAGATTTCTCAACGACGTCTGCATGGAGTAACTTGAAGAGAAGGCACACAGGTTGAAAGAATTAACAAGACAAGCTCAATGATCAAGAAGGACTAGCACTCCCATAGAAATATGAGAACACCGATTAGGAAAAGGTATGGAATCAACATTTGACATCGAAGCAACTCGAATACCAGAATCAAAACAAAACAAAGGATAGATATGCAGCAGCCTAATCTTCACAATATCATTCGAACAGAAACTTGAACGAATGAATTCCGCAGGTACATCAACTGGTCGAGAAGCCACTTAGGGGACAAAATGAAAATAAGGAAATAACAAGGTACGGATGGGAACAAACACAAGAGAGGAGTTTCGTTCTAACATCTTTGTGCTGAAAGCATATGAACGCGTTACGAAAAGGTTTTGCAATCCCCGGATCAGCATAGCCAAGGATCCTTTAAGAAGCAACTCCTGATAGTAACATCGGTCATATAACCCCTTCACTCAATGTAGAACCCCGAACTCACTAGCCTGCATTCGTTGGAAGAATGCCTACGATCTACTGGATAAACCCGCCTATAAATTTCCGAAAGATTCCAGTTATGCAATCAGGTGTTGGGGATACACGGGAAGCACCGCGCAATCAACTCTAAACCTACATCCAGGTGTATCCATCCTTCAACACATAACCAGTCTTTCTCGGAAACTGTGTACCTCGGACCTTCGAAAAGCATCCACTATAACAAGCTATGGAAATACTCTCGAACTACCTCCCCAGTACTCGGTGATGTCGGGGTTATCTTGCCACTGGCCGTATAGGAGAGATTTTCGATGTCGGCCGTCTTAAGTATTTAGTACTGCCGCGATATGCTTGTGTCAATGATACCCCGAAGCTCAACTCCTCGGTAACAGGAGGCATCGAGAACAATATCCTTGTCACAAGAACATCGAAACAATCCCAGAATACTCGCGGGATCCTAAAAAAAATTTGGTGCAATTTTTGAAAGTAGAAGAGGTAAGAGTAGACGTCAGGAGTCCTCACAAGAATGAAAAGAGATGAAAAGCAAAGAAATCCTACTCTCCGATATAAATATAGGACTCAAAACATTTTCAGTGTGTGCCTAGACTCAACCGTCAACGATTCGATCAATCAGTGGGGGCTTCTAGGTCGGAGAAGGCTCTGAATACCAACTTGTAATGCCCAGGATGGGACTATATCTCCTACGTGTCGAGGCACGACTTAAAGATATAAGCCCATCCTAGAATGATCTCAAGTTTGGTATCTTTGCACGACTCATGTAAAAGAGGGATTAAATTGCAAAAGGAGATAGTTGGCTTACACTCGCCACTTCACACAATACAATACATAAGCAATCATCATCCAAAACATCACAACCCGACTACGGGTGAAGAACCAAAAGAAAGATACCAAAACAACATAAAGCCACAGGTCAGGATCGAATCCTAGTAGAAATCACTACTGATCGTCGAAACGTCACAAACATACGGCCAAACTCTTCATCGAGCTCCCAGTGAAGAACTTGAACCAGCTCCTGCTTCATACTCGGCTGAACCTGCATCTGGTGTTGTAGTAACTGTGAGCCACGAGGACTCAGCAATCCCATAACCATGGGTAACAAGACTAGCAAAGCTTTATGGGTAGGAAGAGGTAAGTGGTGAGGCTGCAGCAGCGGCTAAGCATAATATGGTGGCTAACTTACGAGTACCAGAATAAGATGAGAAGCTACGCAAACGGTCGCAAAAGTAGTGATCGCTAAAGATCCTGACTGCATACGGTCAAACATAACCCCACCGTGTTCTCTTCTCAAAATGAAAAGAGACAGTCACGGTTACTCACACAGTTGTGTGTTTTACTTCGGATCATCTGTCAAGTTTTCTACAACCGGACATTAACAAATTCCAATCTGCCACATAACCGCGGGCACGGCTTTGGAAAGTTCATAACCCTGCAGGGGTGTTCCAACTTAGCCCATCACAAGCTCTCACGATTAGCTGAAGTGATAAATATAATATCATCACTCCTTATCTTAGGGAAAATCCGATCAGGCTCGGAATCCCTGTAGCACAAGTCATTTCGACAATGGTAAAACAAGTCCAGCAAGACCTCCCAGCGTGCCGACACCCTGATAGTAGCCGCGCGTATCTCGTCTCAGGCCACGTCCGGATGAGCAGTACGTACAGATACCGAAGACCCCAGCGAACTGGGTGGTATCCGCAAGTGGCTCTAGTTTGGGACCAACACCATCAGCACTGGCCCCCCTGCTATGTAGAATTAAGAATCCTCGGGTAGCGCTAACTCCCTATGCAATTTAATTAATTAATTAAGTTGTTATTATGAGGCAAATAAAACCAATGTTGGGCCTTGCTGGAGGAGTTTTATTCAAAGTCGAACTGTCAAGGGGTCCCCATCCACCCATCGTGTAAGGAACGCAAAATCAAGGAACATAATGCCGGTTTATCGGCGCCTAAGGTGGCATGAGTGGAACAAAACACCGAGCAAAAGGCCAAGCCTTCCACCCATGCCCAGTGTATAAGGTGTGTTAATAATACTTATAGATATTGTGATATATCCAACAACAAGTTCCCTCCTGGAACAAACTTCATCTTCACCTGCAACTAACAACGCTATAAGAAGGACTGAGCAAGCGAGGCTAAGCAAGCGGGTAACATAACCAAACAGTGGTTTTGCTAGGAAGGTGTCAAGGTTAGAGGTTTCATGGCAACAAGGAGAGGCTGACATAAAAGATGGGTAGCGCGACATGTAACGATAGCATCGAGACAACTAAGCATGGCAATGGTAGTAAAGGTATCCAAGGGTATGATCATCTTGCCTGGGATTCCACAAGGGAGAAGAACAGATCCATGAAGAAGACAGAGCAACAGTCGAGCGAATCCTCACAACTCCGGAACGAAACCGAAGCTAACAAGAGAAGCAACCGGAAAGAAAGAAACAACACGGTAAACACACAAGCATAAACATGGCATACAATGCACATCCAAGTATGATGCATGTCCGGTTTAAATATGCATGGCATGGCAAGGGCACAAACAAATACTACAAGTTAAGTGGAGCTCAATATGCAACGAGTTGCATATTGACGAAACACCACATTAATTATTTAGTTGACTCTCATTATTAACAAGACAAGATTAAATGTTTTTAACATGGCAAGAGGTGAAGCATAAGTAAACTAACTATCTAGGCATTTAAATGAGGCCGGAAATAACAATAACATATCCGGAAAATCCCCATGAGCATGTTTAGTAATTATAAGCAAACAACAATTATACATTCTCATGTTGTTATCATGATGCGGATGACATGATCAAGTTTATGCAAGTTATTAAAAGGTTGACTTAAAAGAGATATAGATGATAAGGAGAAAAGTCATCGTGGTGGAAAGAAAGGGTGCCACGGCAACGATCCGAAAATGATGCCACGGCAACATATCGGTTCCGGTAACTCGTTGAGAGACCGGTGCAAAGCAAAGGTGGAGCGAACGAGACAAACGAGATGAAAGGTGGGGCGATCCCGTCACCGGGTTCCCACGAGTCGGTGACGAGGCAACCGAGGAACAAGAAAAAGGTGAAACGGGCACGGTGCACACAAGGGAGACATTTCATACAACCACAACAAGCATCACACGGGTCACGTCTCGGGGTTATACCTTCGAAACAATTGTTTCGGGGCGGAATCGAGTTCGTAGAGGAAGGAGTCGTTCTCGTTTCCGAAGAGGAAGTAGTTGTTCACGGGTCTTCGGCGACGGTAGACGTTCACGTTATGGTAGTCGAACTTGACATCGGTAGGGGTACTCGTTCATGTAGTAGCCGGACTTGACGGGTCCCGTGAAGTAGTCGAACTTGGAGCTCGTTTTCCCGTTCGTAGATGTACTTGTCATCGTCTCGTTCGGTCGTCGTGGTACTTGTCAAAAGGTAGTGGTCTCGGCATCGTAGTTGTACACGTGGCCGTCGTGGGAAGTAGTGGAACTTGGTCATTTTTCCGTAGATGTTCGGTTCGTCGAGGTACTTGGTCGTAGGGGTACTTGCCGGGTCATGTAGAGGTACTCGGTGTCCGTCGTGGTACTTGGCGCTTCCGGCGACGGTAGTGGAGGTAGTGGTACATGTTCATGTGTCGTAGACGTTCGGTTCTTGCGTCGATCTTGCCTGTCTTGGTCACACCTTAAGGACCACTTGGCGAAACAACAGCAGTAACAAAAACAACAAAAAGGGCACGATCACTGTCACAGCAGCACGGGACAGCAGCGACAAAGGAAGGAGGCAGCAGGCCTTGCTGCTAGAGAAGCTGGAGACGAGGCCGCAAAACTCCAAGTGAGGCAGAGGCCAGGGAGGCACACAGAGGCAGGCGGCCGCGGAGGGAGCCCGGCGCGCTCGCTGGAGAGGAGCAGTCCGAGGCTGCGCGCTGGCTCGCTCGGGAGAAGAGGCGCGGCGGTCCTGCAGTCTTGGCGAACGGGGCGACGAGCACCTGGCGAAGCGGGGCGCTCTGGCCGCGGGCTTCGCGGCGCGGCTGGGCGAAGCAGACGCGGTCGCCGGCCGGGAAGTGGACGAGGCCTCCGAGGCGGGGCTGGACGGGGCGCCAGGACGAGGAGGGGCGACCTGCTGCTTGGTCGAGGGAGGAGCGTAGGGCAGCGGCTGAACGCCGACCGACGGGATCCGGCTCGAGGGCGCTCGACCTCGCGGGCGAAGGTAGGGCGCTCGGGGCCAGGGGCCGAGCAGGAGAACGCAGACGGGAGGACCTGTGAGGAGGAGGGCCGCGGTGGCCGGCCGGGCTCCTGGAGGCGAGGAGATCGGGGCGAGATGCGGTCGTCGAGAGGGACAGAGAGGGGTCGAGGCAGAGCGAGAAGAGAGCGAGAGGGAATCGGGAGATGCCTGGCGGCACTCGCTGTGGGAAGGAGCGAGGGGAGATCGCTAGGGGCTAGGGTTAGCCAGGTGTTGGGCCAATGGGCCTGAGCCGGTTGGGCCTAGGGGAGGCCTGGGCCAAGGAGGGAGGAAGGAGATGGGCCTATTGGCCTGGCTGCTCCTCTTTTTATTACTTAGCAGAATAAAACAAAAAAAGGAGAGCCAAAAATAAAAAGAAAAGAGGCAAAGAAAGAAAGAATAAAATGATGTGCATTTTTATAAGGCTTTACGGAATAATTCCAACCTCACAAAAATAGTTCCAACAAAAAGGGAAGTGCAAACTAAAATAAAAAGCTTGTCTTAAAGGAGTTTAAAAGGAGTCTAGATAATTGGAGGAGCCTCGAAAACAACGGAAAAGAATTATAGCAAGGTTTTTGAAGGAGAAGCTCGAAGTGAAAAGACATGGGGAAAATGCATGTGTGTTACGGTGATTTCCGAAGCAATGGAATATTTATTATATAGCTCCCTAATATTGAGAGACTTTTATATGTTATAAAGAGAAGTCACCTTCCCTCGATTTAAATGGACCGAAGGTCCACACAATTTATTTAGGTTGAGATGCAAAAATTAAATATGACATGTTGGCATGATGACATGATGCAATGCAAAAATAAATAACACAAGCATAAAGAACACACGGGCAACCCGGAACATCTGGAATCTTCTGGAATCTTCTGGGACGTCGGTCTCGGGCGTCACAATTATATCATATCATGGTCATATCTTTGTACTTCCTGATGGAAATATCCAAGATTTATTGTGAGCTTGTGATATAATCTAATATTTCTTATATCGGCCATATACCTTTTGTCGAGGGTTGCACTCTGAACAAAGATAACAAATATAGTGTCAGGCCTGACATAGTTTGCAATTATATGAGTGCTTTGACATTAATGAGATATAGGACTTCAGGTCCTGATATCACTTCATTATCACCCCTAGGTATGAATGGATTTGTACCATATCAGAGGTAGTGTGACCATATTACATGTCTTTTGTTTGCATGATATATCCACATTGAACTTCTCATATATGTTTTGGATATATGTAGACTGATATGTATTCTTGAGAGAATGCTCAAGTTGTATACTTAAACTAAATTTGGTTGACTCCAAATTTTCCGTCTTGAGATGATTATGTGTATGTTTAGGTCTTGTATAGACATTGATGACGAAATCATCGACATACACTAAGGTGATGTAAGGAAATCAAATTTTTGATTTCATTATTAAAACACATATACAATCATCACTATTCGAGTAATCCTTTTGGAGAAGAAACTCATTTAGTCGTTAGTACCATATGATTTCCGACTATTTCAAGTCATAGAGTGACTTATGAAAATTTTCACAAAACTTGTTGCGATTTGCTTTTGGATTCAGAAGTATTAGCCCTTCAGGGACTTCAATAGTCATTTCCGAAATGAGCGACTCATATGAGTATGTAGCCACTTCATCCATCAACTGCATGGATAATATTATTATTTCTATTACCAATGATATTTAGTATCGAAACATAATTCCACTCATACCAAGCGGGTATGTAACATCGTAATCGATGTCAGGTCTCTGCGTGAACCCTTTTGCTACAAGTCTCGCTTTATCACCACCTCATTGACTTTGTCTATGAGTGAGAAGTTTTTTAGTATTCCATATGGAAGATACTTATGAGGAGTAGGTATTACTGCGGTAAATACCACTCTTTTTCTAAGCGAGAGCTATTCTTCGTTACTTGCTTCCTTTATATGTGAACCAATATGAATGCAAGAGGCACTCTACCATGGATTTTGGTTCACGGCCCAAAAGGTTTTAGCAATATTGAGAAGAAAAATATGTCGACAAATGTAGTCTTTATGTTATATGATTCTGATGGAATCATTGAAGTTCGTGGATAAAATATTTATTCCTTTTTAACTCCTTGTGATTTCCTACAACAAATGGAGTCAAGGTGTTTCGATGTCCCGGCACCAAAATATGGGTGCACATTTATGCCAGGCTTTGGATGATGAGCATCCAGTGAGGTGTCTTTCAACTTGATGTTGAATTACATTTACTGGTTGAGGATTTGATTTCCTCTGTTTCCGCGGAAGCATACGAGAAGTTATATCTCGTCTTGTCAGATTTTTCTCCCCCTCTTGCTCTCATATGGGGAGAAGAGTGGTTTATCAGGTACCTCCACTCTTTCCGACACTTTACTGCAGGAATATAGAATTTAGTGACACCTTGTTATCAGTAAATGTATGTGGCAGATTTGCAATGTGTTGCAAATATATGATTCTCTAAACTTTTAGTTCAGATTCTTTGAGTACGTGGATATAAGGATAGAATGTCAATACCATTTCTAATTTATTTCGCGGCATTCTTTGTGGTACTTATCTCCCCCTAATGCCGGAAAATATCCTTATTGCTGATGCAATCAGCATACGGGCTATGAATAATTTTGATTGACGGATAAATTGTTATTCCTCACATAGATCCCTAATTTTTTTTTGCGAGTGCCCATTGATGTACGCTGGAGTGGTGATATCGGTATGTAACCGAATTATCGCAGATGGGAAATACTTTGTTGATTTCCACGTAGTTACTACAAGGGGAAAGTAGTATAATATGCAGTTGGTATGATTTAGATCATACTTACGGTGTGTAAGACCGTATGTGTCCAGCAAGAGGCTAGTAAATTTACAATTCTTTAAAGTGGTCATGTAATTTATTTGACTATCTTTGATAAGAAATTTAGGTAAACCATTCTGGGTATGTACATAGGGTACTGAATGCAATCAGAAAGTTCTCGTGAAATGAGTTCAGCGACATTGTCCATTCGAATGGGTTTATCCTTTCTTTAGAAGAATTTGCTCCTACTTTGACAAGTTAAGTTATTTATTGGGTAAGATCATGGTTATGCGTGATAAGAGACACACATAAAAATATTTTATTAATGTGTATATGAGTACCATGAAGTGTCTAAATTACCCCAGATAATGGTTAAGCAATCCAGACATATCTTTTGAATGTGTTCAAGGAAGAATAAGTGTCCTGCTTAGAATTTTAAGGTGAGAGTGCCTTAAAACAAATTCCCCAATGGCACATGTGGTGCATATGAAATCTGATGATTTTTAGGAATTTTGTAACTTGTTACTTTTGACCAACAGACTTATCAATAATTTTCTAATCATCCCCAAACCAGGATGGTTAAGGCTATGAAGACAAATGTTTAATTTATTAAGATTTAGAAAATTATTATGTACGCAACATATTGAGTACGAATTGAATCATACATTCAAATTTATCAAATATTTATATCTGAGGAATATAATATTGGACATCCTACTATATGTAGTAGTACAAGTATAGGCTAATGGTATTTTGGGATAATTAGGAGATTACCCGAGGTTTCTTATATTTACAGAAAGAAAATGAGATGATTCTCATTTTATCTCACCAGATTTGGTCCTCCTTCTGATGAAGATTTTGAGAACAACCACTTATCAAAATATTTTTTGGTAGTATGTTTGTAAATTTCAAATTTATCCCAATAATTTATTTGCCTTTTAATAAATTTGTGGTGTGGTTTGGCCATATGTTTGAGGGTTTGGTAATCATATGTATGATATTTGTATAACCACACATTTGACAAACTTGAGAGTTGTCTTTTTGATCATTTGAAAATGACCGATTCCCTATTAAGAGATAATTATGTATTTGGTTATCTTTTAGACTCCACTTTACTTTGAAGTCCTCATGATTATATTTCCTCGCCACTGAGTTGCATAGTATTCAGTACTAGCAAGATTTCAAATGATGGTATAGCACCCGTTGGGTGAATCTCGTGATTCTAAGAAATTATATGTTTCTTTACCATGGAAATGGTAGTACCATCATAAGAGGATGTAAAGTGTACTAAGGGCTTTTCAACTGGATCTACATATGACAATGTTTGATCACAAAATCTCAACTTAAAGTTGATTTTATAAGTAACAGAATTATAAGTTGCGATAAACTTGAGGTCTTGAAAATTAGTGGGTGATCATTCCCGATGTGCTCATGGCAGCATGTTTCTCTTAAGGGAAATACTCAAGGGTAAATAATTACTCATCCATTATACGCTTAGTTTGAGAACTAAGTGAAGCTGATGATATATGCATATGTACCTTGTGATGCAGGAATTTTTTCATGCATTTATTTAGTTTACCGATGAGAGTAAAAATAATATGGATAAAATTATCTAATCGAGTGCAATCATGGCTAAGGTGATCCTTAGTGAACATGGGTGTAGCCTACAACATAGGGCATGCGATGAAAACATTGCTAATGTTTTGGACTTCTTTCTTAATAAAAGTATGACTTTAGAGTCACATCCAGAACATAGACTTTAATTGCAAGTTTAACATTGGTTAGTCACTATGAAAATAACAACCACAATGTGATGTGAACCTCGCAACAGTGTTTGAAAACACTTGATCATCGCTATAAATTATGATACCCACCTTGATGGGTGGACGACAATATAATCACAAATAGTGACATAGACTTCAGTGCCTTGTGATGTGCCAATGTAATAGAAGGTAAATATCATATTATGCAGATATTTACATAATGTTCCATGATTTATTCAAGCAAAATGAGGCTTGAATAGTTGATATTAGCACAAAAATACCATTTTGGCATATAGGTATTGTGCATGAATAATATTTACTATGAGAGTAAATAATTTTAATGAACAACAAGAATTGCTTCAGATGAGCAAGTTTTATGATAATTGATTATATACTCATATGTGTAGACCTCAATATATATAGGATAACACTTTGAAGATAATCACCGGATGCGGTGTAGATCTTGCAGTAATAGAAAACATAGTCTGACTTTTGTCAGTAGATGTTCATATCTCTATTACCTTATGTTATGCTATATTTAAGAAAATCACTTTGAAGGTAATCATCTGTCAGAGTGACATGATGTAGACCTTGCAGTAATAGTGGATAGTATGCAAACTGTTGCAGTAGATTCCAATATTGCCTTATGATATCTTGAGGTAGTCACATTTAATATTAATATTTGGAAGAGCACTTCGAAGGTAGTCATCTTGTTAAAATGACAAGATATAGACCTCACAGTAATGATGGATAATCTGCAAATGGCGTAGTAGATGCCACCTGTACCTTGTGATTCACAAATAAAATTTGAGGTAGTCAAATTAAGTATGACACTTCGTAATCCTTAATTTGGATTTTTGTCAAGATTTGCAAGAAAACAAAAATTCCAGTTGCAAACCCAGAAAAATGTTGTTCTAAAACTGATATTTACGATGAATGCTGAGGCAAACATATAAAAAAAACTATAATTTTAAAGAAATCATATCTAAAATGTAAGAAAACTATTCATTTTGCAACTATATTTCTGTGGAAATACTTTTGCAATATGTGAAGACCTGCATGCTTCATACTTAAATTATGGGCGTAGAATGGAGTAACAACCAGACTACTAGAGGGTTAAAGACTGAACTAAGCCTGACTAGAGAAGCCCAGGGACTTATATGTAAATAAATACGTCCATTGGGATTCAAGTGCAAGATGGACGAGAGGATAAGAATCCCCAATTTCTCTTGTGCGGTTAGGGATTCACCGTAGCAGTCGCCGCCGATTAGAGAACGACGGCACGCCGCCTATGGTGAGCCGGACGTCGAGGACCTCCGCAACCGCGCCTGAAAGCCTCTCTGGCCGGAGCTCGTCGCGCCGCTGGCCGGTACTGGAGGGGAGCCGCGTCGTAGCTGGTCGCTCCGTGGGAGCCGTCCCGAGGTCGATGGCTGGCTGGCTCGCGCTTCGCTTTGCGCCGAGGATTCAGGCCGACGGAGGGCGCCGCTGGGGTGCGCCGGGCGCACTGGGTGTCGCCTCCGTCGTACGCGGTGGGAGTCGCCTCCGCTGACGGTGTTCATATCTGTTTATCTTCTGGTATGTTCTCTTCTATTTAGATCGCTTTTATTTGATCTCCTGCGAGAATAAGTAGTCCAGGATGGATTGGATTCTTTCCTGTACTTACACTAATTTTCTTTTCTTCTCGATTCTTGGTGTTCCTGCTAAAGCAATTGATTGAGAAGAATAAAATTGAACTGAATCACCTTATTTGACATCAATTTCTTTATTTGTCTAGGGCAGCGATGTGTTTGGAGTCCAGTGTTGAAGATCGAAGGAGATGTGGATCGCTGGAGTTGTTTCATCTTTCCTTGCCGAGGATGGTGCCATTCGTCGCTTGACTCTGAGACTCTGTCGCCGGGCCAGCGTCGCGCGCAGGCCGTTTTGCCTCCAGATGCGTGAGAAAGCCCTCGGCACCTCTCGCCGCTGTTACGCCGCCTCCCCGTCGCTTTCTTCGTGTGGCCAAAACGCTCTCGGTCACGAGCGTGCTGATAACGTGTAAAGAGGAAAAACGAGAGAGAAGGGGAACGAACGATTGGAAAGAACAGTCATCTCATTGATTGAAGATTAGGGGTATATATACCCAGTACAAAGGCGGTTTACAAAGAGAGGCAGTTGTCGAAGAGACAACCGACATAGCAGGGATTAACATATTAATTAACTTAATTAATTAATTCCTAACAAACTTAACGCGCTAATGCTAGGGCATTTGTTCATCTGAGTCTACAAAGGTACTTGCGTGTATAAGTGTACACCCGTTATTTTTGCAAGAAGCTGACTACCTATATAAATTACACACATATGCAACATTTTTTTAAAACCATCGTAAAATTATGATTTTAACAAAATTTGTACGCCCAAGGGTGGATATTAGCCCCGCCATTGGAAGGAAGGTGGCTATATCACGGGGAAAAGGCAAACCCGGTGATATCATCTGATTGAAAGCTGATTTTGGTATGAAAAATGTTTCGCAACTTAAACCATTTGTCCAATTCATAAATCAATTTCAATATTGATTTGTAAGGACATTTTCAGTACTAGATCACAAGTGAATAAGTTTCACTGAAAAATATTATTAATGTATTGGAATGTATTTGATATAACACAAAACCGATAGGATTGAAAAATGCGAGAATAAGAAATGGCATAACAGCTAGACGCCGTATATTATATGATATTGTATTTGGTATAAAAAATAGAACAATGTTAATGCCTACACGTGTGGTGGGAGCGAAACCCGCTCACACGCCTTATAATATACATACTGCATCACGTCACCGCATGCATGTATGTGAGAATCTTTTTAGATTTTCAGTTTTTAAAATGTTTTATCTCTTAAATGAAAATTCCAATTGAAAATCCGTTTTCACTATTAAATCCTTTGTGACGAGATCTTCGAAACTAGATCTCATATTAATATATTTCAACGAAAAAAAAATTGGGTCAAAAGTTGTCATGTCTGTTGCGCATGGATTGGCATGATGTTTACACTGAAGTTGTCATGATATATTTCAGCTATTTTCTTCTGCATCTAAAAGTAAATTTTGACATATGATAAAACGAGGAATTAAGAAATTAGACTTGCCATGAACCGTAAACTAAAATTGCCATGATACATGCACTTAAAATTGTCATGGTTCATAAAAAAATAATTTTCATGGTCAAAGTACTAGAATTGCCATCATCAAAATACTAAAATTGTCATGCTCTACAAACAGAAATTGTCACATGGCAACTTTAGTTTAAGCACTATGGCAACTACAGTGTAAACATCATGGCAACTTTTGGGCAAAAAAAAAAATCGTCGAAACATATCAACATGGGGTCTACTTTTGATGATCTCGTCTAGCCGGGTTTAATGGTGAAACGGATTTTTAATTAGGAGATAAACCATTTTTAAGCCGAAAACCAAAAATATTCCTACTGATGTCATCTGTTCACACGTGGAAAAATGAATGGTATTGTAGTCGCCTGGGCGATGTGCAAGATGCCACACGTGTGAGCGTTAGTTTTCCAAAATTTATTTGATTGCACTGCTGCGAACCTATCCAAATTCCAGGCATTGGAAAAAAAAGTTATTTCTAAAATGTTTGAGTCAATGGGAATTCAAGATTCTGAAAATATGAGAATAAAAAAACATAAATAACTAGATGTCCTAGCATGTTAAATTTCTACAAAAATTGTGAACGCATAAAAAATTATAACAAAAGTCATTTAGTTGCACCACACAAAATACATTAACTTTTTGACAGATTGGATGTTTGACATAGTTGCACTACATTCAATAAAGTTGGGCTCAGTAAAAAATATTCCTTGGAACCGCATGCAAAATAGTGCGTTGAAACAAGTCTTCGATCTTCAATCCTACATTCTTACTAATGAAACAACTCTAGAAAAAAAATCAAAATAATAGAATCCTCCAAGTTTCTATGCAATTGTTTTGAATCATATAAACCCATAATGCAGCGGAATACGATTTTTAGTTTTTTACAGGAAAACTTGTAGAACATAACCCATAGATCAGACATTTCACGTATAAATAATGTTCAAAGAATTCCAATCTTTTAAATTCATACATATGCTTTTTAAAGGACCTATAGCTATTGGAGGCACCCTCAAACATTGCATCTTATTCGGACAATGGCAATAAAATAGCTCATACAAAATTCATAGGGTGGCATGACGCCACACTATTGTGGAGTTGGATGCACTAGCAGAGATATGATAAGTCAGGTGGCGTTGCCCCCCCCTCCCCCAAAAAAAACACACACACACACAATATAAAAATCCAGTAGGATTGTTTTTCTGTCTAGCTTTGGCACAAGTTGGGGTGAGCCGTTCGACAACGTACTTGGTGTTGGGGGTCTCATGCCCAGTGGCGGAGCTATACCTGAAAACTTGGGCGGGCCAAACTGAAGGGAACTCCAACTATTTTAATCTAATGACCCATTTTGCTCTTCTATTCTAGTGAATCTTCACTGAGTTGGGAGGGCCACATCACCGTTTTTCTTGGTCGTAGCTCCGCCAGTGCTCATGCCCATGAATCCTTGGGCTGCTCATGTGCGGCAGACTCCTAGTGCTCTAGTTGCGAACATTGGACACTAACGTGCCGTCTTTTCCCTTCTAGTTAGGGTTTCCCTATTTCTCCCGGGGCGACCTATCGCCGCCGTCGAGGTTTGCCTTCCCCTGCCGCCAACTGAAGTTTCTGTTGCCCTGCTGATAGCGATCAAGGCGCGACCCTGGGTCTGCCGCCGCTTTTGGTCAGGACAGGAACTCGGCGGAGTTTAGGGTTTCGCAACAACCCGATCCGTTCTTCATCAGGTTAGTGATCTACACGGCTGCTGATGGGGCTTCGGGCTCCTCTGAACTTAGCGACGTGGAGAAGATGATGATGGAACTAGGCCTCCGGGAAGAGGACCTGGATGCCGTCGTCTTTGATGAGAAGTATGTGCTGCCAGAGACACCACGGTGGGTAGCGCTGATCAAGGTCAACACCAACAAGAGCTATAGACAGACGTGGTTATTCTGGAACATGCGCTCAGCTTGGGACGTAGCACAGGAAGCGAAATTCAAGCCCTTAGAGGACAATCTGTATTCTGTTCAGTTTACTTGCTTGGGAGATTGGGAACGAGTCATGCAAGAAGGGCCATGGAATTTCAGGGGGGATGCGGTGCTCATGGCACCGTATGATGGAATCTCGAAACCATCTACGATTAAACTGGAGACTATTGACATATGGATCCAAATTCATGATGTGCCAGACTTGTATGCTCATCTGGTCGGTCCTCTAGCAGCCAAGGTGGGTGAAGTTCTGTTTGTTGAAGCTCCGTCCCATGATTTCACAGGGAATTTCTATCGTGTTTGGGTGCGCATCAATGTACACAAACCACTCAGGAGCGCGGTATCGATGATCAGAGAAGGACAGAGACAGATCTACAAAGTAAAATATGAGAGGTTGCCCGACTGGTGTGCCGTTTGTGGGATGTTGGGACACCTCTATAAAGATCATGGTAATGGAGTTCATCCTCCCTCTGCGCTAGTCTTCAAAGAACTCTGGGCCGATTGGTTCATGAACAACAGAAGGGGCCCTGGCGAGGGAAGGGGCCGCCGTGGTGGTCGTCGCCGTGGAGGTCGCTCTGGTGGCAGATCAAGAAGTGGGCCGGAGAGAGAGACGGACGTCACTTATGAAGAAACAGCAAGCCGGGCAGACAAAACGGATGTGGACATGTTTGATCCCAGCAGGAAAAGGACGAACCCTGTTTTCGTTAATGAGGCCGACAAATCAATCGGGCAAGTAGTGGAGACGCTGACTAATAACGGCACGACGGTGACCGGGCTGGAGCTCATTGTTGTGCACCAGAGCTCTACTCCGATGAGCCCTCCACCGAAGAGGGAGGCAAAGAGAAACAAAACAGAAGATGATGGCAAGACCGACAATCTGATGGCAAAGAAGAATTTGGCGGGCTCCCTGGAGGAGCGCCGCCGGGCCCAACGAGTGTGTTAAGCTGGAACTGTCATGGCGCGGGCAACGCGGCGACAGTTCGTGAACTCCGCACTTTTGCGGAGACTTTTGCCCCTACCCTTCTATGCATTGTAGAAACACAAATTGATAGAGTAAGGGTAGAGAATCTAGCTGCCACTCTTGGTTATGATAATGGCTACGCTGTAAGTAGTCAAGGTAGAAGTGGAGGTTTAGGGATTTTCTGGAATAATACAATAAATGTTGAGATTTTGGGCTACTCTCTGTATCATATTGACTGCTCTATTCTTGAGGAGAACAGGGATCCGTGGAGGATGACCTTAGTATATGGGGAGGCACAGACCTACCTGCGGCATCAAACTTGGGATCTTATGAAGGGGATGAGCAATTTGAGCAACGATCCTTGGCTATGTATAGGAGATTTTAACGAAGTTCTACGTCCGGATGAACAAGAAGGAATAGGAGAAAGAAGTAATGCTCAAATCCAGGGTTTTCGGGATGCTGTGGACGTTTGCATGCTCATGGATATGGGATACCAGGGACATTTTTGGACGTATGAGAAAAAAGTGGCTGGAGGAAGCTATACTAGGGTAAGACTTGATCGAGCTATGGCAATGGCTGAATGGAACGAGAGGATTCCGACGGCCTTCTTACAACACCTGACAGCTGCCTCCTTTGACCACTGCCCTATATTGCTTAACATGAATGACACGCCGGTCCTTAAGACATCGAGAACTTTCAAGTATGAGGTAATGTGGGAGACGCATGAAAACCTGGGTGACACCTTGCTGCAAAGCTGGACAGCATGTGGGGCTACAACAAGAATGCAAGAGCTCCGTGACAAGCTGGGCATGGTTGCAGCTGATCTCGGGCGGTGGAACAGGAACACTTTTGGCTCAGTACACAAGGAAATCAAAGGCCTCAAGTCCGAGCTTGAACGGCTAAGGGCTAACCCAGTGAGGACACGACCATCTCACGTTGAGTTGAAAATTAATGAGAGATTGATCGAACTTTATCACAGGGAGGAACTCATGCTGAGGCAGCGGTCCAGACTGGAATGGTTATCGGCGGGAGATAGAAACACTCACTTTTTTTATCTTCATGCAAGCCAGAGACGCAAAAGGAACATGATTAAAGCCTTGGCGAATTCTTTGGGTGTAGTCATTGATGATCCGGGAGCATTGAGAACGATGGTGTCAGATTTCTACAAAAGTCTATATACCTCCGAAGGTGTAAATGGATTGGATCAAGTCATCTCTAAGGTGCCCACAAAGGTAACACAGCACATGAATGCTATTCTGTTGGCCCCATACACTAACGACGAGGTAAAGACTGCCCTTTTTTAGATGTTCCCGACGAAGGCACCGGAGCCCGATGGATTCCCGGCTCATTTCTATCAACGTCACTGGGATATTTGTGGTGAAGAGGTCACCCGTGCTATGCTCAGGATCGTCAGAGATGAGGAGAGTGCTGAATGTGTTAATGACACGGTTTTGGTGCTCATCCCGAAGGTTTTGAACCCAACTCAGCTTGCACAATTTCGTCCAATAAGCCTATGCAATGTCATATACAAAATTGCTTCAAAGGTAGTTGCCAATAGACTCAAACAGATACTACCAGATATCATATTTCATGAGCAGCCAACTTTTGTTCCAGGCAGGCTAATAACTGGCAATATAGTATGTGCTTACGAGTGTCTTCACTTTATGAAACGGAACAAATCCAAGTCCAACAGTTTTTGCGCTTTGAAGCTGGACATGATGAAAGCCTATGATAGGTTGGAGTGGGACTACCTGCAGGCCATGATGGAGAAGTTGGGATTTGCACAATCTTGGGTTGACGCAATCATGAGCACGGTCTGATCCGTCTCTTTTTCAGTCATGTTTAATGGTGAGAAGCTAGAGCAATTTGTTCCATCAAGAGGAATTCGACAGGGAGATCCCATCTCCCCTTATCTTTTCTTAATCACAGCAGAGGGCCTTTCGTGCCTTTTAAAAACCAGTTCCGAGTCGTCGGGTCTTGAGGGAATCAAGGTGGCTCCTACAGCTCCGGTTGTGAACCATCTCCTTTTTGCTGATGACATCCTGTTGCTATTTAAGTTGAGCTCTGAGGGCGCCACTGCGGTATCAAACCTGTTGGAGACATATTGTAATGCATCTGGCCAACGGATCAACCATGACAAATCATCTATCTTTTTCAGCAAGGGATGCCCTCAACAGAGACGAGATAATGTCAAGAACATTCTGAATGTCCACAATGAGTCTTTAAGTGACACATATTTGGGGATGCCCACAGATGTTGGCCAATCAAAGATGGGAAATTCAAGTATCTTAGAGACAGGATATGAGAGAAGGTGAGAGGATGGATGGAGAAGCTTTTATCAGCTGCGGGAAAGGAGGTTCTAATCAAATCAGTGGCCCAAGCTATTCCGGTATACTCCATGGCATGCTTCCGGTTGCCAAGAGGACTTTGTGATAACATAACGTCGATCATTCGACAATTCTGGTGGGGGAGCAAGCAGGGCAAACGGAAACCAGCTTGGGTGTCTTGGGACGTAATGACACACCCCAAATACTTGGGAGGATTGGGCTTCCGAGACATGGAGATATTTAATCTGGCATTGTTGGCCAGGCAATCGTGGAGGCTTCTGCACGATCCATCTTCCCTAAGCGCACGTATCCTAAAATCTGTTTATTACCCGCAAGGCTCTATTCTTGAAGCTGAGTTGGGCAACCACCCCTCACAAATATGGCGGGCTATCATTGATGCGAGGGATGTTCTAAAGCAAGGTCTCATTCGAAGAATAGGCAATGGTGCGACCACGAACATATGGGAAAGCAACTGGCTCCCAGAATGGGTCCGATGAGGCCCATTACGGCGCTAGTAGCCAACCCTCCCAGGCTCGTTTCGGAGTTGATTGACGCCACAACGGCTACTTGGAGAGAGAACCTCATACGCTCGGTGTTCATACCGTTTGACGCAGATGCTATCTTGGCTATCCCATTATGCACACGCAATATTGATGATTTTTGGTCTTGGAGTGCGGAACGCCGGGGATTTTTCTCAGTCAGATCGGCTTACCAAATGGTGCTAAACACCAAATTTCAGAGGGAGGATTGGATAGATGAAAATGCGGGGATCTCAGACGTGTCTTCTGAAGGACATACATGTAATTCGTTATGGCATACCAAGGTACCTTCGAAGCAGAATTTTTTTGCATGGCGGCTAGCCCAACACTCAATGCCTACAGCTGATGTTTTACATCACCACAACATGTCACAAACTACCCATTGTGTTCTCTGTGGAGCTCAAGACTCGTGGAGACATGCTTTGCTGGATTGCACCATGTCGAGATGCACTTGGGCTTTGTCAGACGAACACTTGGTGGAACAAATTAGTCTAAACAGCGATGCAAACGCGAAGAGCTGGTTGTTCGCTATGCATGAGGCTCTCACTCCAACAGAATTTGTGAGACTAATCATATCCCTTTGGGCGGTGTGGAGAGCGAGGAGAAAGGCGATCTATGAAGATATATTTACCATCCCAATGTCAACACATCAGTTCATGAAATCTTATCTGAATGATCTCAAGGAAATCGAAACATCGGGACGGGTGGTGAGTGCCCAACCTATTCCTAGGCCTACACAGTGGCAACCTCCACCAGCGACTTTGGCAAAAGTAAATGTTGATGCAACGACAAGAAAAAATCAGAAGAGGGGAGTTGTAGCCGCAGTATGCAGGAATCAGAACGGAGTGTTCTTGGGTGCCTCGGCGATCAGTTTCAAGGGAGTTGATGACCCTACAACCCTGGAGGTGATGGCAGTTCGGGAGGCTCTTGCTCTAGCTCAAGATCTCAACGAACTGAAGATACATGTAGCAACAGATTGCAAGGTGGTGGTGGACGACATCAAGCAACAGTGTTTGGCAAGCTACGGTGCGATTATACATGAAATAATAGAGGCAGGTAGGTCTTTTAATATCTGTAATTTTGTCCACGAGTTTAGGAGCTCGAATTTCGAGGCTCACAATCTAGCGAAGCATGCTCTTACATTAGGGGTGGGCCGCCATGTATGGTTAGGACACCCCGGAAACCTTTCATTCGTCCCTGTAAACGATGTGACGTCTTAATAAAGCTTCGTGGGATTGCCTCAAAAAAAAGTTGCGAACATTGCCATTGCTTCGCGATATGAGAAGCACATGTGAGGCACCTCATCACCAGGTTTGCCACATGAACGAAGGGTGTCAGCTACTTGTTTTGCCTTCATTGAACCGCGAAATACCATGAAACGTGAAAGGATGGTTGTCAAGTACTTTGACTTCATTGATACAGTGAAATGTGAAAGGATAGTTGTCAAATACTTTTGCTCCAAAAGAGTACCGACATAATTAACGAGATTATGGTACACCAGCTCGTGACGGCAGCCTAGTTTTTTTTGTAGTGGGGGCAAATTAGTGGAGTGGGGCACTTCTACAAAATATAAAACTCTAAAGTAACTTTCTATGAAATACAAGCGAACTTTACGGGAGTTAAACGTTTAAACATTTGAGTAGGGGTGCCTCTACTGGCCTCAATGTAGGCCCGCCCCTGCCAACTGGTGCAAACATGGTTCCTTTAAGGGCATCCATAGTGTTGATGGTCTCAAATATGCCACGTACTAGTATTTGGCATCGGTGTCAAATGTACTCCCTCCGTAAACTAATATAAGAGCGTTTAGGTCACTATTTTAGTAATCTAAACGCTTTTATATTAGTTTACAGAGGGAGTATCATTTAGCCTACAATGGGTGTGGTTCAAAATTTCTATATAGCGGTTCCCACTGTTGAATAAAATAGTAGCAAAAATCTTCCCTTCTCTACACAACTACATGCAGGTCGTATAAGAGCAGTTGCTAGCTTGGCCAAAAGAAACATTATTTATTACCAAGCACAGTTTGACATCGGCGCTCCTACGAGCATCCGTCCCAGAATCTTTAATTTGGCACTAGGTTGCACAATGGTGTAAAGTGGTTCCAAAAGCCAAAAGACAATTTGGCATACATTGTGGATGCCCTAAGGCCTAAGCGGTGTATGGCATGTTTGGTTGCTCGCAAGACATCCATGCCGGCTGGGGGGGGAGGGGGAATTGGAATTGTTTGTTACTTTTGCTACATGGACAAATTGACCCGCACAGTTCTCAAAGAACTCCATGTCTGTCCCTAGGGGGGAGGCTTAAATCGACAATTTTCAATGAGCCAGGCTTGTTCCGACCCAAAAGGGATGCAAGCTCCCACTCATGGACGGTGCAGGTGGTATGTAGCCAATTGCACGTGTTGTGTTCTCCTAACCTTCCTCAAACTCGTTCGCCTAATCCCTTCTAATCTATACAATGGTGCTTCGATTTGAGATAAGCTCTCACTACAAGAAATATGTCAACTTGCGACCATCACTATTGGTCACTGAATGGTCATTGTTTTTTATTTACGACCTTCTAGTGACCAAAAATAGATGGTCAAAAGTTGGTCGTCGTAAACTGAAATTAACGACCTTCTTTGTGATAAGGTCGTTGAAGGCAACGACCAAAACAAAAAGTCATTAATCCTATGACCTTATGTTTTGGTCGCTAGCTATCTGCCCAGGACACGTCGGATCCGACGTGGCAAGCTGACGTGGCAAAATTGCGACCAAATGAAAAGGTCGTTGATAAGAATCAGCCCGGTCCAGTTCGGTGTTTTACATGGGCCAGCCCATTAATTCAGCCTATTTATTGTTTTTTCTGTGAATTTTTGGTCGGATTCATGAGCCAAGCCAATTGTGGTAAGTGGATCCAAATTGTCAGCTTCTAGTAAGTGGGTCCTGGCTGACAGGGTCATATTCTTCATGTTTCAATTCAGAAGTAAATAAATAAGCGGTATTTAAATTGGCACAAACAAAAAACACATATAATAATACTTCAAATAACAACCAGATGCAGGATGGAGCTCCTACTCTACAAATAACACATAATACACTGGTTGAATCTGGAGCTCCTGCTCTACAAATAACACATACTACAATGGCGCTCCTGCACTACCAACTACCAACTGTAGTAACTAATACTATACTTTACAACCTCTACACGATGGAGCCCCTGCTCTACCAACTGTGCTGTATTCTTCACGATGGAGCTCCTTTGATAGCATTACAAACTAGGCACCTGATCCTGTCATGAACAACATGCAACCTCAGTCGCCCTGTTACAGGAATCAACAAATAAGAATCGGAAAACTGGAGCCAATATATTATGAAGAGACCACTAAAAAAAAGACAAGTTATTTAGAATGATAACGTAAATTCAACTAGTACAATGCTTTTATTATCCAGCTAGTCAAAACAAGATACTCATTCATACAAGAAAGGTGACTCGCAAAAATAGAGCATTCTACTCATAGCTCGTAGAGTATCAATATTATGTTCTTATAAGCTTATTCTTATGCCTGAAACAAGTAAGGAAATCTGACCAAATAAACAACACCTCCATAAACTAAAACATCATGACTGGCCTGGGGTGCTAATTCTACGTTTTTCTTGTGGGCCATGATTATGATGATATAGCCTAATAATCCGTATGCCAAAATGTAAAGAAGACAATACAACAAAACCATGATTATTTTCTAATGTGAAACCTAGGAATTAAAGTGATGACATTAGTATATGACATGAGTTCATAACAAATGTTAGAACAACCACCAGATTACGAAAGTACACACCCACAATTCTGATAAAATAGCCCTTAACAGAGCCAGCAAATGTGTATATTAGCTTTACTAGAAATCAGTCAGTAGATTAAGGAACTATAAAAGAACCACTATAGGTTTGCATCACTCAGGGCAGTACAAGCGTGATCAGCTATACTTTAGCCTTGTATGGTTGGTACTTGGTATATCTAGTACCAGCACTTCCCGAGGAGCATAAATTTAATACTAGCAAGTATAAACAAAGGAATGATGTATGGTTTATTGCCTTGGTATAACTTGAGTAAACCCATAATCGCAAGCACAGTCAAGTCGAGACATGCACTTCACTACTTAAGGACTCTTACCACAAAGAGCAGCGGCATGGGTGGTCAGCAGAGAAAAACTTGTCAAGATTAGCCAATAGATTATGCACAAGTGAAATCAATAGCATGAGACAACATATTAAGCCATGATCTTAAAATCCAAATTTCACATGAACTAACAGGAAGGACAACCACATGGTAACAACAATTTGAAAAGGGAATCAAGTACTGCTGAAATATAATACCAACTTATAAAGCATCAGAAATAAGCAACATGATAAGTGGTAGTTCTAAAGTATAGAAAGATGTCAAAGTGACAGATACATCATCTAGTTATTGGCAACACTCTGCCAGTGCCATGACGTGTGCACATGAAAACAGTTCTTTTCACAAAATAACCCAACAATAAAGAAACCAAGGATGTACAATAAGTCAATCTAATAAAAAACAAACCCAATTGATAGCCCCACAAGCCCGTAACTGCAGATGATTAGACAACACAATACCTTGCATTTAGCAAGAACATGACGCACAACATTCACAACTGGAGAGAGAAACCAGAGAAAAAGCATAGTTCATGGTGGAGGGACTGGTGAATTACCTCGATAGCGATGCTGGTCTTTCGCGAGGAAGTAGTGGTCATACACAACCTGGCCGAGCAGAGTATCAAGTACAATTCCTCTCTTGCGTCCAACCAACATTTAGAGCTGGCCCTGGCATCCAACCAACATTGCGAAATGGGGCAAAGAGATCCAAATGTCTGGCGTTGGAAGATCTTCACAGCCTTCTTTTGGCGAGTTGTACATGAAAAAATAAAATAAGATGATGGTTCTGTAATTGGTAAAGTTTCAAGTCAATAAGATCACAAACATACTATTGTGTTCACAGTTATTAGTAAAGCAGCAATCAAAACTAGTGATAATGCACAAGAAACTTTTGCATATGTCTATACGATCAAACATTACATAATTATAATTGTTATTCTCATCTCACTCCACAAGTGGCTCTATGAACATGCCAGACACACAACACTGAACATGCGAGACAAAAATATAAAGAAGCTATTTTACAGATTTACAGTGACATATTTACCCTACTTGTTCACCGATAGAATCACTACCAATTTTGCGCAATAGCTACTAAGCCTTAACAAGCAATGGAGCGTACACGTAAATTTGCTAACTGACCGTGACTTACTAATAGTATGCATTTGGACAGAAAGCAGCTTATCAAGAAATAATTTTCAATGAATGAACTCATCAAAGAGGACATGACACAACACACACCAGCTACAAATCCCACGCGACATCTACTAGCATAGTTAACCAGAACAATTACAAACAACAGAGGAAACCATGAATGTGTAAATGCATGAATGGTTCTCTGGGTCTGAATTTGCTGAATTATCGAACAGTCTAGCATTCAAAGATCTTAGTTTTTCAGAAAGATCTAATAATTATTCAGTTTACTAAACTACTGAACTGCTTCTTTGGATCTGAATTTGCTGAATTATTGAACGGTCTAAGAATTTTTCAGTTTAGTAAACTGCTATGTAGTTTCTTGGCTATAGATAAATGGAGTAATGGGCAGTGTTAGTGACAGGATCATGCCTTCCCTGGTAACAAGCATGCATATGTGGTCTAGTTAAGTCACCATCTCAACTGGAATATGCATCTGCAATGACACTCAATCAGTTGCAATGGCCCAGGAAATTAGCTTAGGCAGTGATACGTCTCCGTCGTATCTATAATTTTTGATTGTTCCATGCCAATATTCTACAACTTTTACGTATTTTTGGCAACTATTTATACTATTTTTGGGACTAACATATTGATCCAGTGCCCAGTGCCAGTTCCTGTTTGTTGCATGATTTTTTGTTTCGCAAAAAATCCATATCAAACGGAGTCCAAACGGGATAAAAATGCACGGAGATTTTTTTTGGAATATATGTGATTTTTGGGAAGAAGAATAAACACGAGACGATGCTGGAGGGGGCCACGAGGCAGGGGGCACGCCCCAGGGGGGTGGGCGTGCCCCTGACCCTCGTGGCCACCCGTAAGGCGATTGGAGCCCTTCTTTCGCCGCAAGAAAGCCAATATCTAGATACAAATCTTGTTAATTTTTTTAGCCCAATCGGAGTTACGAATCTCCGGGAATATAAGAAACGGTGAAATGCCAGAATCTGGAGCACAGAAACAGAGAGAGACAGAGAGACATATCCAATCTCATAGGGGCCCTCGCCCCTCCACTGCCATGGAGGCCATGGACCAGGGGGTAAACCCTTCTCCCATCTAGGGAGAAGGTCAAGGAAGAATAAGAAGGAGGGGGGCCTCTCCCCCTCTCTCCCGGTGGCGCCGGAACGCCGCCAGGGCCATCATCGTGTGACGGCGATCTACACCAACACCTCCGTCATCTTCACCAACATCTTAATCACCTTCCCCCATCTATCTACAATGGTCCACTCTCCCGCAACCCGCTGTACCCTCTACTTGAACATGGTGCTTTATGCTTCATATTATTATCCAACGATGTGTTGCCATCCTATGATGTCTGAGTAGATTTTCGTTGTCCTATCGGTAATTGGTGAATTGCTATGATTGGTGTAATTTTCTTATGGTTATGTTGCTGTCCTTTGGTGCCCATCTTATGAGCCGCGCGTGGATCACACCATAGGGTTAGTTGTATGTTGATAGGACTATGTATTGGAGGGCAAGAGTGACAGAAGCTTCAACCTAGCATAGAAATTGATGCATATGGGATTGAAGGTGGACCAATATATCTTAATGCTATGGTTGGGTTTTAACTTAATGAACATTAGTAGTTGCGGATGCTTGCTAATAGTTCCAATCATAAGTGCATAGAATTCCAAGTCAGGGATGACATGCTAGCAGTGGCATCTCCCACATAAAACTTGCTATCGGTCTAGTAACGTAGTCAATTGCTTAGGGACAATTTCGCAACTCCTACCACCACTTTTCCACACTCGCTATACTAACTTCATTGTTTCTTTACCTAAAACAGCCCCTAGTTTTTATTTACGTGCTCTTTATATTCTTGCAAACCTATCATGTTACACCTACAAAGTACTTCTAGTTTTATACTTGTTCTAGGTAAAGCAAACGTCAAGCATGCGTAGAGTTGTATCGGTGGTCGATAGAACTTGAGGGAATATTTGTTCTACCTTTAGCTCCTCGTTGGGTTCAACACTCTTACTTATCGAAAACTATTGCAATCCCCTATACTTGTGGGTTATCAAGACCTTTTTCTGGCGCCGTTGCCGGGGAGCAATAGCGTGGGGTGAATATTCTCGTGTGTGCTTGTTTGCTTTATCACTAAGTAGATTTTATTTGCTGTTCTAAGTTGTTATCTATCTTTAGTTATGGATATGGAACACGAAATACCAAAAAAATTAGGTGTACTTGCTACTCATGGTGATGGGGAACCTCCTAAAACCCTCGAAGCTCATTATGTGAAAGATATTATGTACTACTTTGATAATCCTGAGAAAACCCCATTCAATTATATAATGGGAGACACGTTGGATCAACATGAATACTTTAGGGATTATCGCTTGACTCATAAAGGGAAATGTTTTATGGGATCAAATTCATATATTGCATTGGTATGCTCAGCAACTATGCTTGAGATATGATTGTACTTGTTGCTCTAGGATGAAGGCTCCACACCTTCCCTTTTCATGCAAATTTAATGATAATGAAACCTTAGCATCTTATTCTAATGGTATATATGATTACTATGATGTTGAAAAAATAGAAGAATTTGTTGCTTTTAAGGGTGCTTGTGAAATTAAATGTTTGTTTGAAGAGTATGAAAATTGTGATGATGCCGTTTATAGATCTGAAAATCTTGCTATATTGAAATATTGCTATTTGGATTATAAATACAATGCCAATATTGATGTGTTTATTGAGAAAGTCTCCGCTGTCCAAAAAAAGACTAATATTTTGCAGGAAACTATGGAAGAAGAAATTGATGACACTGTGAGCTCATTAGATGAAAAAGATGACGAGGAGAGCGAAGAACAAAAGGAGGAAGAGTGGATTAGCTACCCGTGCCCACCTTCTAATGAGAGTAACTCTTCAACTCATACATTGTTTAATTTCCCTTCGTGCTTACCGAAGGATGATTGCTATGATAATTGCTATGATCCCTTTGATTCGTTTGAAATATCCCTTTTTGATGAACTTGATGCTTGCTGTTTGTGGCCAAGATGCCAATATGGATTATGCTTATGTAGATGAACTTGCTATAGTTCCTTATGTTATGAATGAAATTTTTGCTATTGCACCCACACATGATAGTCCTATTATCTTTTTGAATTCTCCCAACTTCACTATATCGGAGAAGTTTGCACTTATGAAGGACTATATTGATGGGTTGCGTTCTACTACTACACATGATGATTTTGATAGATATAATATGCATGTGCTTTCTGCTCCTACTTGCAATTATTATGAGGGAGGAACTACATCTCCGTCTCTCTATGTGTCCAATATGATAAAATTACAAGAAACTATTTATACTATGCATTGGTCTTTACTATGTGTGCATGAATTGTTCTTTTATGACATGTCGATACATAGGAAGAGAGTTAGACTTAGTTGTTGCATGATATATGTTACTTTGTGCTCACTACTAAATCACAAATCATTGTTAATTAAGATTTGACTTTGATATACCTTGGGATCCAAGTGGATCCATTACTTGAGCACTATATGCCTAGCTTAATGGCTTTAAAGAAAGCATTGCCAGGGAGACAACCCAGAATTTTTAGAGAGTCATTTATTTCTGTTGTGTGCTTTTATAAAGTTTTAAAAAAATAAAATAAAGAGGGGAACCTAATTTTTTTTCAAAAAGAAAAGCGAAAGTGAGAAAGACGAGCATTGTTAAAGTGGGAGCTAGCCTTGAACTTTGTTCATGCCCATGGAAACTTTGTGAACCTTGATTACAGAAACTTTTCAATAAAAATAATTATCCCCTTGTACAATTCCATTTTATTATAAAAATAATGTGCCAAGAGTTTCCTTTAGGATGATTAAACTGCTTGTTGGTTTGTGCGGTGCAAAAACAGAAACTTTGGCTGTAGTGCACGATTTTACATTTTTTTATTGGAACGTCGAAAGGATCAGAATTTTTTGCAAAGTCTTGCTATACAAATTATTGTTTTTTCCTAATTTTTCCAGAATCTTTAGAGTTACAGAAGTATGGTTAATGTTCAGATTACTACAGACTGTCATGTTTTCACAGATTGCTGTTATAGCTTCATTATTTGCATATGTTTGAATTCTTGTTGAAGCCTCCTTGACTCGGGGCCATAGAATTTTGATAGCATACAGTGGGTAATTTTTGTTCATAATTATACAATAATGTTAGAGTAGTACATGATGGGATTTCATTGATCATATGCACTAACCCCGCCACTAAAAGTTCGGTTAAGTTTTGTGTGGATGAAGTGTTCAAAGATCGAGGAGGTCTCGATGGGAGGAGAAGGAGGAGAGGCAAGAGCTCAAGCTTGGGGATGCCCAAGGCACCCCAAGTAAATATTCAAGGAGACTCAAGCGTCTAAGATTGGGGATGCCCCGGAAGACATCCCATCTTTCTTCAACAAGTATCATTATGTTTTCGGATTCATTTTGTTCACATGATATGCGTAAATCTTGGAGCGTCGTGTGCTTTTCCTTCATTTTAACTTTTAATAAATGCACCATGCTGGTATGAGATAGTCCTTGGTTGATTTATAGAATACTCTTTGCACTTCATTTATATCTTTTGAGTATGGCTTTCTAGAATGCTTCATGTGCTTCACTTATATCATTTGAAGTTTAGATTGCCCATTTCTTCTCACATAGAAAACCGTCGTTTCTACAATGCTCTTTTGCTTCACTTATATTTGTTAGAGCGTGGGCATATCTTTTGTAGAAAGAATTAAAACTCTCTTGCTTCACTTATATCTATTTAGAGAGTTGACAGGAATTAGTCATTCACATGGTTAGTCATAAAATCCTACATAAACTTGTCGCTGAATATGATATGTTTGATTTCTTCCAATAGTTTTGCGATATAGAGATGCTAATATGTGGGAGGTACTAATGAATGATTGTGGTTTAGTAAAAATATTGGTGTTAAGGTTTGTGATTCCCAAAGCATGCACATATGGTCTCCTAACTATGGAACCAAATTGGCGCGCATTGTATTTTGATTGTTTATCTTTGCGTGAAGGTCGGGGGGCGCGCAATGGTTAACTCCTACCAACCTCCCCCTAGGAGCATGCGTCGTAGTATTTTGCTTCGAGGGCTAATAGATTTTTCGCAATAAGTATGTGAGTTCTTTATGACTAATGTTGAGTCCATGGATTATACGCACTCTCACCCTTCCACCTTGTTAGCCACTCTAGTACCGCGCAACTTTCGTCGGTGCATCAAACCACCTTATATCCTTCCTCAAAACAGACACCATACCTACCTATTATGGCCTTTCCATAGCCATTCCGAGATATATTGCCATGTAACTCCACCGTTCCGTTTGTTATGACACGCACCATCATTGTCATATTGCTCTGCATGATCGTAAGACAGCTAGCATGATGTTTTCATGGCTTGTCCGTTTTTTGGTGTCATTGCTACGCTAGATCATTGCACATCCCAGTACACTGCCGGAGGCATTCATATAGAGTCATATTTGTGTTCTAGTATCGAGTTGTAATATTGAGTTGTAAGTAAATAAAAGTGTGATGATTATCATTATTAGAGAATTGCCCCATGTGAGGAAATAAAAAAAGAAGGAGAGGCCAAAGAAGCCTAAATAGAAAAGGGGGGCCAAAGAAGCCCGTCAAAAAGAGAAAAAAAAGAGAGAAAAAAGAGAGAATGGGCAATGTTACTATCCTTTTACCACACTTGTGCTTCAGAGTAGCACCATGTTCTTCATATAGAGAGTCTCCTATATTGTCACTTTCATATACTAGTGGGAATTTTTCATTATAGAACTTGGCTTGTATATTCCAACGCCGGGCTTCATCAATTGCCCTAGGTCTTCATGAGCAAGCAAGTTGATGCACACCCACTAGTTTTCCATTGAGCTTTCATACACTTATAGATCTAGTGCATCTGTTACATGGCAATCCCTACTCACTCACATTGATATCAATTGATGGACATCTCCATAGTCCATTGATTTGCCTAGTCGATGTGAGACCTTCTCCCTACTTTTGTCTACTACCACCTTCTATGCCACCCATAGTGCTATGTCCATGGCTCATGCTCATGTATTGCATGAAGAGTTGAAAAGGTTCGAAAAAGTAAAGTATGAAAACAATTGCTTGGCTGACACGGGGATGGGCATGAGGGGTACCTTGTGTTAAGAAAAGGGAGCATAAAAGACTATATGATTTTGTAGGGATAACGTTCTTTAGCATTGATATTTTGAAAGACTTGATTGTTTGTTGGGATGCCCGAGTATTAAATTCTTTTATGTCAAATGATAGACTATTGCTTTGAATCACTCGTGTCTTAATATGCATGCCATGATTAGATTACATGATCAAGATTATGCTAGGTTGCATTCCACATCAAAAAATTCTTTTTTATCATTTACCTACTCGAAGACGAGAAGGAATTAAGCTTGGGGATGCTGATACGTCTTCGTCATATCTATAATCTTTGATTGTTCCATGCCAATATTCTACAACTTTTACGTACTTTTGACAACTATTTATACTATTTTTGGGACTAACATATCGATCCAGTGCCCAGTGCCAGTTCCTGTTTGTTACATGTTTTTTTGTTTCGCAGAAAATCCATATCAAACGGTCTCCAAATGGGATAAAAACGCACGGAGTTTTTTTGGAATATATGTGATTTTTGGGAAGAAGAATCGACGCGAGACGATGCCTGAGGGGGCCACGAGGCAGGGGCGCACCCTTGGGGCGTGGGCGTGCCCCTGACCCTCGTGGCCACCCCGTAAGGCGGTTGGTGCCCTTCGTTCGCCGCAAGAAAGCCAATATCTGGATACAAATCGTGTTAAAATTTCAGCCCAATCGGAGTTACGGATCTCCGGGAATATAAGAAACAGTGAAAGGCCAGAATCTGGAGCGCAGAAACACAGAGAGACAGATCCAATCTTGGAGGGGCTCTCGCTCCTCCACCACCATGGAGGCCATGGACCAGGGGTAAATCCTTCTCCCATCTAGGGAGAAGGTCAAGGAAGAAGAAGAAGGAGGGGGCCCTCTCCCCCTCTCTCCCAGTGGTGCCGGAACGCCGCCGGGGCCATCATCGTGTGACGACGATCTACACCAACACCTCCGTCATCTTCACCAACATCTTCATCACCTTCCCCCATCTATCTACAGCGGTCCACTTTCCCGCAACCCGATGTACCCTCTACTTGAACATGGTGTTTTATGCTTCATATTATTATCCAATGATGTGTTGCCATCCTATGATGTCTGAGTAGATTTTTGTTGTCCTATCGGTAATTGGTGAATTGCTATGATTGGTTTAATTTGCTTGTGGTAATGTTGCTGTCCTTTGGTGCCCATCATATGAGCGCACGCGTGGATCACACCATAGGGTTAGTTGTATGTTGATAGGACTATGTATTGGAGAGCAAGAGTGACAGAAGCTTCAACCTAGCATAGAAATTGATGCATATGGGATTGAAGGTGGACCAATATATCTTAATGCTATGGTTGGGTTTTAACTTAATGAACGTTAGTAGTTGCAGATGCTTGCTAATAGTTCCAATCATAAGTGCATAGAATTCCAAGTCAGGGATGACATGCTAGCAGTGGCCTCTCCCACATAAAACTTGCCATCGGTCTAGTAACATAGTCAATTGCTTAGGGACAATTTCGCAACTCCTACCACCACTTTTCCACACTCGCTATACTTACTTTATTGTTTCTTTACCTAAAACAGCCCCTAGTTTTTATTTACGTCCTCTATTCTTGCAAACCTATCCCGTTACACCTATAAAGTACTTCTAGTTTTATACTTGTTCTAGGTAAAGTAAACGTCAAGCATGAGTAGAGTTGTATCGGTGGTCGATATAACTTGAGGGAATATTTGTTCTACTTTTAGCTCCTCGTTGGGTTTGACACTCTTACTTATCGAAAACTGTTGCGATCCCCTATACTTGTGGGTTATCAGGCAGCACTCTGTTATTATGTCAGGTGCTCACCAAAAGGCCAGACACCTACAGGGTTGCCACGTCCACCATACTTCTCCCTTAGCCAACAAGCTACTGTACTAATTAAGATATACGTACTACTCACAGGAAAAGCAAAGCAAAGAAACCTAGCTCACACATAGGATTCCTATTACATACTTACATCCTAATTAATCAAACATGCCCATATGAAATGCATAATGTAGTCCCATGTAAGTAATGGGTGTCCCAACACTAATCATGCGTCCCCACATGCATTTAGTCTTATAATTAGGGTCAGTAACTTAATATAAGACTTCATTCTTAATATCTTGGAGCAAGAACTCCCCTTGGCCATAAGTGGCCTGAGTAGCAAGCAGTCCTATGAAGCCTCTATAAATGGTAGTGTACATATCAAGAAGCCTTGGGAGACTAGGAGGAAATGCAGAACGTGATTTGTTCTCCTGCGGCAACTCGCTAGCACAAATGATGTCCCTTCTGGAAACGAGCAGAGAGAGAAGATGGGAGGGGACCTTCCATGGTGCGAATGTGGAGAAGGAGCAACTGTGGAGGCCGTCGATGTCATCCTGGTCGCTGGCAGACCGCGGGCGCACCTGGAGCTCGCGCATTGATACGTCTCCAACGTATCTATAATTTTTGATTGTTCCATGCTATTATATTATCCTTCTAGGATGTTTTATGGGCTTTTATATACACTTTTATATGATTTTTGGGACTAACCTATTAACCCAGAGCCAAGTGCTAGTTTCTGTTTTTCTCCTGTTTTAGGGTATCGCAGAAAAGGAATATCAAACGGAGCCCAATTGGCCTGAAACTCAAGGAGGTTATTTTTGGACCAGAAGAAGCCCAGGAAGTGCCGGAGGGGGACCAGAAGATCCACGGGCTGCCCATGAGGGTAGTGGGCACGCCCCCTCCCTAGGCGCGCCCCCTGCCTCATGCACAGCCCGGAGACCCCCTTTACTTGCCCCCAACTCCAACACCTCCTATATATACTGAAACCTCCGGAAAATAACCTAGATTGGGATTTCCGCCGCCGAAGCCTCTGTTGCCACCGAAAACCAATCTAGACCATGTTCCGGCACCCTGTCAGAGGGGGGAACCCTCTCCGATGGCCATCTTCATCATCGCGGCGCTCTCCATGACGAGAAGGGAGTAGTCCACCCTCGGGGCTGAGGGTATGTACCAGTAGCTTTGTGTTTGATCTCTCTCTCTCTCTCTCTCTCTCTCTCTCTCTCTCGTGTTCTTGAGATGGCACGATCTTGATGTATCGCGAGCTTTGCTATTATGGTTGGATCTTATGATGTTTCTCCCCCTCTACTCTCTTGTGATGAATTGAGTTTTCCCTTTGAAGTTATCCTATCGGATTGAGTCTTTAAGGATTTGAGAACACTTGATGTAAGCCTTGCGTGGGATACCCATGGTGACAATGGGGTATTCTATTGATTCACTTGATGTATGTTTTGGTGATCAACTTACGGGTTCCGTAACCTTGGGAATCTATGCATAGGGGCTGCCCATGAGGGTAGGGGGCGCCCCCTGCCTCGTGGACAGCCCGGAGACCCCCTTTACTTGCCCCCGACTCCAACACCTCCTATATATACTGAAACCTCCGGAAAATAACCTATATCAGGAGTTCCGCCGCCGAAAGCCTCTGTTGCCACCGAAAACCAATCTAGACCCTGTTCCGGCACCTTGCCGGAGGGGGGAACCCTCTCCGGTGGCCATCTTCATCATCCCGGCGCTCTCCATGACGAGGAGGGAGTAGTCCACCCTTGGGGCTGAGGGTATGTACCAGTAGCTATGTGTTTGATCTCTCTCTCTCTCTCTCTCTCTCTCTCTCTCTCTCGTGTTCTTGAGATGGCACGATCTTGATCTATCGTGAGCTTTGCTATTATCGTTGGATCTTATGATGTTTCTCCCCCTCTACTCTCTTGTGATGGATTGAGTTTTCCCTTTGAAGTTATCTTATCAGATTGAGTCTTTAAGGATTTGAGAACACTTGATGTATGTCTTGCATGTGCTTATCTATGGTGACAATGGGATATCACGTGATCTACTTGATGTATGTTTTGGTGATCAACTTGTGGGTTCCGTGACCTTGGGAATCTATGCATAGGGGTTGGCACACATTTTCGTCTTGACTTTCCTGTAGAAACTTTGGGGCACTCTTTGAAGTTCTTTGTGTTGGTTGAATAGATGAATCTGAGATTGTGTGATGCATATCGTATAATCATGCCCACGGATACTTGAGGTGACAATGGACTATCTAGGAGACATTAGGGTTTTGATTCATTTGTGTCTTAATGTGTTATTCTAGTATGAACTCTATGATAGATCGAACGGAAAGAATAGCTTTATGTTATTTTACTACAGACTCTTGAATAGATCGATCAGAAAGAATAACTTTGAGGTGGTTTCGTACCCTACTATAATCTCTTCATTTGTTCTCCGCTATTAGTTACTTTGGAGTGACTCTTTGTTGCATGTTGAGGGATAGTTATATGATCCAGTTATGTTATTATTGTTGAGAGAACTTGCACTAGTGAAAGTATGAACCCTAGGCCTTGTTTCCTACCATTGCAACACCGTTTATGCTCACTTTTATCATTAGTTACCTTGCTTTTTTATAATTCAGATTACAAAAACCTATATCTACATCCATATTGCACTTGTATCACCATCTCTTCGCCGAACTAGTGCACCTATAGAATTTACCATTGTATTGGGTGTGTTGGGGACACAAGAGACTCTTTGTTATTTGGTTGCAGGGTTGTTTGAGAGACACCATCTTCATCCTACGCCTCCCACGGATTGATAAACCTTAGATCATCCACTTGAGGGAAATTTTCTACTCTCCTACAAACCTCTGCACTTGGAGGCCCAACAACGTCGACAAGAAGAAGGTTGCATAGTAGACATCAAGCTCTTTTCTGGCACCGTTGCCGGGGAGGTGAGTGCTTGAAGGTATATCTTTAGATCTTGCAATCGAATATTTTTGTTTCTTGTTTTATCACTAGTTTAGTTTATAAAAGAAAACTACAAAAAAATGGAATTAAGATTACCTCATATGCTTCATCTTTTTAATATCTTTCGTGAAAATGATGGGAAGGAAAATTGTGCTCAAGTACTAGAAGAGGAATTACATAGAATGCTTGGCACTAAAAACTTGAATGATGAGCATGATTGCAATGTTGTTACTGTGAATTCTTCAAATATCCATAGTACTAATGATGATTGCACTAGTCATGATGAAAATATCTTTTATAAGCATGTCGACTTTTGTGGAGTTCATAGAGTTTGCAAGTACGTACCAAATAGGGAAGATAGATTTTACAAGAGGCATAAGTATTTGGAAACTAAATGATTGCAAGAAAGGCTAGATGATTGTGCAGAAGATTTAAAATTTCTTTGCCATCCTTGTGAACTTTGCAATGAATGTGATCATTTAAATCCCCAATGCAAATTGTTTCATGATCAAATCGTGTCCAAAAATTGTGATGACTTGACTTCCCTTGCACATCATAATGAACTTAGTTTGCTTGTGGGTTATGAAGAAATGAAACGTTTAACTAAGGATCTTCCAGAATTTTTCCTTGATAAAGTTCTTGACTTTGATATGGAGGAAATTCATATGTATTGTGCTGTGAATTGCATTGAAAATCCTTATATTGCCAATTACATAAAGTCAAGAAAACAAATAGAAGATGAAGCGAATACTAATGAAAGGGAAGAGATTTCCCAATATCCTCCTATTCTTTCTTATGATGAATCAGGTAACGAGGAGGAGTCTTCTATTCAACCAATCTCATTAATAAGGAGCTCCAAAAAGAAGATTAAACCCACACATAATGTGAAGAAGAAAAATAAAATACGGAGAAGCAAAGATAAAAAGGTATCCCTCCCAAATGATGTTGCTCCTATTACTCATTGTGATGATAATAATTGCTATACTATCGGTGCTATCCATACTATTAATGATGAGAGTGATTATGCTTATGATATGCAAAGGCCCAAGCTTGGGGATGCTATGTTTGATGAGAATGACATGTTTGAGAATGTATTTTCTGCAATTAATGTTTGTCCCAACCTTGGGGAGGCTATGTTTTATGAAGATGATATTTTTAGCCCCCCAAGGTTTGGTATGCAAATCTATTATGATGAAAGCATGCCTCCTACTTATGATGATTATTGTGATGACAATTATGACATAAAAAGTAGTGATGATTATATTTATCAAACTTGTCATGATTATGATTACCCTTTTTCTGAACATTACTCTTTTAATGTGGAAACAATCTGTAGTATCCAAGTCTCTTATGATACTCCCACTATTCTGAATGAGAAGAATTTTGCTTATGTGGAGAGTAATAAAATTTATATGCTTGGGGATCATGAAAAGAATGCTTTATGTGATGGTTATATTGTTTAATTCATTCATGATGCTACTGAAAATTATTATGAGGGAGGAACATATGCTTGTAGGAGTTGCAGTAATATCAAGTTTCCTCTCTATGTGCTTAAAGTTTTGAAGTTATGCTTGTTTTACCTTCCTATGCTAGTTGATTATTGTTCCCATAAGTTGTTTGCTCACAATATCCCTATTCATAGGAACTGGGTTAGGCTTAAATGTGCTAGTCATATTCTTCATGATGCTCCCTTTATGTTTCAATTCTTATCTTTTATGTCAGCATCATTGAAATCATCATGCCTAGCTAGGGGCGTTAAACGACAACCCTTGTTGGGGGGCAACCCAACTTTATTTTCTTTGCTTTTACTTCTGTTTAGTAATAATATTGCATCTAGTTTCTGTTTAGATGTGGTTTTGTGTTTTAATTAGTGTTTGTGCCAAGTAGAACCTTTGGGAAGACTTGTGTGAAGTTTATATGATCATGCTGTAAAAAACAAAAACTTTAGCGCTCACGAGATTGGCTACCATTTTTTTTCTGGAGAGTGCTTTTTAGTTGATTCTTTTTGCAGATGATTAATTAAAAAATTCCTCACGTCCACCAATTTATTTCCGAATTTTTAGAGTTACAGAAGTATTCGAAAGTTACAGATTACTACAAACTGTTCTGTTTTTGACAGATTCTGTTTTCTATGTGTTGTTTGCTTATTTTGATGAATCTATGAGTAGTATCGGAGGGTATGAACCATGGATAAGTTGGAATAAAGTAGATATTACACCAATATGAATTTAGAATGAGTTCATAACAGTACCTAAGTGGTGGTTTTATTTTCTTATACTAACGGAGCTTACGAGTTTTCTGTTGAGTTTTGTGTTGTGAAGTTTTCAAGTTTTGGGTGAAGATTCGATGGACTATGGAATAAGGAGTGTCAAGAGCCTAAGCTTGGGGATGCCCAAGGCACCCCAAGGTAATATTCAAGGACAACCAAAAGCCTAAGCTTGGGGATGCCCCGGGAAGGCATCCCCTCTTTCATCTTTGTCTATCGATAACTTTACTCGATGTTATATTTTTATTCACCACATGATATGTGTTTTGCTTGGAGCGTCATTTTATTTTAGTTTGTTTTGCTTGCTGTTTGAATAATATCCCAAGATCTGAAGTTCTTAAATGTTGGAGAGTCTTCACATAGTTACATAATTATTGAACTACTCATTGATCTTCACTTATATCTTTCGGAGTAGTTTGTTATTGCTCTAGTGCTTCACTTATATCTTTTTAGAGCACGGTGGTGGTTTTATTTTGAAGAAATAGATGAACTCTCATGCTTCACTTATATTATTTTGAGAGTCTTTTAGAACAACATGGTAATTTGCTTTGGTTATGAAATTAGTCCTAATATGATAGGCATCCAAGATGAGTATAGTAAAAACTTTCACATAAAGTGCTATGAATGATAGGATAAGTTTGATACTTGATGATTGTTTTGAGATAGGAGGATGATGATATTAGAGTCATGCTAGTGGAGTAATTATGAATTCAAGAAATACTTGTGTTAAAGTTTGTGATTCCCGTAGCATGCACATATGGTCAACCGCTATGTGACGAAGTTAGTGTCGTGGTTCTAAGCCTGACAGTACGAGTAGGGGTACGAATGAGGAGGCAAGGCCCTAGGTATGGTGGAGTTGTACACAAGGTGTTTTATGAGTTCAGGCCCTTCTCGGAGGAAGTAACAGCCCTACGTCTCGGTGCCCGGAGGGAGTCGACTGATATGTGTATATGTGTGAGTTACAAGGATGCGAACCCTTGTACTGGAGGAGGGGGTGGCTTATATAGTGCGCCAGGACCCCAGCCATGCTCCACGTTACTAAGGGTTCAATGTACATTAAGGCAGACGTTACCGGTAACGTCTGCAGTAAAGAGTAATAAAGGCATTCACTACGGCGAGTAAATACCATACCGTTGTTGTCCTAAGGGACCTTTGACCTTCGGGGGTCGAGTGCCTTGGATGGGTCGAGTGGAGTTGAGTCATCTTGTAGGTGATGTCCAGTCGAGTGGGGTGTCCTCTTGGGCCGTCTTAGTCGACTGTCCTTACCATCACAGGTTTTGTCTTTTGATCTTCTGGGGTAGCGACCTTGGGTGAGGTACCTTGGTCAGGCCTGTGACCCTACCCTAGGTCTGTAACCTCGTCAGTAGCCCCCGAATGGATTGAGACTTGAGCACGAGAGAGTGCTGAAGAGAGCCTTGGTCCTGGCTCGACGCCCTTGGGGTAGTCTTATCTGAGCTTGTGGACTAGGCTGTTTTTCTCAATCTCGTCTTGGTCGCCTTGATCGATTCCGGAACTGTCGAGTGTGTTTGTTGCGTTGTCTGACGACTGAACTTTGCGCTAGGCGTCGGGCGCCGTTGGCGTGCGCAGTTTTCGGCGGGATCGGTTGTTCTCTGGTGGCCGGATTTCGTGGGATTTCAAAATTTGGGGAAGCGCGCGGGGCGGGTCGTGCCACAGCAATCAGACGGATATGGTCGGGACGCCTCGATCCTTGCACCACCTTTTTCGCCACGTATTGCGTCCGCGCCTGTTGCGGGATTTGATAAGATTGCTCGGGGCCACCGGTCAGTCACTCGACCGTGGTGCTATAAATGCGCGCCGAGCCCGAAGCGCAGGCACTGTGCGCCCATTCTTCTGGAGTCGGTTCGGGGTTGGCAGTCGACTTGGTTCTATTATAAGGACAGTCTGACTCCCGATCACTCGACTGGACTCCCCCCTTTCTCTCTTGGTCGAGCCAGCCAGCCTCCATCAATGACTGTGGGTCGGGCCGAGAGGGCGGAAGTGAACATGTTGGTGGAATGGGTCGTCCAATTGGTCCACGAGGGAGTCACAGGGTTGGACCTGCTTGAGGTATATGATGGCTTCTCGCCCCTCGTTGGTTACCCCAAGTGGAAGGTTTGAGATGCAGTGTAGCGGAAGTTTTCCCTTGGCAAAGATACCAAGGATCGATTTCCCCTGAGACTCCCAGTTTCAACAAGAAGGTGTTAACTGCTAACGGCGCCAGATATTAGCAATCAACGTGGACCTGCACACAGATACAAATAACTTTGCTCCCAACGCGTACAGAGAGGTTGTCAATCCCTCCGGCCTTGTCGTTTACAAAGGATCAAACACAAGTGATAATAGTGATAGGTATTGCTGCAAATAGTAAGTAAAAACAGAAAGTAAATAGCGGATGTGATCAGTGATGGTAATATGGACCGGGGTCACATGATGTTCACTAGTGATGTCTCTCTCCCAAAAGACGATAAAACATCTATGTGAGGTAAACGAATTACAGCTGGGCAATTGACAGGACCATGTGCGCAAACAATGCTCACTATGTTGCAAGAAAGGTAGAGGTTCAAAGCATGGGCGGTACGCCAAGGCAAGTAGACCGAAATCCATCTGCATCTACTACTAATCATCCACCTTGAGATATCTATCCAGAACATCTCGCTGGTATTAAGTTGCGAGTCCCACCCATAGTGTAAACTCAAAGCAACAGACAACTGCATTAAAAGAACTTTGCGTAAAGTAAACAATCCTTGCACCCGCGGGCACAAGCACCGTTGTTTTCCCCCTTGTGGCAACAACACATCCCCTAGACTCATGTTTCTGTCACTCAAACTAGTCATCGAGGGGCATGAACCCACAATCGAGCATAACGTTCCCTCTTGGAGTCACTACCTACTATTTGGCCAAAGCAATAAATAGCAACGGAGAACATGCAAGAATTACTTACGAACATAAATATAAAAGAGGTAAATCAAATATATTGCTCAAACACAATCTGAACATAATCTCACAATCCATCGGATCCCAGCAAACTCATCATAGCAACAGCATAAGGATTACATATGTGCCTCGATCATGTAGGGCAGCTCACGAGGTCTAATTAGTGAAGCACAAGAACGGGAGGAGAACATCACATAGCTACTGGTCATGAACCCATGGTCCAAAGGAGACTACTCACAACTCATCCGGGAGACGTCCATGGTGGTGGAGAGGCTCCCGGTGGTGATCCTCCCCTCCGGCAGGGTGCCGGGAAGAGTTCTCCTGGTGCTCCCGATCTTGGAAGCGCGGCGGCGGCGGAACAGAGATGAGATCGCGAAAAAGGGTTCCCGTCTCGAGGGTTTCGGGACGCGTGTTAAATATATGCCAAAGGGGGGCATCAGCTGAGGCCTGGGGGGCCCAGGCGCCCCCCCGGCGCGACCAGGAGGGGGGCCGCGCCACCAGGGCGCCTGGAGCAGTGGTGGCCCCCCTCCAGCCCTACTTCGGCTGCCGGGAAGCTTCTGGAACGCTGATTTTTTATATAATTTTTCCGGGATTTTTTTGGCAGTTTACGTGATGGGAAAACCTGAAATACAAAAACAGCAGAAAACAGAAACTGGCACTGGGGTGCACTGAGTTAATAGGTTAGTCCAAATATGATCAAAAGTGTATGGAAGTGTATAAATATCATAGCAATATCACCCAAAAGAGGCATGGAGCAAGCAGAAATTATAGATACGTTTTGGACGTATCAACATCCCCAAGCTTAATTCCTGCTCGTCCTCGAGTAGGTAAATGATAACAAGAATAATTTCTGTGGTGACATGCTATTAACCATATAGGACTTTTTCATAGTCATATGACAAAAGCTTACTGAGACAATGAATCTGTAGTAATTAAGTTGCCTCATGAGAAAATCACAAAGAACTGAAAGTTTTACAATATGATACTGAAACATCAAATAGATTTGTAATGAGCATGGTGTGCAAATATGATAAAGTGATATCTTGCTTGCCCCCTTTAGTGAAGAAAAACATAAATGCAGGGGCACCTCCAAGGTTTAAGTGATGACTAGATACAATGATTTCAGAATAAACGATATCACAATCATGCAAAAGACAATGCTACTTTGGGACAATGCACATTACACTCAGAATGACAATCATGCTCTCAGTAGTTGGTGCTTTAAAAGAAGGTGGAGACTCTCGAACCGTGGCTTTTGTTGGCAAGGTTGAAAACCCGTAGTCGGAAATATAGACAAAGCATGTACCAGAGCTCTTGGTTTTAAAAACAGAAGTAATAATTATTTTTTTAGATTATGCATGTTCCGTCAACGAATGCTAGCAGACAACTCAATCACTTCTTGAGATGGACAAGTTTCGAGGAACGGCTCCCGAATGAGGACGATCACATCCTCTTAATCTCCTTTGTTTATCACTGCCAAAGTTTTCTGATTTCTCATGAACAAAGCGTGAAGGAGGGTTTGTTTGTTATATTATTTTTGAGCCGGGCGCACTCTTTGCCAGTTCCTTCTCGTATTATGGGTTTGCACATTAGACATGCAATCCCGGGGTGAAGCTTGTCCAACTTAAAAAGATCATGAATTAACTACTACTTCCTCATGAACTTAAAACAGAGGCACAAAACAGAAATGCATTTTTTTTGAATAATTTCAAGATGGTACATGAAAGTCTCCGTTAGGAATGGCAGGTAAATACCATGTATAGGAAGGTATGGTGGACTCATATGGCATAACTGGTTTAAAGGATTTTGGATGCACAAGCAGTCAGTCCACTTAGTACAGGTGGAGGTTAGCAAAAGACTGGGAGCGACCAACTAAGAGAGCAATGACAGTCATAATCATGCAGAGCGACAAAGCAACATTGAATCAAGCATGGAAGTTATATCGCTACTCAGAAACTAAAGATCATCAAGGCTTGACAGACTTTCTTTACAGTCTTAAATATGCGTGAGCATACGCCAAGTCAATCAACATAAATTCTTGAAGGAAGATATTACTAAACCATACCACATCATAGGCAAACAAATCATGTTGGTACTCCAATAACACATTGGGAACCCCCCAGCTATTTGAGACTAACCATAAGAAAACATGAACTACTAAGCACCATTATGCACGTAGCATTTTTATCATAGACATATCAACCAATGCAACAGAAGCAAACTCTCTTAATAAGATAAGCATGATAACTGAAGAGAGTTCAAGCAACCAACTAAACAAAAGCTCTTTAAAAAGATAAGTATGAAAATTAAGAGCTAAGCATGATAGTAGCTATTGAAAGACCAAGAACACACACAACAAAGATAGACATGAAAATTCTATGTTATGTTCTAGGTAGAAGTGGAGCGTGTTTCTCTCCCACACAAAGAAAGCTGAGTTCCGGCTCGTTATGAAAAGCTAAAGAAAACTAAAAAGGAAAACTAAAAGCAAGACGCTCCAAGCATAGCACATAACACATGAAGTGATAAAAATATAGTGGAACGAAAGACGAACTGATAATGTTGATGGAGAAGGGGATGCACGGGGGCATCCCCAAGCTTAGACGCTTGAGTATCCTTGAATATTCCTCGGGGGTGCATGGGGGCATCCCCAAGCTTGAGCATTTGACACTCCTGAATCTTTTTATCATCTTCCCTCGCACACTTGAAAACTCCCTTCATACATAACTCATCATAATCTGATTAGCGAGGTTAGTACCCTTAATAAAACAATTGTTCCTTGCTGGAAATAAGGATATTCTTGAAGGTCTACTGTTTCTCAAGATTCCCAAAAGGTTTTTGCAAAGAAAAAGCAAGCTCAAGGTTTGCAAAATGAAGGAAAGGCAAAACAAGACAGAATCTGTGAAAAACAGAACAGCAGGTAGTAAATGATTTTTTCGGGGCACTTATGCAACTCTAATCAAAAAACTCAGAATAGACGCACGAAAGACAATTGTATAGAGCACGCTGTCGAAAAAATTCAGACCAAAAAGATGGTCTGGTGATGTTATAGGAATTTTTCTATCCAAGGACAGAATCTGTTTCCTGGACAGCACGTCACAACTTTTGAACTTTCTTGCAATCAGAGGCTACACTTGGCACAAAGTTGAAAAGCAAAGATACAATGATGATGCTACTGTAGTAACAACATCAAGACACAACAAAAGCAAAATAAAATTTTATTCATGTGGGCTGCCTCCCAAAAGCGCTTTCTTTTATGCCTTTAAGCTAGGCATAATGCAAAGAGATCAAGTTTTATCAAGAGTAAAAGAATAGCTAGCCCGTATAACGGACTCAAAAGGTAACTTAATCTTCTTTCGAGGGAAGTGTTCCATCCCTTTCTTGAGAGGAAATTGGAATTTTATATTCCCCTCTTTCATGTCAATGATAGCACCAACGGTGCATAGAAAAGGACGTCCCAAAATAATTGGACAAGAAGGTTCACATTCAATATCCATAATAATAAAATCAACGGGAACGTAGTTGTCATTGACAATGATAAGAACATTGTCGATCCTCCCCAAAGGTTTCTTTATGGAAGAATCAACGAGACGAACACCAAAAGAACAAGAATCAAAAGGTTTCAATTTAAGCATATCATATAGTCTTTTGGGCATAATGGAGGTACTAGCTACAACATCACATAAAGCATAGCAAGAGAAGTTATTTATCTTAATTTTAATCATAGGATCCTAACCATCTTCTAGCTTTCTAGGTATGGAGGCTTCTACTCTAAGTTTCTCCTCCCTAGCTTTGATGAGAGCATTAGTGATATGCTCTGTGAAGGCAAGATTAAGCGTGCTAGTGCGGGGATCTCTAGACATCTTGTGAAGGAAATCAATAACTTCGGTAAGAGTGCAATTATCAAAATCAAGGTCACTACTATCAAGTAAAGTGGTAGTGGTGTCCTTTAGGTTCACTTGTTTGGTAGTTTCTATAGTCATAGCATCACCATTAATAGGTCCATTGGGACCAGGAGTGCATTGGGTGCTAAGAGTTTGGATATCCTCAACAACTTGGATAGTAGCAACAGTGTGGTGGGTAGGAAGGCTCTTAATTCTATCTTCTTCCTCCCTTTCTCTAGCCCATCTCTCTTTAAGTTTAGCCAACATCCTAATGTTTTCATTAATTTGCACTTGAATAGCATTCATAGGAGTGACCTTCCTCTCCTCAAGAGGAGAAGTTCTAATTTTAAGCAATTCTACCTCATGGGCTAAATTGTCTACCTTCGAAGAGAGATCATCTAGTTTGTTTAGTTTTTCTTCTACACTCTTATTAAAGGCTTTTTGGGTAGTGATGAAATCTTTAAGCATAATCTCTAGTTCAGTAGTGGAGTTCTTGGTGCTAGGATAAGCATTGTTGTTCCCATAAGAATTAGAGGGGAACGGTCTAGGATTGCTACCAAAATTACTCCTATAAGCATTGTTATTAAAATTGTTTCTAGAGATAAAGTTCACGTCTACTTGTTCTTGAGCAATCAAAGAATTTAAAGGAACATCACGAGGATCAACAGAAGATTGCTTCGAAAGTAGAGACATGATCAAGTCAACTTTTTCATTTAGGGAGGAAATCTCCTCGACAGAGTTTACCTTCCTACCTGTTGGAGCGCATTCGGTGTGCCATTGGGAATAGTTGGTCATCATCTCATCGAGAAGCTTCGTGGCAGCACCAAGTGTAGTTGACATAAAGGTTCCTCCCGCGGCCGAATCTAACAAGTTCCGCGAGGTAAAGTTCAAGCCTGCATAAAAAGTTTGGATAACCATCCAAGTAGTCAAACCATGAGTAGGGCAGTTCTTGACAAGAGATTTCATGCGTTCCCAAGCTTGGGCAACGTGTTCATTATCCAATTGTTTAAAATTCATTATGTTACTTCTTAGTTGCATAATTTTAGCAGGTGGATAGTACTTTCCAATAAAAGCATCTTTGCACTTGTCCCATGAATCTATGCTATTTCTAGGCAAAGATTGAAACCAAATTTTAGCTCCTCCTCTCAAGGAGAAAGGAAAAAGCTTAAGCTTAACAATATTACCATCTATTTCTTGGTACTTTTGCATATCACAAAGTTCAACAAAATTGTTTAAGTGTAAAGCAGCATCATCTCCAGCACCGGAGAATTGATCTTTCATGACTAAGTTTAGTAAAGCAGGTTTAATTTCATAAGATGGTGCTGAAGTGGCAGGTGTAGTGATAGGTGTGCAGATAAAGTCATCATTGTTATGACTAGTGAAGTCACACAACTTGGTGTTCTCGGTGGAACCCATAGTAGCAAGCAAGCAAGATAACTATTTTTGTGATTTTCGATAAAAGATACTAAAGCAAAAATGAAAGGTAAACTAACAAGACTAAAAAGCAAAGGTAAAAGATAGCGTGCAACTCCCCTATCTTGAAGAGTGGAGTCCCCGGCAACGGCGCCAGAAAACTTTGCTTGATGGCTTCTCGCCCCTCGTTGGTTACCCCAAGTGGAAGGTTTGAGATGCAGTGTAGCGGAAGTTTTCCCTTGGCAAAGATACCAAGGATCGATTTCCCCTGAGACTCCCAGTTTCAACAAGAAGGTGTTAACTGCTAACGGCGCCAGATATTAGCAATCAACGTGGACCTGCACACAGATACAAATAACTTTGCTCCCAACGAGTACAGAGAGGTTGTCAATCCCTCCGGCCTTGTCGTTTACAAAGGATCAAACACAAGTGATAATAGTGATAGGTATTGCTGCAAATAGTAAGTAAAAACAGAAAGTAAATAGCGGATGTGATCAGTGATGGTAATATGGACCGGGGTCCCATGATGTTGACTAGTGATGTCTCTCTCCCAAAAGACGATAAAACAGCTATGTGAGGTAAACGAATTACAGCTGGGCAATTGACAGGACCATGTGCGCAAACCAATGCTGACTATGTTGCAAGAAAGGTAGAGGTTCAAAGCATGGGCGGTACGCCAAGGCAAGTAGACCGAAATCCATCTGCATCTACTACTAATCATCCACCTTGAGATATCTATCCAGAACATCTCGCTGGTATTAAGTTGCGAGTCCCACCCATAGTGTAAACTCAAAGCAACAGACAACTGCATTAAAAGAACTTTGCGTAAAGTAAACAATCCTTGCACCCGCGGGCACAAGCACCGTTGTTTTCCCCCTTGTGGCAACAGCACATCCCCTAGACTCATGTTTCTGTCACTCAAACTAGTCATCGAGGGGCATGAACCCACAATCGAGCATTCCCTCTTGGAGTCACTACCTACTACTTGGCCAAAGCAATAAATAGCAACGGAGAACATGCAAGAATTACTTACGAACATAAATATAAAAGAGGTAAATCAAATATATTGCTCAAACACAATCTGAACATAATCTCACAATCCATCGGATCCCAGCAAACTCATCATAGCAACATCATAAGGATTACATATGTGCCTCAATCATGTAGGGCAGCTCACGAGGTCTAATTAGTGAAGCACAAGAACGGGAGGAGAACATCATATAGCTACTGGTCATGGACCCATGGTCCAAAGGAGACTACTCACAACTCATCCGGGAGGCGTCCATGGTGGTGGAGAGGCTCCCGGTGGTGATCCTCCCCTCCGGCAGGGTGCCGGGAAGAGTTCTCCTGGTGCTCCCGATCTTGGAAGCGCGGCGGCGGCGGAACAGAGATGAGATCGCGAAAAAGGGTTCCCGTCTCGAGGGTTTCGGGACGCGTGTTAAATATATGCCAAAGGGGGGCATCAGCGGAGGCCTGGGGGGCCCAGGCGCCCCCCGGCGCGGCCAGGAGGGGGGCCGCGCCACCAGGGCGCCTGGAGCCCTGGTGGCCCCCCTCCGGTCTTACTTCGGCTGCCGGGAAGCTTCTGGAACGCTGATTTTTTATATAATTTTTCCGGGATTTTTCTGGCAGTTTACGTGATGGGAAAACCTGAAATACAAAAACAGCAGAAAACAGAAACTGGCACTGGGGTGCACTGAGTTAATAGGTTAGTCCAAATATGATCAAAAGTGTATGGAAGTGTATAAATATCATAGCAATATCACCCAAAAGAGGCATGGAGCAAGCAGAAATTATAGATACGTTTTGGACGTATCAGTATACCACATGCGGAGGATCCAGCCTCTCCAGGCTCAGGACCACCCGATGTGGCTGTACTCCGGCACCGACGACTCGTCACGAGTCCACCCGGAAGCAGCGGACGTGAAGTACGTGGCGCAGTGCCTGAAGTGCGTCACGGGGAACAAAGACAACCCCAGGGGGTCCGGGAGGGTTCTCCCATTCGACGCCGACCATCTTCCTGACAAGGTCTGTCCTTGGCTTCCGAGTGGTGTTCCTGTTATTGGCTTGTAGTTGTCTTGATGAGTCCGACTAACATTTGGCTGATCTTCCTTCTCTGCAGATCTATACTGAAATGTACTCGGTGCCCAACGGGGATCAGGTCCAAGAGGGCGAAGAGGGTGTGGGTGACGTCTCCGAGTGGAAGTCTGACAAAGAGACCGAAGAGGAGAGCGAGGACTACAACAGCGGGGAGGAGGTCGAGTCACCTCCCTGTGACGAGAAACGATCCAAGGGGAAGCATGACCCAGGGGTCGTGCGCTCTCGGACGGGGCCCTCCAGCTTCTAGGCGCCAAAGCGAGCTCGCACAGCCACTCCTGACCCATCTGAGAAGGCGCCCAAGCAACCCAAGGTCACCACCGCCAAGCCCCGGAAGGCCCTGCCCAAGATCAAGGTGGATGTTCCCGTCGCCTCCACGTAAGTGCTATTCAGCTTTGTTCCTTTCTGCCTTTCGGAGGTCGACTCTGTCTTCGTTGACTCAACTTCAAGGAAATTCCTCAGTGCCGTTGCTTTCGCGACCTCGATAGACATCGACAAGGGCCGGGACGATGAGGAGACCGCAGATGCTGCTACGTCCCGCGCAGGTGCGAGTTGTAGACAGTGCTTTGCTTTTCGTCGGTTAGAGCTGGCGGTCGACTGAACCTCACAATTGCTCGTTTTGAAGTGCCGCGCCACGTCATAGAGCTCCCAGACGATGATGATGATGACGAGGAGCGCTCGGGAGAGGCTCGACGACGCACGGGGAGGAAGGGTCGGAAGGTGCCTTCTGGCCAAGAGGCCCAGCGACAGGAAGACGTGGTCCGGACCACTGTCTCCTTTGCCGTCCCTGTGTCGACTGAACGCCCAGCTTCGTCAGCTGGAGGGGCCGTCGACCCGGCTCCTACTCCAACCGTCCACCCAGCGCCCGCTCCGGCCGTCGACCTAGCGCCTGCTCTATCGTCCGTTCTCTTCTCCACCTATCGCCTCCCGGAGGATCCCGTGGGCGCGGCTCAAGAAGCCGTTCGCCGGGCGAGGATAATGATGGAGAAGACAAAGACGGCGTACGAGGCCAGCATGGCTGCTTACGACGCTAGTTCCGCCCTTTGGACGAATGTCCAGGTTTGTTTCCTCCAACTGATTGGCTTGCTGTGCTGGAATAGTCTTCAGTTTGAAAAATCTACTGCTTTGTTCGTAAGATGATGCCATGTCACACCCACTCGGTGTTTTCTTGCCGTGTAGTCTTTAGAGTTTGAAGTTCGTTCGATAGGCCACGGTCGGCTGAAGTCTTCGGTCGACTATGGTCTTAGAATTACTTGTTTGCTCTGAACTTGACTTGAGCTCGGGCCAGACTGATCTTGGCAGAGTGAGAACTAGTGTGGGCACTCTCAGTGCACCCACTAGGTGTAGTCCCCGAGACCATGGTCGACTGTTGGAAGTCGGCCATGGTCTGATAATAGAACTTTCATCCTTGTTGTTTTTTTTAGCTCGGGCCAGACTGATCTTGGCCGAGCGAGAACCAGTGGGGGCACGCTCAGTGCACCCACTGGGTGTAGTCCCCGAGACTGCGGTTGAGTGTTTGACTCGACTGTAGTCTTAGAACTCTGATTTGTTGTGTTGATGCAGAAATCTTGCAAGTTTGGAGCTAAATTTGCGGATCTTGAGAAGAAGCAGATCCAGCTCAATCTCGACTTGCAGCTGGCTCGGGACCACCTAAAGAAGACGCAGGACGAAGCAGCTGGTAACTGACGCGAGCAACTCGTCGACTGATCTTTGATAAGTATGTCCCGCGTTCCCTCATGTTCATCCGTCTAGTGATGTCTCTTGTAGGCCAACTGAAGGCGGCCTTGGAGCAGAAAGACCTCGACTTGGCGGCGGCGCAGCAGCAGGCTCAAGAGAAAACAGAACTGGCAGAGCAGAAGCTGGCTTCCGTTGGCGCGCTTGAGGCGGAGATCACCAGGCTGAAGGGTTCTCTCGACGCGGCTAACCAAGAAGTGACTCGACTGAAGAATGCCAAGAGTGCTCTGAATGACAAATACGAGGGCCTCTTCCAGAAGAAGAACGATCTGGAAGCTTATCTGAGCGACCTCACCAAGAAGTGGTATCTCGTGCTCGAAGGTATGTCTCTTTGGCTCAGACTAAGTGGGATTGGTCGACTCGTATCTTGCTTGCTGACTCGACGTGTTTCTTGTGGTGTAGAATTCTGCCGCAACTTCGAAGAAGAGACTGGGCGGGTCGAACCCGGTCTGGACCCAGCCAATTCCATCGTCAAGGACGAAGCTGCCATGAATATCTTGAGGTTGGAGTCCCGCATTACCGCTGCCACGGGCTGCCTGGGTCGGCTGAAAGCAGTGATGGCTCGGATCGACGCTGCGCTCTGGAGGGGAGTCGTGCAGGAGAACAAGCTCGAGTCCCTGATGACTCGACTCAATGAGATCCCTAGTCGAGTGCAGGAGTGGAAGAAGTCATCCGCCCGTGTGCACTGCAAGGAAGTGAAGGAGAGGAGGCTTGCGGCGCTCAAGGTCGCCAATACGAAGGAGCTCCAGTTCCGGTCATTCATGGAGACTTTCTTGGAAGCTGACACTCGTATCGCCGATGGGATCGACCTAGACCAGTTCGTTGCGCCTGTGAGTCCGCCTCCTCCTGAGGAGTGAATGAACTTTGATACTTTGATTCAATTTGCCTTGGAATGCCAAGTGATCCTGTAACCGTTAAACTCTTGTGGGCTCGTGGCCCAGGTACTCTTGCCCGAATCTTGTGGGGCTTTTATCTGGATTTGATTCCGACTATTTTTGATCGCTTGGACTTTGGGTCGACGTCTTGACAGCAACGTTGTGCTTGTGGCGGGGCTCGGTGGACCGCAGCTAAGCCCCCGAGTGAGAGGGTCGCTCTTCACTCGGAGTGGTTTTGTAACTTAGGCGATTCCAAGCTACGTTGTATTTGTGGTGGAGCTCGAAAGACAGAGCCACATTACACTTATGACGCAGCTCGGAGGACCGCAGCTAAGCCCCCGAGTGAGAGGGTTTCTCTTCACTCGGAGTGGATGTTTGTAACTTAGGCGAATCACGGGGTCGCAGCTAAGCCCCCGAGTGAGAGGATCGCTCTTCACTCGGAGTGGTTTCTGTAACTTAGGCGATTCCAAACTACATTGTATTTGTGGCGGAGCTCGGAAGACAGAGCCACGTTATACTTACGACGCAGCTCGGAGGACCGCAGCTAAGCCCCCCGAGTGAGAGGGTTGCTCTTCACTCGGAGTGGATGCTTGTAACTTAGGCGAATCACGGGGTCGCAGCTAAGCCCCCGAGTGAGAGGATCGCTCTTC
>LR738710.1:715383875-715482441 GCA_902687465.1 Secale cereale | reverse complement strand
GGCGATTCCAAGCTACGTTGTATTTGTGGCGGAGCTTGGAAGACAGAGCAACTTTATACTTATGATGCAGCTCGGAGGACCGCAGCTAAGCCCCCAAGTGAGAGGGTTGCTCTTCACTCGGAGTGGATGTTTGTAACTTAGGCGAATCATGGGGTCGCAGCTAAGCTCTTGAGTGAGAGGATCGCTCTTCACTCGGAGTAGTTTTTGCAACTTAGGCGATTCCAAGCTACGTTGTATTTGTGGCGGAGCTCAGAAGACAGAGCCACTTTATACTTATGATCCAGCTCGGAGGACCGCAGCTAAGCCCCCGAGTGAGAGGGTTGCTCTTCACTCGGAGTGGATGTTTGTAACTTAGGCGAATCACGGGGTCGCAGCTAAGCCCCCGAGTGAGAGGATCGCTCTTCACTCGGAGTAGTTTTTGTAACTTAGGTGAACCGGGTTCGCGACTAAGCACCCACTGGGGGATTTTGAAGACCAGCATCTTAGAAAACAACAATCATTAAGGGATCGCTGCAAACTTGTCTTTGAAATAAACCGGAAAATCTTTATTACAACTCGACTGTTCGAGTGTCTCAGGTGTAGAAGCGGTGGAGCAGGTCCGCGTTCCACGAACGGGGTTGGTCTTTCTTCTTGGCGACATTGTAAAGGTGATATGCTCCATTGTGCAGCTCCTTGGTGATGATGAAGGGTCCTTCCCAGGCCGGGGCGAGCTTGTGTGGTCGTTTCTGATGCACTCGAAGAACCAGGTCTCCTTCCTGAAATGCTCGGCTTCGGACGTTGCGAGCATGGAATCGACGCAGGTCTTGCTGATAGACGATCGACCGGATCAGGGCCATCTCTCGTTCCTCCTCCAAGAGGTCAACTGCATGCTGACGAGCTTGCTCTTCTTCGGCTTCGGAGAAGAGTTCCACTCGGGGGGCATTATGTAACAATTCACTTGGCAGCATGGCTTCAGCCCCATAGACCATGAAGAAAGGGGTACGACCAGTCGACCGGTTTGGAGTTGTCCTCAGACCCCACAAGACAGACGGTAGTTCGGTTAGCCAAGCCCCAATGGCATGCTTAAGGTCGTGCATGAACCGTGGCTCGACTCCCTGATGAAGCTGATGGCGGTGCTCGACTCGAGGTTCTGGATGGGCTTGGCTTCAATCCATTTGGTGAACTTGTCGACAGCCACAAGCAGGTGAGTGAATCCGCTTCTGCCTGTTTTGAAGGGGCCGACCATATCCAAGCCCCAAACGGCAAAGGGCCAGACTAGTGGAATGGTCTTCAGAGCAGACGCCGGCTTGTGGGACATGTTGGAGTAGAACTGACAGCTCGCGCACTTGTCCATAATATCTTTGGCCATCTCGTTGGCTCGGGGCCAATAAAACCCGGCTCGGTACGCTTTGGCCACTATAGTCCGAGAGGAAGCATGGTGGCCACAAGTTCCCGAGTGAATCTCATTCAGGATCAGTCGACCTTCCTCTGGGGTGATGCAGCATTGAGCGACTCCAGTGACGCTTTCCCTGTAGAGTTGACCCTGAATGAAGGTGAACTCCTTGGATCGACGGACGATCTAGCGCGCTTCTTCTTCATCTTACGGGAGTTCTTGCCTGAGCAGATATGATATATATGGCACAGTCCAGTCGGGCGTAATCACTAAAACCTCCATGATCAGGTTGACCACTACAGGCACTTCGACTTCAGTCGGATCTGACGCACTGACTGGCTGTGGGGGTTCTTCCGTGAAGGGGTTTTCTTTGACAGAAGGGGTGTGCAGATGTTCCAGAAACACATTCTTGGGTATAGGCTTCCGAGTCGACCCAATTTTCGCGAGGTCATTAGCAAGCTGATTCTTGGCTTTGGGCACGTGATGGAGCTCCAAACCTTCAAACTTCTTTTCAAGCTTCCACACTGCACTGCAATAACTGGTCATTGCTGGGCTCCTGACGTCCCATTCTTTCATCACTTGGTTCACCACTAAGTTTGAGTCGCCGTAGACCATCAGGCGACGGACGCCGAGTGAGATGGCCATGCGCAACCCGTACAAAAGTGCTTTGTACTCAGCTTCGTTGTTCGATGAGTCAAAGTGGATCTGAAGGATGTAACTGAGCTTGTCGCCCCTGGGAGATACCAGGACCACGCGTGCGCCGGATCCGTTCAACATCTTGGATCCATCAAAGAACATAGTCCAGTGATCCGACTGAACTTGAGTCGGCAGCTCTTGTTCTATCCACTTGGCCACAAAATCTGCTATAGCCTGAGACTTGATGGCTTTCTTCGCTTCAAACTTGATATCTAACGGAAGAAGTTCAATCGCCCACTTTGACACTCGACCGGTCGTGTCTCGGTTGTTCAGGATCTCTGACAGCGGGGCGTCGCTGACGACTGAGATAGTATGGTCCGAGAAGTAATGGGCAACCTTTTTTGTGGTCAAGTAAATCCCGTACACGAGCTTTTGGTAATGCGGGTACCTTTGCTTGGAGGGAGTCAAAACTTTGGATATGTAATAGATTGGGCACTGGACCTTGTAGGCCTTGCCCTCTTATTCCCGCTCGACCGTGAGTACAGTGCTGACAACTTGTCCGGTGGCTGCAATGTATAGTAAGAGAGGCTCTTTGCTGACTGGGCAGCAAACACCGGCTAGGTGGACTGCAGGGCTTTGAGCTCTTCAAACGGTGCTTCATCTTTGGAATTCCACTCGAACTTGTCTGATTTCTTCATTAGTCGGTAGAGAGGCAATGCCTTCTCATCGAGACGAGAAATGAATCGACTCAATGCGGCCAAGCAACCAGTAAGCTCCTGGACGTCGTGTATAAGCTCGGGGCGTTTTAGTCGGAGGATGGTGCTGACCTTCTCTGGGTTGGCGTCGATTCCCCGTTTGGAAACGAGAAAACCAAGTAACTTGCCGCCAGGAACTCCAAATGTACACTTCAACGGATTGAGCTTGATATCATAGCTTCTCAAGTTTGCGAATGCCTCAGCGAGGTCGGTCAGCAGGTCGGAACCTTTCCGTCACTTGACCACAATGTCATCCATGTATGCTTCGACGTTCCGACTGATTTGCTTTATTAGGCACTTCTGGATCATGCGCATGAAGGTAGCGCTGGCATTTTTGAGACCGAAAGGCATGGTGACATAACAGAAACACCCGAAGGGGGGTGATGAAAGCTGTCTTGATTTCATCGGGTCCGAACAGACGGATCTAATGTTACCCGGAATAAGCGTCCAGAAAGGACAAATGCTCGCATCCCGCAGTCGAGTCAACTATCTGATCGATGCGAGGGAGAGGAAAATGATCCTTCGGGCAGGCCCGATTGATGTGCTTGAAATCGATGCACATGCGGAGAGACTTGTCCTTCTTGGGGACCATGACGACATTGGCGAGCCACTCGGAGTGGTAGATCTCGCGGATAAACTCAGCTGCCAGGAGCCGAGCCACTTCCTCGCCAATTGGCTTTCTCTTCTCCGCAGCGGACCGACAGAGATGTTCCTTCACAGGCTTCACCTTTGGGTCGACTCGCAAATGGTGCTCAGCCAGTCCCCTGGGTACACCCGGCATGTCTGATGGTTTCCATGCGAAGATGTCCCAGTTCTCACGGAGGAACTGGATGAGCGCTTCTTCCTATTTGCTGTCGAGTGTAGTGGAAATGTGGGTCGGTGCTGCATTGGGGTCGGTGGGGTGGATGTGAACGGGCTTTGTCTCCCCGGCCGACTGGAAAGCTGACTCGGAAGCCGTCTTCTTTGCCCTCAGCAGATCACTCGGATCCATGCTTTTCTGGTACTCGTCCAACTCTACTGCTGCCATCTGCTCATCAGCAATCTTCGAGCCTTTCTAGAAGCACTCTTCCGCTTTCTGACGGTTCCCAGTGACGGTTATTACGCCGTTGGGTCCCGGCATCTTTAGCTTGAGGTATACATAACACGGTCGAGCCATGAATCTGGCGTAGGCGGGCTTACCCAGAATGACATGATAAGCGCTATTGAAGTCCACCACTTCAAAGTCAGCTTCTCTTTGCGATAATTCTTCAAGTCGCCAAAGACTACGTCGAGTGTGATTTGGCCAAGTGAGTCAGCCTTCTTCCCGGGGATGATCCCGTGGAACCTCATGTTGCTTTCACTCAGCTTGGACATTGGGATGCCCATATCCCGGAGGGTTGCTGCATACAGAATATTCAAACCACTGCCTCCATCCATCAGGACTCTGGTTAGACGTGTGCCCGCGACCACTGGGTCGACCACCAGTGCCTGCTGCCCGGGGGTGGCAATGTGCGTAGGATGATCAGACTAGTCGAATGTGATAGGGGTCTTGGACCACTTCAGAAACGTGGTGGTTGCCGGGGCAACCATGTTGACTTCTCCGTTGATGACTTTCAGTCGACTTTTACTCTCAAAGTCTGCGAAGATCACCAAAGTGGAGTTGATCTGGGGGTATCCTCCATCCCCTTCCTTGTCTTCGGACTCCTCTGATTCCTTTCCCTTCTCAGTAGACTAATCTTTCTGGAAGTTATGGATCAGGAGTCGGCACTGTCAAGTGGTGTGCTTGGGATATACCAAGTTTCCCTCTCCATCTTTCTTCGTGTGAATAAGACACGGCTGGTCGCGTACATCATTCCCAGCTTGATCTTTTACTTTCTTAGGAGCCTAGGGCCCCTTCGGCTTTCCTTTGTCCTTTCCTTGGTTGACCACTGCAGCTTCGCCCTGATCAGCTGGCTCGGCCTTGCGCTTGTTCTTCCGATTGGAATTTTGATCATTCTGTCCGACTGGTGTCTTGCCACTGCGGAGCCGATCGGCCTCTTCACCATTAGCGTACCGACTGGCAATCTCCATCATCCGAGATAGGGACATATCGTCTGTTCGACCAAACTTCAGATTCAGCTCTCGGTTACGCACGCCCTCCTTGAAGGCGCAAACTACCTGCTGCTCAGACACATTTTCCATCGTGTGATGCAAGGTGGTCCATCACTGGATGTAATCTCTCAAGGTTTCATTCGACTTCTGCGTGCAATGCTAAAGCTCCGCGAGGCCAGCAGGCCGCTTGCAGATGCCCTCGAAGGTCCGAATGAACACTCGAGCTAGCTCCTCCCAGCTGTAGATACTCCCGGGGGCCAACTGATTGAGCCACGCCCGAGCCGAACCGCCCAGCGTCAGAGGAAGGTGCTTCATGGCTACGTCGTCGTTGCCGCCTCCGATCTGCACAGCCACTCGGTAGTCTTCTAGCCAGGTGTCTGTTTTTGACTCGCCGATGAACTTATTTACCCCCGGCGCCAACCTGAAGTTCGGGGGATCTCAGCGGCCCTGATGGCGCTGCAAAAACACTCGGGTCCAGAGACAGGTGCTCGGCTTCCACTCGGACGATCTCTGCCTTGCTCTTCTCTGAATGCCCTGTTCCGGTCGACCAGCCCCTCCACAAGGATAGACCTTGCATCGTAGCCCGGCCTTCGGGGATCTAGGGGACCCTCCGCTCGTCGTCGCGCAGGCGCCTGCCCTCGTGCCGCCGGGGCGAGAACGATCCGCTTCCCGGAGGAGGCGTAGGCACTCGATAGCGGTCATGATGACCGGGTCGATGGTCGTATTGCTCGTCATTCCGACCCAGATGCTGGTCCTGCCACAGGCCACGCTCCTCACGCCTTGGGGCGATCTTGTGCTGTGGGCTGACCAAATGATGTCTGCAGCAACCGATCTGCTGTGAATCCTGTTGCGCGACTGAGAAATAGCCGCATTTTGCTCTTCAGCCGTTCGGAGCAAAGCTCGGATCTGCTGAAGGCCCCTCCCAGCCTCCGACTGAGATGGTTGAGTAGACTCCGCGATGCGAGCCGCGGCTTAGAGGTTCTGGACTGGTGTGCGGAACACGTGAGTCTCACGCGGGTGCGATTGCCGCGGTCGTCGACTGGACTCGGGGGCCAGTCGGCGGGCCTGTTCGTCGAGTGCGCGCTAGATATTTTCCAAGCGCGCGCGCTCAGCCACGATGGCCAAGCGCGTGGCTTCCAGGGCCAGAGCCTCCGGAGAATCTCCCACGATGGGAGTGAAGAGGGCGTCTTCTTGGCGACGACAGAGCTCGTCCCTCTGCTCGGCAGTGAGGGGTTGAGGAATGTATCCGTCGTTGTCGTATGAACGGCCGCCACTGCTGCCGCCGTCGCCACCACGAGGAAAACCCGGCGGGCTGCGGCGTGAGTCGACCATGAGGACCTCCGCTGCGGGATCGCTGCTCCCGCACTCGGAAAATGAATCTACGAGCTCGACCAACAGATCGACCGGCCCGTAGAGGTAACCGTCGGGCTCGATGGCCGCGACCTGAGGGGTGGCCGCCTGGCGGGCCACCGCGTGTTTCACCCATCGCTGGAGCCGTGAGTGACCGGATCGCTTGCTACGGCGTCCGGCGGGGATGGGGGATGATGTAGGGATCGACATGTATTGAGTCGACGGCTGCCGAAGGAGGACACCATAGGCACTGGCGCGGAAGTGCGCAGCCCCACGGACGGGCAGAGCCTCTACGTCGAGAGGGGCCTCCTGGAGCCATGCAGAGTCGTTGGCGACGAAGACGAGCGCGCCAAGTAGGATCTCGCGGCCCAATGCCAGACCACCGCCGGAAACCATGATGAAGGAGGTCGGAGAAAAGATTGCAACCTCACCAGAAGTCGCTAAGACGCCTTGCCCCACGGTGGGCGCCAACTGTCGTGGTTCTAAGCCTGAAAGTACGAGTAGGGGGTACGAATGAGGAGGCAAGGCCCTAGCTATGGTGGAGTTGTACACAAGGTGTTTTACGAGTTCAGGCCCTTCTCGGAGGAAGTAACAGCCCTACGTTTCGGTGCCCGGAGGCAGTTGACTGATATGTGTATATGTGTGAGTTACAAGGGTGCGAAACCTTGTACTGGAGGAGGGGGTGGCTTATATAGTGCGCCAGGACCCCATCCATGCTCCACGTTACTAAGGGTTCAATGTACATTAAGGTAGACGTTACCGGTAATGTCTGTAGTAAAGGGTAATAAAGGCATTCACTATGGCGAGTAAATACCAGACAATTGTTGTCCTAAGGGACCTTTGACCTTCGGGGGTCGAGTGCCTCGGATGGGTCGAGTGGAGTTGAGTCGTCTTGTAGGTGATATCCAGTTGAGTGGGATGTCCTCTTGGGCCGTATCAGTCAACTGTCCTTACCATCACAGGTTTTGTCTTTTGATCTTCTAGGGTAGTGACCTTGGTGGCGTACCTTGGTCAGGCCTGTGAGCCTACCCTAGGTCTGTAACCTCGTCGGTTAGAGCATGAGGTATTTATTGATTGTCATCCTTTGTGTGGAGGTCAGGATCGCGCGATGGTTAACTCCTACCAACCCTTCCCCTAGGAGCATGCGTTGAATACTTTGTTTTGACGACTCTTTGATTTTTGCAATAAGTATATGAGTTCTTTATGACTAATGTTGAGTCCATGGATTATACGCACTCTCACCCTTCCCTCATTGCTATCCTCTCTTGTACCGCGCAACTATTGCCGGTACCATACACCCACCATATACCTTCCTCAAAACAGCCACCATACCTACCTATCATGGCATTTCCATAGCCATTCCGAGATATATTGCCATGCAACTTTCCACCGTTTCGTTCAGATGACACGCTTCATATTGTCATATTGCCATGCATGATCATGTAGTTGACATCGTATTTGTGGCAAAGCCACCATCACAATTCATTCATACATGTCACTCTTGATTCATTGCACATCCCGGTACACCGCTGGAGGCATTCACATAGAGTCATATCTTGGTCTAGCTTCGAGTTGTAATCTTTGAGTTGTAAGTAAATAAAAGTGTGAGGAAACACAATGAGCACATAGAGCATTATCGCATGTGAGGAAACAAAAAAAGAAAGATAAAGATGGCCCCAAAAAACTAGGTTCTATCATTCTTCTTTTTCTTCTTCTTAGAAGAACTAGGTGCATCTAAATTAGCTCTCTAAGAATCTTGCTCAATTCATTTAGGGTGGCCCTCAGGATATAGAGGTTCCTGAGTCATTTTACCACCTCTAGTTGCAACTCTAACAACATAGTCATTATTCTTACGATTTCATTCATTGAGCAAATCATTCTGAGCTTTAAGTACTTGTTCCACTTGAGTGGTGACCATAGAAGCATGTTTACTAATAAGTTCTAGTTCACCTTTAGCTCTAGACAGATAATCACTCAAGTATTCAATCATATAAGCATTGTGTTGCAATTGTCTACCAAAATAAGCATTGAAGTTTTCTTGTTTCACAATAAAATTGTCAAACTCATCTAAACATTGGCTAGCAGACTTATAACGAGGAATATCACCTTCATCAAATCTATAAAGAGAATTTACCTTTACTACCTGTGTCGGGTTATAAAGACCATGTATTTCTTCAATAGGCGGTAAATTCTTAACATCTTCAGCTTTAATACCTTTTCCTTTCATAGATTTCTTTGCCTCTTGCATATCTTCAGGACAAAGAAATAGAACACCTCTCTTCTTCGTAGTTGGCTTAGGGGCTGGTTCAGGAAGTGTCCAATTATTTTCATTGGCCAGCATATTATTTAATAGTAATTCAGCTTGTTCAACTGTTCTTTCCCTGAAAAGACAATGAGCACAACTATCCAGGTGGTCTCTGGAAGCATCGGTTAGTCCATTATAAAAGACATCAAGTATATCATGCATCTCAAGAGGATGATCAGGCAAAGCATTAAGTAACTGGAGAAGCCTCCCCCAAGCTTGTGGGAGACTCTCTTCTTCAGTTTGAGCAAAGTTATAAATTTCCCGTAAGGCAGCTTGTTTCTTATGAGCGGGAAAATATTTAGCAGAGAAGTAATACATCATATCCAGGGGACTACGCACACAACCAGGATCAAGAGAATTACACCAAGTCTTAGCATCACCATTTAACGAGAACGAAAACAACTTAAGGATATAGTAGTAACGAATCTTTTCATCGTAGGTAAACAGGGTGGCTATATCATTCAGCTTAGTAAGATGTGCCACAACAGTTCCAGACTCATAGCCATGGAAAGGATCAGTTTCAACCAAAGTAATTAAGTAAGGATCAACAGAGAATTCATAATCCTTATCAGTAACACACAAAAGTGAAGTAGCAAAAGCAAGGTCATGTTTCATCCTAGCATTCAAGGACTTTTCTTTCATTGAGTCCTTCAAATTCCTCATAGTGATCAACAAATATAAATCCCAAGTGACTTAAAGAATACAGCTATGCTCCCCGGCAACGGCGCCAGAAAATAGTCTTGATAACCCACAAGTGTAGGGGATCGCAACCGTTTTTGAGGGTAAAGTATTCAACCCAAATTTGTTGATTCGACACAAGGGGAGCCAAAGAATACTCTTAAGTATTAGCAGCTGAGTTGTCAATTCAACCACACCTGGAAACTTAGTATCTATAGCAGGATAGTTTAGTAGCAAAGTAATATGATAGTGGCGGTAGCAGCAATAAAAGTAACGATAGTGTTTTTGTAGTTTTTGTGATAGTAGCAACGGAAAAGTAAATAACCAACAAGCAATATAGGAAAAGCTCGTAGGCATTGGATCGGTGATGTGAAATTATGTCGGATGCAATCCATCATGTAGAAGTTATAACCTAGGGTGGCACATAACTAGCTCTAGTTCATCAATGTAATGTAGGCATGTATTTCGAATATAGTCATACATGCTTATGGAAAAGAACTTGCATGGCATCTTTTGTCCTACCCTCCCGTGGCAGCGGGGTCCTATTGGAAACTAAGGGGTATTAAGGCCTCCTTTTAATAGAGTACCAGACCAAAGCATTAACACATAGTGAATACATGAACTCCTCAAACTATGGTCATCATCGGGAGTGGTCCCGATTATTGTCACTTCGGGGTTGCCGGATCATAACACATAGTAGGTGACTATAGACTTGCAAGATAGGATCAAGAACACACATATATTCATGAAAACATAATAGGTTTAGATCTGAAATCATGGCACTCGGGCCCTAGTGACAAGCATTAAACATAGCAAAGTCAAAGCAACATCAATCTCAGAACATAGTGGATACTAGGGATCAAACCCTAACAAAACTAACTCGATTACATGATAGATCCCATCTAACCCATCACCGTCCATCAAGCCTATGATGGAATTACTCACACACGGCGGTGAGCATCATGGAATTGGTGATGGAGGAAGGTTGATGATGACGATGGCGACGATCTCCACTCTCCGGAGCCCCGAACGGACTCCAGATCGGCCCTCCCGAGAGAGATTAGGGCTTGGTGGTGGCTCTGTCTCGTGAAACACGATAATTCCTTCTCTCTGATTTTATTTCTCCCTGAAACGGAAGATATAGGATCTGGGGGTACGTCAGTGGAGCACCAGGGGGCCCACGAGGCAGGGGGGCACGCCCCCACCCTCGTGGACAGGCCCTGGGCCCCCTGGTGTGGATCTTCTTGCATGTATTTTTTATATTTTCCGAAATAATTCTCCGTTGATTTTCAGGCGATTTCGAGAACTTTGTATTTTGCACAAAAACAACACCATGGCAGTTTTGCTCAAAATAACGTCAGTCTGGGTTAGTTCCATTCAAATCATGCAAGTTAGAGTCCAAAACAAGGGCAAAAGGGTTTGGAAAAGTAGATACGTTGGAGACATATCAACTCGCCCAAGCTTAAACCTTTGCTTGTCCTCAAGCAATTTAGTTGATAAACTGAAAGTGATAAAGAAAAACTTTGACAAACTCTGTTTGCTCTTGTTGTTGTAAATACGTAAGCTAGCATTCAGGTTTTCAACAAGATCATGAACTAACCACATTCACAATAACTTTCAGGTCTCAAGACTACTCACATCAATGGCATAATCAACTAGCGAGCAATAATAATAAGCCTCGGATGACAACACTTTCTCAAAACAATCATGATATGATATAACAAGATGGTATCTCGCTAGCCCTTTATAAGACCACAAAACATAAATGCAGAGCACCTTTATGGATCAAGGACTGACTAGACATTGTAATTCATGGTAAAAGAGATCCAGTCATGATCATACTCAATGCAAATTAATAGTAATACATGCAACGACAGAGGTGCTCTCCTACTGGTCCTCTTTGATAAGAGGATGATGACTCTGCATAAAAGTAAATAGATAGGCCCTTCGTAGAGGGAAGCAGGGATTTGTAGAGGTGCCAGAGCTCGATTTTAAATAGAGATGAATAACATTTTGAGCGGTATACTTTCATTGTCAACATAACAACCAAGCATCTCGATATCTCCCATGCTACGCACATTATAGGCGGTTCCCAAACAGAATGGTAAAGTTTATACTCCCCAACCACCAACAAGCATACTCCACGGCTGGCCCGAAACAACGGGTACCGTCCAAACCAGCAACAACCCTGGGGGAGTTTTGTTTAATTATTATGATTTTGAGCATGGGACTGGGCATCCCGATTACCAGCCATTTTCTCATGAATGATGAGCAGAGTCCACTCATCGTGAGAATAACCCACCTAGCATGGAAGATATAGACAGCCCTAGTTGATACATGAGCTGTTCGAGCATACAAAACAAAATTTAATTTGAAGGTTTAGAGTTTGGCACATACAAATTTACTTGGAACGGCAGGTAAATACCGCATATAGGAAGGTATGGTGGACTCATATGGAATAACTTTGGGGTTTATGGAAGTGGATGCACAAGCAGTATTCCAGCTTAGTACAGATGAAGGCTGCAAAGAGACTGGGAAGCGACCAGCTAGAGAGCAACAACGGTCATGAACATGCATTAAAATTAATCAACAATGAATGCAAGCATGAGTAGGATATAAATCACCATGAACATAATTATCGTGAAGGCTATGTTGATTTGTTTCAACTACATGCATGAACATGCATTAAAATTAATCAACAATGAATGCAAGCATGAGTAGGATATAAATCACCATGAACATAAATATCGTGAAGGCTATGTTGATTTGTTTCAACTACATGCATGAACATGTGCCAAGTCAAATCACTTAAATCGTTCAAAGGAGGATACCACCCATCATACCACATCACCACCATTTTAATGTCATGTTGGCACGTAAGATAGACCATTATAAACTCTCAGCTAATTAAGCATGGCATAAGCATCTATGATCTCTAATTATCATTGCAAGCATGTTTCATTCATAACAAGCTGAATCAGTAACGATGAGCAATCATATTTACAAAAACAAGAGAGGTCGAGTTCATACAACTTTTCTTATCTCAATTAGTTCATCATATATCATCCTTATTGCCTTTCACTCGCACGACCGAACGGTGTGGATAATAATAATAGTGCACATGCATTGGACTAAGCTGGAATCTGCAGGCATTTAATACAAGAGAGAAGACAAGGTAATATGGCTCAAGGTTAAATCCACAACAAAGCATATGAGAGCCACTAAGCATTTTCAATCATGGTCTTCTACTCTTAACCCCCAAAGAAAAGAAAAGGAACTATTTACTCGGGAAAGCTCCCAACAAGCAAAAGAAGAATGGGAAATCTTTTTGGGTTTTCTTTTAATTGCTACTACAAGCAGGAAAAGTAAACTAGCTAGAAGCTACAACTAATATTTTTTTGTTTTTCTGGGTTTTTCTAGCACACAAGAAAAAGACTAAGAAAAAGAAATTGAAACTAAGCATGGATGGTACAGTGAAAGAGTGTGAGCACCGACAACTAGAATAAGTGTGCACATGAATGTAAGTTGGTGAGCAACACGTACTCCCCCAAGCTTAGGCTTTTGGCCTAAGTTGGTCTATGGCCAGTATTGGCCTCACGAATATCCAAAGTTGTAGTTGGGGTCGTACTGAGACGCAACAGATGTTGCATGCTGAGCTGCAGCTCGAAGGCGGGCTGCCTCCGTCATGTTATAATAAGCATTTGCCTCCTCCATAGTTATAGTGTATCTTCCTTTTTCCTGAAAGTTAAACAAAGTAGGGGTAGGAAGAACAATAGGGATGGCATGCTGCCTGTTAAAGATTAGTCGATATTTGAGGGTTTGATTATCCCACTCTATAAACCGGTGACTAGTCATAGCATGTCAGTCTAAATAAGCAGGAGGTAAAGGTTCATCATTCACGTGCACGGGTATACCAAGAAAGCCGGCTACGCGGGTAGCATAGATCCCACCAAATAAATCTCTATGCAAGCCATTATGGTGTAACCTACGTGCAACGATTGCTCCCAAGTTATATTGCCTATCACCTAGTACAGCACTCCTGAGAACACTAAGATCAGGGACACACATGTGACAAGCCTCATCTTTACCGTTTATGCATCTACCGATAAAGAGAGCAAAGTAATGAATAGCAGGGAAATGTATGCTCCCCATGGTAGCCTGTGTGACTTCCCTGGACTCCCCCACTGTAATACTAGCAAGGAATTCTCTAAATTCAGATTTGCGAGGGTCACTCATACTGCCCCACTGTGGGAGTTTGCAAGCAACATTAAAATCCTCTAAATCCATGGTATAAGATTTACCATATAGGTCAAACAGCACAGTGTGAGAATTACATGAAGATGAAAATTTAAACCTTCTCACAAAGCTATCAGTTAAGCCACGGTATTGAGGACACTTATCTTGTACAAAGTCCTCGAGGTCAGCGTTGCGCACGTATGCGTAAAATTCATCTTTGATGCCAGCTTGACCCATGAATTCATCTGACAGCCATTCATAAGGCCACACATCAGCATCCCTCGGTGGTTCATCGTCCGGCTTATGGAACGCGAGCCTCGGTTCTTGCTTCCTTGAAGGACCACCTTGGAAGTTTCTCCTAGACATTTTTCTGAATTTTTCTGAATTTTTTAGTAAATTCAAAATAAAAGGTAACCAAACTCAACATGATTGATAGCAACAACTCCTATAAGTGCCTAGAGGCTATATCATGCATTAGAACTACTTGGGACCAAGAAAATTTGGCATGCAAGCTCAAGAACAAGGTCACCACAGTAGCATAAATTTGCAATAAATAAAGCACTAGAAAAAAAACTAATTGGACCAATGGAGGAGTCACATACCAAGGAACAATCTCCCCAAATGGTTTGGTGAATGGTGCTTTGAGCAAGGAGATCGAAAATGGCAGCAAGATGAGCTAGAACTCGGGTTTGAGCTGGTTGGGGATTTCTTTGGGAGGAAGAAGAAGAGCATGGGTGCAGGAATAAGTGGAGGGGGGCCACGTGGGGCCCACGAGGTAGGGGGCGCGCCCTGGACCCTCGTGGCCACGTGGTAGCCCCCCTCGCTGTGTGTTCAGTGCCATATTTTCTTAAATATTCTAGAAAAAATCATATTTCTTATTCATGGCATTTGGAGAACTTTTATTTTCGGGATATTTTTTTATTGCATGGATAAGTCTGGAAACAGACAGAAAATGCTATTTTTTGCTTTATTTATCCTAATTAACAGAAAGTAAAAGGAGGGTACAGAAGGTTGTGCTATCTAGATTCACCTATCACATGCTCATCAAAAGGAATCCATTAACAAGGTTGATCAGGTCTTGTTAATAAACTTTTTCCGAGTAACATGAAACCGGAGAATTTTCGAATAACACTATGTTACCTCAATGGGGATATGTATGTCCCCAACAATAAGGATGTCATATGTCTTCTTGATGGTAAGAATAGGAAACTCAAAACCTCCAATAGTAATAGTCGAAATTTTTCCAATATAATTGATACTATAGACCCGAGGTTGTTTCCTCGGAAAGTGTACCGTATGCTCATTACCATTGACATGAAAAGTGGCATTGCCTTTGTTGCAATCAATAACAGCCCCTGCAGTATTCAAAAAAGGTCTTCCAAGAATAATAGACGTACTATCGTCCTCGGGATACCAAGGATAACAAAGTCCATTAGAATAGTAACATTTGCAACTACAACAGGCACATCCTCACAAATACCGACATGTATAGCAGTTGATTTATCAGCCATTTGCAAATATATTTCAGTAGGTGTCAACTTACTCAAGTCAAGTCTATGATATAAAGAGAGAGGCATAACACTAACACCGGCTCCAAGATCACACAAAGCAGCTTTAACATAGTTTCTCTTAATGGAGCAAGGTATAGTAGGTACTCTTGGATCTCCTAATTTCTTAGGCATTCCACCCTCAAAAGTGTAATTAGCAAGCATGGTGGAAATTTCTACTTCATGTATCTTTCTTTTATTGGTAATGATATCTTTCATATACTCGGCATAAGGATTTGTTTTGAGCACATCAGTCAATCGGATACGCAAAAAGATAGGTCTAATCATTTCAGCAAAGCACTCAAAATCCTCATCATCCTTTTTCTTGGATGGTTTCGGAGGAAAAGGCATGGGTTTCTGAACCCATGGTTCTCTTTCCCTACCGTGCTTCCTAGCAACAAAGTCTCTCTTATCATAACGTTGATTCTTTGATTGTGGGTTATCAGGATCAACAACAGGTTCAATTTGTGATTCTCGTAGCATGCACATATGGTCAACCGCTATGTGACGAAGTTAGAGCATGAGGTATTTATTGATTGTCATCCTTTTTGTGGAGGTCGGGATCGCGCGATGGTTAACTCCTACCAACCCTTCCCCTAGGAGCATGCGTTGACTACTTTGTTTTGATGACTCTTTGATTTTTGCAATAAGTATATGAGTTCTTTATGACTAATGTTGAGTCCATGGATTATACGCACTCTCACCCTTCCACCATTGCTAGCCTCTCTTGTACCGCGCAACTTTCGCCGGTACCATACACCCACCATATACCTTCCTCAAAACAGCCACCATACCTACCTATCATGGCATTTCCATAGCCATTTCGAGATATATTGCCATCCAACTTTCCACCATTTTGTTCATATGACACGCTTCATATTGTCATATTGCCATGCATGATCATGTAGTTGACATCGTATTTGTGGCAAAGCCACCATCACAATTCATTCATACATGTCACTCTTGATTCATTGCACATCCCGGTACACCGCCGGAGTCATTCACATAGAGTCATATCTTGGTCTAGCTTCGAGTTGTAATCTTTGAGTTGCAAGTAAATAAAAGTGTGATGATCTTCATTATTAGAGCATTGTCCCGTGTGAGGAAACAAAAAAAAAGATAAAGATGGCCCAAAAAAACTAGGTTCTATCATTCTTCTTTTTCTTCTTCTCAGAAGAACTAGGTGCATCTAAATTAGCTCTCTGAGAATCTTGCTCAATTCTCTTAGGGTGGCCCTCAGGATATAGAGGTTCCTGAGTCATTTTACCACCTCTAGTTGCAACTCTAACATCATAGTCATTATTCTTACTATTTAATTCATTCATCGAATCATTCCGAGCTTTAAGTACTTGGTCTACTTGAGTGGTGACCATAGAAGCATGTTTACTAATAAGTGTTAGTTCACCTTCAGCTCTAGACATATAATCACTCAAGCGTTCAATCGTATAAGCATTGTGTTGTAATTGTCTACCAACATAAGCATTGAAGTTTTCTTGTTTCACAATAAAATTGTCAAACTCATCTAAACATTGGCTAACAGACTTATAACGAGGAATATCACCTTCATCAAATCTATAAAGAGAAATTACCTTTACTACCTGTGTCGGGTTATCAATACCATGTATTTCTTCAATAGGCGGTAAATTCTTAACATCTTCAGCTTTAATACCTTTTTCTTTCATAGATTTCTTTGCCTCTTGCATATCTTCTGGACTGAGAAATAGAACACCTCTCTTCTTCGGAGTTGGCTTAGGGGCTGGTTCAGGAAGTGTCCAATTATTTTCATTGGCCATCATATTATTCAATAGTAATTCAGCTTGTTCAACTGTTCTTTCCCTGAAAACACAACCAGCACAACTATCCAGGTGGTCTCTGGAAGCATCGATTAGTCAATTATAAAAGTCATCAAGTATATCATGCATCTCAAGAGGATGACCAGGCAAAGCATTAAGTAACTCGAGAAGCCTCCCCAAGCTTGTGGGAGACTCTCTTCTTCAGTTTGAGCAAAGTTATAAATTTCCCGTAAGGCAGCTTGTTTCTTATGAGCGGGAAAATATTTAGCAGAGAAATAATACATCATATCCTGGGGACTACGCACACAACCAGGATGAAGAGAATTAAACCAAGTCTTAGCATCACCCTTTAACGAGAACGGAAACAACTTAAGGATATAGTAGTAACAAATCTTTTCATTATTGGTAAACAGGGTGGCTATATCATTCAGCTTAGTAAGATGTGCCACAACAGTTTCAGACTCATAGCCATGGAAAGGATCATATTCAACCAAAGTAATTAACTCAGGATCAACAGAGAATTCATAATCCTTATCAGTAACCCGGATAGGTGAAGGAGCAAAAGCAGGGTCATGTTTCATCCTAGCATTCAAGGACTTTTCTTTCATTGAGTCCTTTAAATTCTTCATAGTGATCAACAGATATAAATCCCAAGTGACTTAAAGAATAGAGCTATACTCCCCAGCAATGGCGCCAGAAAATAGTCTTGATAACCCACAAGTGTAGGGGATCGCAACAGTTTTCGAGGGTAACATATTCAACCCAAATTTGTTGATTCGACACAAGGGGAGCCAAAGAATACTCTTAAGTATTAGCAGCTGAGTTGTCAATTCAACCACACCTGGAAACTTAGTATCTGTAGCAAGATAGTTTAGTAGCAAAGTAATATGATAGTGGTGGTAGCAGCAATAAAAGTAACGATAGTGTTTTTGTAGTTTTTGTGATAGTAGTAACGAAAAAGTAAATAAGCAACAAGCAATATAGGAAAAGCTCGTAGACATTGGATCGGTGATGGGATATTATGTCGGATGCAATTCATCATGTAGAAGTTATAACCTAGGGTGACACAGAACTAGCTCCAGTTCATCAATGCAATGTAGGCATGTATTCCGAATATAGTCATACGTGCTTATGGAAAAGAACTTGCATGACATCTTTTGTCCTACCCTCCTGTGGCAGCGGGGTCCTATTGGAAACTAAGGGATATTAAGGCCTCCTTTTAATAGAGTACCGGACTAAAGCATTAACACATAGTGAATACATGAACTCCTCAAACTATGGTCATCACCGGGAGTGGTCCCGATTATTGTCACTTCGAGGTTGCCGGATCATAACACATAGTTGGTGACTATAGACTTGCAAGATAGGATCAAGAACACACATATATTCATGAAAACATAATAGGTTCAGATCTGAAATCATGGCACTCGGGCCCTAGTGACAAGCATTAAACATAGCAAAGTCATAGCAACATCAATCTCAGAACATAGTGGATACTAGGGATCAAACCATAACAAAACTAACTCGATTACATGATAGATCCCATCCAACCCATCACCGTCCAGCAAGCCTACGATGGAATTACTCACACACGGCGGTGAGCATCATGGAATTGGTGATGGAGGAAGGTTGATGATGACGATGGCGACGATTTCCACTCTCCGGAGCCCCGAACAGACTCCAGATCAGCCCTCCCGAGAGAGATTAGGGCTTGGCTGTAATGCCCAGTATGAGACTATACCTCCCACGTGTCGAGGCACGACTTAAAGGCATAATATCATACTAGAATGATCTCAAGTATGGTATCTTTGCACAACTCATGTAAAAGAGGGATGATATTGTAAAAGAGTAGTTGGCTTACACTCGCCACATCACACAATGCATTACATAAACAATCATCATCCAAATAACATCACAGTCTGACTATGGACGAAGATCCAAAAGAAAGATACCATAAATAAAGCAACAGAAGGTCCCGATCGCCCCTAGTAGGAACCACTACTGATCTTCGAAAATGTCACATGCATACGGCCAAGCTCTTCATCAAACTCCCAGCAAAGTTCTGATCCACCTCCTGCATTGTTCTCGGCGGTACCTGCATCTGGTGTGTGTTGAATCTGTGAGCCACAGAGGACTCAGCAATCCCGTTCCTGGGTATCAAACTAACAAAGCCTTAAAGGTGAGGGAAGGCTTTAAAAGTGTTTGCAGCAAGCACTGAGCAACTAACTTACGAGTTTAGAGCGATAAGAGAGTAAGAGCTAACGATCGTCAAAGTGATCACGAAGTGATCCTAACTACTCACGTCAGACATAATGTCAGGACCCCGATCCTAAGTCACACCGATCTAGCTGTAACACGTCATATCACTTTGCGGCCTCACGCACGGTATCCCCACGGGTAAACCTGAGAATGGTTATTAAAAAACTGGGTGAAACGGTTCGGTTCTTACTTTGGGTTTGATTGGTTCAGGTTTTATCGGGTTGAATGTTTTTTAGTTTTGTTTTGGTTTGGGTATGTGAAGAAACCAATTTGGGTATAGTTGGTTATGGGTTTAAACAGTTTGGTTATTAACGGTTATAAACTATGAGTTCAAACCGGTTTCTAGGCATTGGTTATGTGCAATAAGCAACAATGCATCGACAACGAGTATCTTTGATCCACGTACATGCTGCGATGCACTATGTAATTATGTATTATGGGAAAACACATGCAAATCGAATGTGTTTGCTTTTGCTTTAGCTAAGCAATTGGTTTTAATACACTTGTCAGTGAGCTTTTCAGTCGTGGGCACTGTCTTTTTGACTCTTGCTGTGTATTGACCGTATCTCAACGATAACTTTGTTCCCAAACTGTTGTAGATGCACTTATGCCTTTTCTATGTCATTTGCTTCTTAACATGTCAATTTGTCCAATCATATATACATTGAAGCAAACCCGTAGTTATGTATTGGGTTTAAACCCACGATTATGTATTGGGTTTAAATTGGTTTGGGTGGAAGAAATAGAGGGTTTAGTTTTGGTTGGGCTGAAAATGACATTAAAAGGGTATGGTTCAAGTATGGTTTTGAGAGATACATGTACGGGTATGGTTTAAGTATGAAACCATTCTCAGATTTACCCACGGGTGCCACCTTACCTGGCCCCGGACCGTTTGCGCATTTTGGCACACGTATATGACAGTGTCGCTAGCATCCGCATGACAGAGAACCCGGGCCGACATGGCTAGTTATAAACCAAAAGTGGCACTAAATTACAGAGACAGGCATCCATGACCCAGCAACGAACGTGTCGGTCATCAACGTATGAACCCAAGTCGTAGCAAGCTACATGGACTTAAAGGAACAACGCATGACATTTCCCCTAAGGGACAGACACAGGAACGAAGAAGGACACATGCCGGCCAGCCTACGTGTTCCGAGCAGTAGCAAGCTACCAAGGCTCGTTGGAAGCACTAGGAGGCATTTCCCTGTATGATAGGCTACCAAAGGAAAACAACTAGGTGTCGGATCCCACACATACCAAGCATTTCAATCATACACACAATATGCTCAATATGTGCAAATACAACATTGCATCACAACAGAACTCTATGACTCAAAGTACTTATTTAAAAGGCTCCAAGAGCCATACATAACATATCCATACAGATAGGGGTCACATGACCCAACACTCAAGTCATACAGTCATACAAGCACAAGCGGAAGCTACATGTCTGAGTACAGACAACTTAGAAAATAAAACAGGCTTGGTGTAGCCTGACTATCTACAAGGCCCTTCACAAGCTCCAGATCTCCGTCTGGGTAGCAAGCTACTCGTCGACGTCAACGTCTATGTAGAACCCATTAGAAGGGGCAGGGTTCTCCTCTGCAACAGTTATTAAGCAAACATGAGTACAAAGGTACTCAGCAAGTCTTACAACAGAACCTATCATACATGCAACATTATCAACAGGGGTAGTGGAGTTCATAGCAGAAAGCCAGCTTTGACTCTTGGCTAACCTATACTACAACTCTCAACAGATTGCAAGATATTACTACGTACACGAGTCCTCTACTCACCACAACAATACCCCACCGAGGATCCTCTTCCGTCATCCTACGGAAGGGCCATCCACGGCACTCACACTTGTCTTGAGGCTTTTAGTAGTATCCATCAACTTGTCTATGAACTGTAAGAGTAACCAAGTAGTCCGTACCGCGAACAACGGCTATTCGAATAGATTGGTAACCCTGCAGGGGTGTACTTCTTCACACATGTTTTCACCACTTAGCGTCTGCACACGACATGTGCTCGGCAGACTTCAAGCGAAAGCCGACGTGGGTGTAGACCACAACCTAACCAACCACTCAAGTCTCTCGTCCGGGTTTATCACCTATTTAGGTTCCATCCGTCGGGAGATCCGGCCGGGGTGTCGCTCACGGCCCCAAACGATGTGTACAGGGTTCCCGAGTCACCAAACGGGCAACCGGTACACCGTGCCACGTACCTTTCGCATCACAACCCACCCCGAGGGTCAGCGCTGTGCACGACCACCAGTAAACTACAAACACCAGAAACTAGTTGCAACTCCTGGACAGAGAACATGGCAGTCAATAAGTCGAGCGGGGTCATATTTCAGGGCCCAATGTGTGGTAATAACTGTAACTTGAACCACACATACAGATCTCAGGTCCTATGGACGGTTCCAATGAAACAACCCACCACGTACTCCTACATGGCCTTTCATCGATACCTTTACCAAACATGTTCCACAATTCCCTCGCTTTACCGGTATGATCGTTTCACTCCGATCCATCACCCAGATGAATCAGACCTGACACAACTCTAAGCATAGCAGGCAACATAAACAAATAGCATGGCGGATCACACATCACATGGCTCAATCAACTCATACACATGCTAGTGGGTTTCAACTATTTACTGTGGCAATGACAGGTCATGCAAGGGGATAGGGTTCAACTACCGCAGCAAGTAGCAGTTCACACGCTGTTGCCTTAATGCAGTAAAAGAGAGCAGGAGCGAGAAGATGGGTTTGTATCGGAATGATCAATGATTGCTTGCCTGACAGAATGGTTGTCGGGTACTGCTCTTCGGCTGGATACACAGAAGTATCCTCGAGAGCAGGACCTAACACGGAGGATACCGGCGATACAATCAATAAGCAAACAAATGCAACAATATGATGCATGCTCATGATATGGCAAGATGCATGTGTTGTGGGCTAATGCAACTATAACCAGAAGGGTTTGAGCCCATTTGAATCAAAGATTCAAATTGAAACCCAAACTATTATTTAATTAAGTGCATTAACTTGTTTTAATGTAAACAGCAAGGTTAACTTGCTCAAACATGCATGAAACCAGTGCCATTGGAAAGATTGGATTTTTCTGATCAATTTTCATATATAAATCTTTTCCATCTGAGCTATTGTTGAATTTATATGATTTTTTGAAGTTTAAAGCATTTTCTGGAATTTCCTGAATTGTTTTTAAATCTAAAAATCCCAGAAAATCCTTTACTGCGTCAGCATGACATCATGCTGACGTCAGCCAGTCAACAGGGCGCCCAGGTCAAACCTGACCAGTGGGTCCCTCATGTCAGTGGCTCACTAAACTAATGACAGCAATTAGTATTTAAATAAAACCTAAACTGAAATTAGTCAACGGCCGGCCCCACATGTCAGTGACACAGGGGGGGGGGTCAAACCTTGGTCAAACGGGGCTAACTCGCCGGCGTTTAGCCGCCGGCGAGGCCAAACGCGGCGGTGAGGTGCGGGTTTTGTGCTCCGGCTGCCAAAACGACGGCGGAGCACACCTACGCGTAGCTGGGAGTGAGCCGCGTCGAGTGGTGGTGGTGGCTGGCCTCGGGGTCGCCGGAAACGACGCCGGCGATGAGTCCAGCGGCTGCCGGAGTTCGGGCGAGGTCGAAATCGTCGGTGCGGTGCTCGTAGAGGTGCGTGGAGTGATCCTACAGCATCTACACGGAACGGGGAAGCTGGTGGGCACGGTATCCGGACTGTTAGATGGCCGGAGCCTCGTCGGCAACGAGCTCCACGGTGGCGCGTGCAGGTGAGCCTCGTGCGGTGCGTTCAGTGCAGGAGAGAGCCAACAGAGAGGGGGAGGACGGAGTTGAGCTCACGGCGGTTGCAGTAGATGCCGAGGCGAGCTCGGGGATGGTCGGAGCTGAGCGGGGCGGCGAGGGGGATCTCTGCGGCCGGAGTTGGGGAAGACGGTGTTGGGGGCGACTCCAGAACGGGCGAGCGCTCGGGGCTCAGCCTGCTCGACGTAGTCGATGACGGTGGAGAGGACGAACACGGTGACGGAGCTCAGGGATGGAGGTGGACGCGGCTATCACGACGGCGCGGGCGCGGCGGCATCGGCCATGGTGCGGGGAAGGCGAGGGAGAGGAGCTAGGGAGGAGTGGGCGTGTCAACGAGCTCGGGGAGGAAGTGGGGGATCGATCCCACCCACCAGAACGGCGAGGGGAGGAAGCAGGGCGACGGGCAGCTGCGTGGCGCGCACTGCGGCCGCCTTCGAGCACCTGCCTGCCTGCCTGGCCAAGCCAAGCAGCTCGCTGGAGCGGTGGCTGGGCTGGGCCGGCAGGTGGGCCGGTTAGGCGCCAGGTAAGCTCTCTCTCTCTTCTCTCTTTTCTATTTCTTTCTGTTTCATTTTCTTTTGCAACTGTGTTGAATTATTAAAAATGCCAGAATATTTTTGTAGCTCATAAAACTAGTCATGCCCACTGTAAATATTATGAACAGCATGGAACATTTTAGTTTATGATTATTTGGGCACACAAATTATTTTATAGCATTTAAATGCCCAAATACAAATACCATATGAATTAATCCAGAGACCTTGGATGTCCTAGAAAATTGTGCACCATTTTTGGCAGAGGCTTAAGACCAAGGCAGAAATGATGAACATTTTTGAACGGCATTTTGGGTACATTGGAAAAGATTTTATTAAACCCTAGTTGTTATAAGAGGGGTGCTGGGGTTTCTGTCATTCCCATTTCAAGTTTCTTTGAAAAGTAAACATGAGGCACACTCTAGCTAGTCCTAATGCAAGCACCTACTAGGGATGTGACACATAACCCCACCGTGTTCTTCTTCTCAAATCCCCTTCGAGAAGAGACAATCACGGAACTCACACAGGTAGTGTATTCTTATGAATATGGTGTCAAGTTATCAACAACCGGATATTAACAAATTCCCATCTGCCACATAACCGCGGGCACGGCTTTCGAAAGGTCAAAACCCTGCAGGGGTGTCCCAACTTAGCCCATCACAAGCTCACGATCTGCGGAGTCGAAACTCCAAAGTGGGAAGACCCGAGTATTCTCGGAATCCCGTGCTCAAGATATTCCAACAAAGGTAAAACTAATCCAGCAAGACCTCCCGGCGTGTCGACACCCTGACAGTAGCCGCGCGTATCTAGTCTCAGGCCACGACCGGATAGGTCAGCCTACAGGAAAACACCAGCCCTCGGGTTTCCCCAAGGTGGCCCTGCAGTCCGCCCAGTTCGGACCAACACTCAAGACGAGCCCTGGCCTGGGGGTTGATTAATAAATCCTCGGGTTAATTACTCCCTCGGCAAGTTTTTGTTGTTAGGCAAAAGTAAAACCAATGTTGGGCCTTGCTGGAAAAGCTTTAGCGCTGAGCGGGTTATCGAGGGGGGCCCATAAACCCCAACCGTGTTAGGAACGCAAAATCCAGGAACATAACGCCGGTTTATCGGGTCCTAATGTGGCATGAGTGGAACAAAACACCGAGCAAAAGGCCAAGCCTTCCACCCATTGCCAAGTATATAGGTGTGTTAATATATTTAAGAGATATTGTGATATTCCAACAACAAGTTCCAACATGGAGCAATCTTCATCTTCACCTGCAACTAACAATGCTATAAGAGGGGCTGAGCAAGTGGGTAACATGGCCAAACAACGGTTTGCTGGGAAGGTGTCAAAGGTTAGAGGTTTCATGGCAACAATAGGGGGCTGACAAACGGACATAGGCATCGAGGCAATCTCTAAAGAGCGAGACATCTAGCATAGGCAAAGATAGTAGTGGTATCTGGGAATGGTCATCTTGCCTGGGATTCCGCACGGAAGAAGAACGAGTCCATGAAGTAGTCGAACAAAACCTCACAACTCTGGAACAAAACCGAAGCTATCGATAGAAGCATACCGGAAAGAAGCAAACAACACGGTAAACACACAAGCATAACCATGATGTATGATGCACAACCAAGTATGATGCATGTCCGGTTTAAATATGCATGGCATGGCAAAGTGCACAAACAAGTACTACAAGCTAAGTGGAGCTCAGTATGCAACGAGTTGCATATTGACGAAACTCCACATTATATTTATATAGTTGACTCTCGATTATTTACAAGACATGATTAAATGTTTTATTAAACATGGCAAGAGGTGAAGCATGAGCAAAACTACACTATCTAGTCAATTTAAATGAGGCCGGAAATAACAGCAACAATTCCGGAAACTCCCCATGTGCATAAGTAGCAATTTTTAAAGCACTCAACAATTTTAAGCATTTAAAGGTTGTTATCATGATGCGGATGACAAAGCAAGTTTTATGCAACTTTTATTAAAAGTTAACATGAAGATGATATGAAGCATTAATCACCGTGGTGGAAAGAAAGGGTGCCACGGAGACCATCCGAAAATGATGCCACGCAACATATTGGTTCCTGTAACTCGTTGAGAGTCCGGTGCAAAAGATGACAAAGAGCGTGACATGCAAAAGATATGGGGTGATCCCGTTGCCGGGTTCCCACGGTTCGGCGACAAGGCAACGAGGGGTACTTCAAACACCGTGCAACAAAGGGCGCATCTCATACAACACAAGCAAACATTCTCGGGTGTCGTCTCGCGGTATACCTTCGAAGCATGCGGTCCGGGGGGGTTCGAGTCTCGAGGAAAGTAGTGGTTCACGTGTCGCAGAGGAAGTAGTTGCACACGGCGATGGTAGTCGTACACGCTTTGAAGATGTTCATGTCGTCGAGGTACTTGTCGCGTCGTAGTGGTACTTGTCGTCTTGGCGATTCCATGGCGGCGGTAGACGAACTTGACGCATCCTTGTTCTTTCGGGTTCGTAGTTGTACTTGGCGTTCGGAGTCCGGATCTTGCCGGTGGTGTACTTGGCGAAATCACCGAAGACGGTGCTTGACGGTCCGGGTGCAGGGCGTTGGCGTCTCGGTCTCGCCGAACCAAAACAAAACAAGACGAAGCAACCGGGCATGGCAGCACGCGAGCGACGAGGGCCTCATGAGGTCGGGGGCATGGCTGGATCTGGCAACTTCGACGACGGATAGCAAGGAGGCCGGCCTTGGAGCGTTGCTGGTGCTCGAGGTGAGGCGCTCCTCAGAGGTGCTCGAGGAAGGAAAACAGGGGCGCGGTCCAGTTTAGGTGCGGGATGGAGCGACGCAGATGACGGACAGAGAAGGAGGCGCGGAGGAGGGCCAGCGGGGCTCCGCTCCTCCGGCGAGGCAGAGCGCTGCGGCGCTGCGGTGGTCGGCGCGGGAGGCCATGGCGGCGGAGACGGCGACGCGCAAGCACCAGGGGCTCCGGCGAGCGGCGGTAGACCTCCGGTGGTGGCGAAGCTTGGGCTCACCGCAGCAGGGAGGGTCGTGGGCGCACGGAGAAGCTTGTGACGACGCAGAGGCCAGGCTTGCCGGAGAGGTGGCCGGCGGAGGTCGCGGCCGGGACTGCGGGGAGGCCGGAGTTCTTGCGAGCTAGCGGCGAGGTGGGAGAAAGAATGGGGCGGCGAACGCGTCGTCGATCGTTGGTGGCGGTCGGAATCAGAGGCGGGGACGGGGTCGCTCGAGGGGCGCAAATCGAGCGAGGGAGGTCGGGCAACGCCCCTGGTCGCGATGAGTGGCGGCGCAAGAGGGAAAACGAGAGGGAGAGGGTGAGGATTGGGAGCGGCTAGGGTTGAGACGGCGCCGACTGGGCCTAGGCTTAAAGATTCTAGGGAGGCCGAACTGGGCTGCTTGGAGGTCCAGCTGGACTACCTCTCTCTCTTGCCAGGTTTTTTTAAACAGAATAAAAAAAAGAAAAGGGAAGAAAAGAAAAGGCTAGAGAAGGAGTTTGGGCATGGGGATTATCTTCCCGGACTCACAAAATTGTAAGGAAATTAAATAAAATCAACGGAAGACATTTGGGAAAAGAAGATTCAAACAAGTTTGACAAAAGTCAAACTATTTGAATTCACGAGAACCCTTTTGATGGAATCCAAAAGGGGTGGGATTTGAGGATGTGGCTTAACTCAGCCACTAAGATTCATGGGCAAAGGTTGAGGCCAGAATTGAGAAAGGGAAGGCATGGGGAAAAAATATGCAAGTGTGTTATGGTGAATTCCAAACAAATGGAATAATTTAATATAGCTCCCTAATAATATTGAGAGGCTTTTATATGTTATAAAGAGAAGTCACCATAGTGAGTATCCCTCAATTTAAATGGATCGAGGATCCATACGGTTTATTTAGTTCAGTTTTAAAAAAATTAAAAGACTTGATGGCATGATGACATGATGCAACGCAAAATAAATAAAGCAAGCACAAATGAAACACACAGGAAAACCCAGAACATCTGGAATCTTCTGGAGCGTCGGTCTTCGGGCGTCACAACTCTCCCACACTAACAGAGGATCTCGACCCGATATCCTAGAGATGGCGCCGGATAAAAGAGGATAAAGGAAGAGGTAAAACAAAGTTGCTTCTTTGACAAACGAGTGAAACCACGAACCTTGAGAGGTTAAACAAGTTGAATAAAAAATACAATGGAGATGAACGAAGATGAAAACACTCCGTTAGAAAAGAGGAACAAGGAACATTATGAGAACCTTGTAGGTTGAAAGATATGAAACAAGAGCTTACGAACCAAAAGAATATGAAACTGCAACGGTATAGCCAAGGAATAAGAATGACATAATTTGGACAGCCCTCCGACTGAAAATGGAAGGAAATAACATGAGCTTGAGAGGATTGGATGATCTTGATGAAATCAACAACATATTGCCTCCGAAACAATTGAAAGAATGGCACAAGGGGTAAGAAAGATTCAGACAGCACTCCGATTGAAAATAGAGGAAAAACTAGATAAGATGAGGGAACTGAATGGAGGACACAACACTCCGGTTAAATAGACAAGCAAGGGAAGAGTATGATCTTGATAAAAACGAGATGGTGATCAAAGAGAGCAATATCACAATGCCTCCGGAATGAAAGAATAGAATATAGATCAATGAAAGAAATGAACGGAGAAAAAATATGACAACTTCTCCCAAAATTGAATTTGAAAGAGAATCCTTACCACGATGGATTGAACAGAGTTGTTGGAAGAATCAACAAGCACAGAATAAGCTTGTTGTTGGCTTATGGAAAACATCTCAAAATTATGAGGTGACAACCAGCCACTTACGAAAACATTTGATTGGATTGAGATCAACAAGGAGACGAAAAACTTATTTCACCGGAATGATAAATGAAGAACTTGGGTCATTTATAAGCTCCATAATAGCACCAATTCTTAGGGAAAGCTTTAGGTGAATTATAACCCAAGATCACTCCACGAAGAAACTGAAGGGTTAGCTGGATCTCCTGAACGAAGAAAATGATGGGTTTAAATATCTCATTCCTGACAACTTGTGAATCATGAAACATGAAGGGAAAATTGTCAAGAATGACATAACAGCACCTCAAAAGATAAGGGAGCAAGAATTGCACTTCGGAATGCATGAAGAAGACTGCTTGAGCACCAAGAAGAACTCCGGTAACAAAAGGATGAAAAAGTGAAGGTAGAAAAGAATAAGATTGAAGCCTTGCAATGATTAGATGAAGCTATGTGATGAGATAAAGAGAAAACTTGGAACTCCAGAAAGAAAGATGAAATACTCCGAACCTAGAGTTTATTAATCATGAACAAACTCCGAACAAGGAATTAATCACTTGGATGAAAAAAGAATAAGAATTATGTTGTGCGTATCCTTACCAATTTAAATTGACGACAAGCAATGGATTTGGCATACTACTTATTCTTGTTACAAAGAATTCAAGAGAGATCTCGCCCAACTTGAGAAAAGTCTTGAACGACTCACCAGTAGGATTTTTGGAAAGAACGAGTGAAATGACATGATAACACAGTAAAGAATGTTTAACGAACCACCGTACAAATTGAAATGGAGTGATGACAAGGAATAATCCACCGTAAGGAATTGAAATTGAGTGAATATAAAAGAATGAATCGCCGGGAAGAATATGGAGACGAACGAAGAGGCATCAATTAAGAATAGTTGGAGGACGAAATTGAAAACTGAGAACGAAGAAATCTTCTGAAATGATGGCCTTCGGAGGATCACAATGGAAAGAATTCATGAAAATCTCTGAAGGGGCATGGAAACAATTCCCACAATCAAAAACAATTATGAGGATGACATGAAGCTAGAACCACAAATCTTTGGAAGAACAGGTAAGGATTCAAGAGGAACTCTTCTTCGGTCTTCACATGTTGAGAAGAACGATGAGAATACCAAGAAGAATTGTTGAGGCACTCCGGAATGAAGAATTAAAATGTTGAACCAACGATGAAAAGAATTTGAAAGCGATCTTGGAGAAGTCATATGACTGATGTACTTTCATTCTTACGTCACACTTTGAAAGAATTTAAGAATAACTCCGGAAAATAGAAGAGTCAGGTAAGATCCTGGGAAAAGACCTGTGGGTTAGGGCCCACTCAAAAGAAACACCGTTGGACTGATTACTTGAGAGATATTGCACCAGTTGAATTGAATGGCTTGGATGAGATAAGAATCTCAAAATATAATGAACAGGTTGAAAATGGAAACACGAGTCCTCTGAGATCTCTTGTACACTCCGGATAAAAATTAGGGAGAGTTGAATAATCAAGAGAGACTTTGGATAAGAAATTCCCACATTGGAAAACATGAAGAGGCACAGATATGATTAATACAGAAGCTTGGATTTAGTCCACCGGAGAAGAATATTGGAATTAAGAAAGATGAACTTGAAACTCTTGAGCATCTTCACGATAAATCACCGGATAAGAACATTGAAGGAAATGAATGAAGAAACATCACATGAATAAAATGGATATTTGGTTAAGAATTCTGGCTCCATAAGAAAAAGGGTGGGAGGGTGGGGAAAACAAAGACAACTTGGGATGAATGAAACAGACACCGTTGAGAAAAACCAAGATTTGATCTTGCAAATGATGAAGAGATCGGATTAACTTGAAGAGAAGCACGCCGGTTGAAAACAATTTAACATAGCAATCTCGATGATCAAGAAGGATTAGCACTCCCATAGAAATATGAGAATACCTATTAGGAAAGGTATGGAATCACACTTGTCATCGAAGCAACTTGAATACCAGAATCAAATCAAAACAACGGATAGATATGTTGCAACATAATCTTCACAAAATCATCTGAACAGAGAATTGAACGAATGAATTCCATAGCTTAATGGTACAACACTTGTCGAGAAGCCACTTGGGGGAACAAAAGGTAAATAAAAACAACAAGGAGCAGATAGAACAAATACAAGATAGAAGTTTCGTTCCACATATTCGTGCTGAAGGCTCATGGAACGCGTTACAAAAGGGTTTTGCAATCCCCGGATCAGCATAACCAAGGACCCTTTAAGATGCAACTCCCGATCGGAACAAACGTCCATAAAACTACTTCACTCAATGTAGAACCCCGAACTCCATATCATGCATTCGTTGGAAGAATGCCTACGAGCTACTAGATGAACCCAACTATTAATTTCCGAAAGTTTCCAGTTATGCAATCAGGTGTTGGGGATACAGGGGAAGCACCGCGCACACAACTCTAATCCTGCATCCAGTTGTATCCATCCTTCAACACATAACCAGTTATTTCCGGAAACCGTTTACCTCGGACCTTCGAAACGCATCTGCTATACAAGCTATGGGAATATTCCCGAACTACCTCCCCAGTACTGGGTGATGTCGGGGTTATCTTGCCACTAACTGCATAGAAGGGTTTTCGATGTCGGCCGTCTTAAGTATTCCAGAACTGCTGCGATATATTTGTGACGACAACACCTCGGAGCTCAACTCCTCGGGACACTGGCACAACCCCTAAATGACAGGAGGCATCGAGAACAATGTTCTCGTCACAAAGATATCAGAATAATCCAAACAATACTCGCGTGAACCTAAAAAAAATAGTGAATTTTTTAGAGTAGAAGAGATAGAGTAATCGTCAGGAGTCGTCACCAGAGTGATAAGAGATGAGGAGTAAAAAGAAATCCTACTCTCCGTTATATATATAAGACTCAAAACATTTTCAAGTGTGTGCCTAGACTCAACCATCAACGATTCGATCAATCAGGGGGGCTTCTAGATCGGAGAAGGATCTGATACCAACTTGTAATGCCCAGTATGAGACTATACCTCCACGTGTCGAGGCATGACTTAAAGTCATAATCTCATACTAGAATGATCTCAAGTATGGTATCTTTGCACAACTCATGTAAAAGAGGGATGATATTGTAAAAGAGTAGTTGGCTTACACTTGCCACATCACACAATGCATTACATAAACATTCATCATCCAAATAACATCACAGTCCGACTACGGACAAAGATCCAAAAGAAAGATACCATAAATAAAGCAACAGAAGGTCCCGATCGCCCCTAGTAGGAACCACTACTGATCGTCGAAAACGTCACATGCATACGGCCAAGCTCTTCATCAAACTCCCAGGGAAGTTATGATCCACCTCCTGCATTGTTCTCGGCGGTACCTGCATCTGGTGTGTGTTGAATCTGTGAGCCACAGAGGACTCAGCAATCCCGTTCCCGGGTATCAAAACTAACAAAGCCTTAAAGGTGAGGGAAGGCTTTAAAAGTGTTTGTAGCAAGCACTAAGCAACTAACTTACGGGTTCAGAGCGAGAAGAGAGTAAGATCCAATGATAGTCAAAGTGATCACGAAGTGATCCTAACTACTCACGTCAGACATAACCCCACCGTGTTCTTCTTCTCGAAACCCCTTCGAGAAGAGACAATCACGGAACTCGCACAGGTAGTGTATTCTTATGAATATGGTGTCAAGTTATCTACAACCGGATATTAACAAATTCCAATCTGCCACATAACCGCGGGCACGGCTTTCGAAAGATGAAAACCCTGCAGGGGTGTCCCAACTTAGCCCATCACAAGCTCAAGATCTGCGGAGTCACAACTCCATAGTGGGAAGACCCGAGTATTCTTGGAATCCCGTGCTCAAGATATTCCGACAAAGGTAAAACTAATCTAGCAAGACCTCCCGGCGTGCCGACACCCTGACAGTAGCCGCGCGTATCTAGTCTCAGGCCACGACCGGATAGGTCAGCCTACAGGAAAATACCAGCCCTCGGGTTTCCCCAGGGTGGCCCTGCAGTCCGCCCAGTTCGGACCAACACTCAAGACGAGCACTGGCCCAGGGGGTTGATTAATAAATCCTCGGGTTAATTACTCCCTCGGCAAGTTTTTGTTGTTAGGCAAAAGTAAAACCAATGTTGGGCCTTGCTGGAAAAACTTTAGCGCTGAGCGGGTTATCGAGGGGGCCCCATAAACCCCAACCGTGTTAGGAACGTAAAAATACGGGAACTTAACACCGGTTTATCGGGTCCTAAGGTGGCATGAGTGGAACAAAACACCGAGCAAAAGGCCAAGCCTTCCACCCATTGCCAAGTATTTAGGTGTGTTAATATATTTAAGAGATATTGTGATATTCCAACAACAAGTTCTAACATGGAGCAATCTTCATCTTCACCTGCAACTAACAACGCTATAAGAGGGGCTGAGCAAGCGGGTAACATAGCCAAACAACGGTTTGGTGGGAAGGTGTCAAAGGTTAGAGGTTTCATGGCAACAATAGGGGGCTGACAAACAGACATAGGCATCGAGGCAATCTCTAAAGAGCGAGACATCTAGCATAGGCAAAGATTGTATGTAATGCCCCGGATGTAATACTTTCCCTTTTGGGCATATAATATATCTCCGGCTTCATCTATTCCTTTTCGGGTTCTTTGTCTTTCGGGTTTTCGTCGTTTTGTTGTGTGCGTGTGTGGCATTCATTCATATCATGTAGACATGTGCATGGCATTGCATTTGTGTTGTCGGTTGCATCCGGTTCCACGCGTTCCTTCCCGTTGTCCGTTTCGCGTTCCGGAGCTCCCTCACGTGTCCGTGTCGTCCCGTGGGCCTACTTTGGTGTTTGGCCGTGTAACGTTACCGGTTTGGCGCGAGACTTGTTGTGTGTTGTTGTTTTGGTGTGTGTAACCGGCCTGTCAAATCTCGTCGCGTTTCGAGTCCGTTTGCTATCCCAACAGTTATTTGTGTGGGCTCAAAGTGCCTACACTTTGTGGCCCAAGACACCCTACAACAGCCCACTTACCTCCTCTAGGCCCATCCTAACTCCCCTCGCGATCGTGTCCGTCGGATCGTGATCGGACGGCTCTAAAACACCCAAAACCCCTAACCCTAGCAAAAACTGCTATTTATAGACCCCCTATGTCCATTTTGGGCATCCCTAATTTCTTCCCCAATTCTCCCCTCAGTTTTGTGCTCCACCAGATCCAAAAAGGTTTTTTTCCTGTTCATCCTCGAAGGAAGCAGCAGCCAGCCGGATCGAGCCAGCTGACCGAGCGCCTGGATCCCGATCGATCCTCCAGATCGATCTGGGGTCAACTCGCCGCCGCCGTTTTTTTTTCCTTCGATCGCCGATCCAGCCGGGGACTGAAGGCCCTGGACCACATTGCCAGGTCAACTCCTCGCCGCGGCCTCCCCGCTCGATCTCGCTCCTCCGAGCGCGCTGGACCACTTCGCCACCGCGGCCCAACTCGCCCCCCTCCCGCTTCGCTCCTCTGATCGCTTCGGGCCGCGCCTCCCTTCCGCAACGGCCCAAGCGCCAAGCCGCCAGCTCCCACTCGCCAGCGCGCCGGAAGCCCAGGCGCTGCTCCCTCCCGATCACCAGGCACCGCGCTCGGGCCGCCTCCCTCCTTCGGCCGCCTGGGCCGGCCTCGCCGCCCGCGCGACCCAGTCGCCGCCTGGGTCTCCCCTCCTGGGCCCGTCGGCCGCGCCGCTCCGAGGCCCCGCGCCGCCGCAGCTCGGGGAGCCCGGATCCCGCCACTGGGCCGGCCCGTTGCTTCGCCCCGCCTGGGCCTCACGTTTCCAGCGAAGGCCCGAGCCGCCGCCATCCTCTCCGGGCCAGATCTGCCTCTTCTCCAGCCCGAGCCCGTGATTCCAGATCTGAAGGTTGCCCCGAAGTTCTCTAAGTCCCCAGTATTTTGTGGCTGATGCTATATTCAAACTGCAATAACTTTTAGTGTGGTGATCCGTTTTGCGCAAATAGCATGTCCAGACGTTCGTGGTGATTAGCACTACGTTTTATCTTTTTGTGTCATGCACGTTAGAGATCATCTAGGTGCTTGTTTTTCTGTTGCAATAGTGCATCATGATAAAACTGCTGCTATGTGATGTTTTCATGCCATCTTTGCATAGTGATAACTTTTAGCTCGTTTATCCAAATGATGCAAATGACATGTCCACGTGTTCGTCTTGCCATGCTCTACATGTTGTTTGTGTTAGGTTGCATGATAGATTTATTCTTGCCATGTATATCTTCGTTGCAAAGTGCCATGTGGCTGTGATGTTGTTTCACTTGTTATGAAATGCCATCTTGTTGAGCTCGTTGCTATCGTTGTGTTTATCTCCATGATGCATGCTTGTATGTTTCGGAATCACCATCATGTGTACTTTAATGAGGTGCTTACCACTTGCCATGTTTAGTTTCGAGGTGACTTAAACATGCTCTTTTAGATGCCATGATGAAACTGCTGTTTTAGCACTTCGTGGTTTTTCACTAAGTCTGAAATCTGTAACGTTCCTTTGCCATGTTTGCGTGCTGCTCTAGGACAAACCATGATAGTTTTGGGGTGGATCTTGATGGTTCCTTGTAGTAGATATTGTTGGTTTTCCATTCATGTTCTCACATGCTTATATAAGTGGCTGTAGCATGTTTAAATTTGCTCCAAAGTTTCAATAAAATTCTGCTGTCAGAATTTTATTGTCAAGTTCAATATGTCCAAGCTTATTGCTATTGATCCGTGGCTCCTTTGGGGGTGCACCTTTGGACTTATTTGCTGTAGAATATGTCTAGTTCATGTTCATGCTCTTTGCCATGTTGTTTGAGTGCTGTAGCTTAATTATTTTGTGCTCCGAAGTTGCTATGTTGCTGTAATTTTCAGTTTTCGCTCGTTTCTTGTTTCGGGCATAACTTTTAGCCCGTAGCTCCGATTTCAGCGAGTCTTAGATGAAACTTGATTGATTTTCCGTGTAGATTCATAATCTCCTATTGTTATCATGTTTTGAGGTGATTTTCTTGAGTGCTATTTTTCCGTGCTCCGTGTGCTCTCTTAGTGCATCCATCATGCATCCATCATTTTTGAGTGCGCATTGCATCTTGTTGATTCGTGCCTTGTGTGATTGAATTGTTTAGAGCCGGAAGCTGAGACCGAGTACGAGTACGAGCACGAGGTTACCAACGAGGTTGAGCACGAGGACCCTTCTTACGATCCGAACGACTTCTCTTCAGGCAAGATGACCGAACCCCGATAACATTACTATCTTTGCCTATTGCTAGTAGTTCCGCTCTATAGTTTTGCCTCGATGCCCATGTCTTTCCTGTCAGCCTCCTACTTGTAACCATTACCATGTTTAACCACCCTACCTATGCAAACCGTTGCTTGGCTAAGTACGCTTCGCTCAGCCCTTCTTATAGCATTGCTAGTTGCAGGTGAAGATCGAAGATGCTTGCTTCATGTTGAAGTTTTGTTGGGTTATATCACACTATATAAATGCTTAAAATGAAATCATCTATATATTGGCAAGGGTGGAAGGCTAAACCTTTTGCTTGGTGATTTGTTCCACTCATGCCGTTAGGAACCGTATAAACCGGTATTAAGTTCCTTGATTATGTGTTCCTAACACGGTTGGGGTGTATGGGACCCCCTCGATAAACCGCTAAGTGCTAAGTCTTTTCCAGCAAGTCCCAACATTGGTACTTTTTGCCTAATAACTAAATAACTTGCATAGGGAGTAATTAACCCGAGATCTTAATCAACAACCCCGGGCCAGTGCTCCTCATGAGTGTTGGTCCGAAACGGGGGTCTTGCGGGGTCACCACGAGGAAACTCGAGGATTGATATAAACCTGTAGCATCGCCCATCCGGTCGTGGCCTGAGACTATATACGCGCGGCTTTTGTCAGGGTGTCGGCACGCCGGGAGGATTTGCTGGATTAGCCTTACCTTAGTTCGGAGTATCTTGAGCACGGGATTCCGAGAATACTCGGGTCTTGCCACTTTGGAGTTGCGACTCCGCTGATCGTGGGCTTGTAATGGGTCAAGTTGGAACACCCCTGCAGGGTTATGAACTTTCGAAAGCCGTGCCCGCGGTTATGTGGCAGATGGGAGCTTGTTAATATCAGATTGTAGATAACTTGACACAATGTTTCAATACACTACCAGCGTGTGTACCGTGACTGTCAATTTCTGAATAGGGATTCGGGAGTTGAACACGGTGGGGTTATGTTTGTTGAGCTTTAGCTAGGATCACTTCGTGATCATCTCTCGACCGAGGAACTTCTCTTCTCGCGCTCTTTCACGTAAGCTAGTTGCTAGTTGCTGCTGCAGACACTTAGTCTTTTCTTCAGCCTTATCCTCTCCCAAGGCTTAAATAGTCTTGTTACCCGGGAACGGGATTGCTGAGTCCTCTGTGGCTCACAGTTACTTCACCACACCAGATGCATGTCCAGTGGTGAGCTATCCAGGTGATGGCACCGAGCTAGACTGGGAGTACGACGAGGAGCGTAGTCGATACTATGTTCGTTATCCTGATGATGAGTAGTGGAGACTTCTAATAGGATTCGATCCGACCTGTGGATTTAACTTATGTTTGGTATCTTATCATTTGAATTTTACCCTTAGAGGGCTGTGATGTTTTAATGTATGATGATTGAGACATGTATTGTATTTGTGTGACGTGGCGAGTGTAAGCCAACTATGTTTATGTTTTCCATCCCCCTTTTTACATGAGTTGTGCGAAGATGCCAGACTTGCGATCATTCCAGCATGGGGTTATGTCTCTAAGTCGTGCCTCAACACGTAGGAGATATAGCTCCATCCTGGGCATTACAAGTTGGTATCAGAGCCTTCTCCGACCTAGGAGCCCCCACTGTTTGATCGAATCGTTGACTGTCGAGTCTAGGCACACACTGAAAATATTTTGAGTCCTATATATTATATCGGAGAGTAGGATTTCTTTGCTTCTCATCCCCTTTCTCTCTGGTGAGGACTCCTGACGACTACTCTTGTCTCTTCTATCTTCAAAAAATTGCACCAAATTTTTTTAGGAATCTCGCGAGTATTCTGGGATTGTTTCGATGTTCTTGTGACGAGAATATTGTTCTCGATGCCTCCTGACATTAGGGGTTGTGGCAGTGTCCCGGGGAGTTGAGCTTCGGGGTATTGTCGTCACAAGCATATCGCGGCAGTACTAAATACTTAAGACGACCGACATCGAAAATCTCTCCTATACGGCCAGTGGCAAGATAACCCCGACATCACCCAGTACTGGGGAGGTAGTTCGGGAGTATTGCCATAGCTTGTTATAGTGGATGCTTTTCGAAGGACCGAGGTAGACAGTTTCCGAGAAAGACTGGTTATGTGTTGAAGGATGGATACACCTGGATGTAGGTTTAGAGTTGATTGCGCGGTGCTTCCCGTGTATCCCCAACACCTGATTGCATAACTGGAATCTTTCGGAAATTAATAGGTGGGTTTTATCCAGTAGATCGTAGGCATTCTTCCAATGAATGCAGGTTAGCGAGTTCGGGGTTCTACATTGAGTGAAGTGGTATTATGACCGATGTTCCGATCGGGAGTTGCATCTTAAAGGGTCCTTGGCTATGCTGATCCGGGGATTGCAAAACCTTTTCGTAACGCGTTCATATGCTTTCAGCACAAAGATGTTAGAACGAAGCTCCTATCTTGTGTTTGTTCCCGTCTGTACCTTGTTGTTTTCTTATTTTACCTTTTGTCCCTATGTGGCTTCTCGTGAAGACTGATGTTATCATTTAATTGAGAATTTCATTCGTTCCTCTTGTTTGAATGATTTCATTCGTTCCTATTGTTCGAATGATTATTGTGAAGACTTTTTGCAATTCATTCCATTGATTCAGCTTTATCTTCTTTGAATCAATTGCTGATTCATGGTCATCTCTTTCAGGATGGCTCCGAAACAAGTTCCCAATGCTAACCCAGAGGCGGAAGAGGTCCCAGATCGTCCTCCTTCCCCTCCTCCTCCGTCTGAGGCTTGGAGAGCGATTATGCAGACTACGGCTCAGAACACCCAGATGTTGATGCAGATGATGCAGCAGATGCAAGCTAATCAAGCTAATCAGGGTGTTCCAGGGAATCAAGGCAACTTCTTCAACCAGCAGCACCATGCTACTCTCAACCAGTTCTTGGCCAATAATCCAAAAGCTTTCAGTTACTGTGTCGACCCTCTTGATGCTGAAGATTGGTTAACCGATATCAAGAAGCATTTTGAGTGCAGTAACATAAGAGAAGAGGATTATGTGAAGTTTGCAGCCTTTCAACTCAAAGACCAAGCAGCTGACTGGTGGCAGCAGTACAAAGACTCCAGGCCAGGTCAGGTGATCTCTTGGGAGAATTTCTGCAAGGACTTTCGCTCTCACCACATTCCAACAAGTGTCATCGAGGGTATGCGTGAGCAATTCCGCAACCTGAAGCAGGGCTCTATGACAGTCTATCAGTATAATGTCAAGTTCCAAAACCTCGCCCGCTATGCTAAGCAAGACATTCCTGACGCTAAGAGCAAAATCTACCAGTTCCGTGGAGGCCTGAAAGATGAACTTCAACTTGCTCTCACCTTGTTCGAGCCGATGAATTCGACAAATTCTATAACATGGCTTTGAAACAAGAGGCAGCTCAGCTTAAGATGGAGGCTTCTAAAAAGAGGATTCGATATGCCGTTCACTCTTCCTCATCGTCTCAGATGGTCTCGAAACAACAGAAATTTTGGCTTCCTCCTCCTCCAGTGATTCGAGCTCCATACAACAACTCCAACAACTCCAACAACAAGAATGCTAGTGGTCATGGTTTCTCCCACCCACCCAACTCCAACAAGCAGTCCAAGCAATAGTTCCAAGCTCCAAGACTAAGTGCTCCTCCTACTCGTCCACTTTCTGAGGTGACTTGCTACAAGTGTGGCCAGAAGGGTCATTATTCCAACAAGTGCAACAACCCAAGGCGCCTTCCGCCTCCTCCACCTGTCGGTACCGCTATGGTCAAGCATGATCCAAAGGCAGCAAGGGTGAATCTGATGAATGCAGCACAAGCGGAGAATTCTTCTGATGTGATTTTGGGTAACCTTCCAGTGAACTGTTTTCCTGCTAAAGTGTTATTTGATTCGGGTGCTTCTTGCTCTTTCATGTCATATCCATTTGCATCCAAGCACGATATTGTCACCAAAAATCTGCCAAGGGAGTTAACAGTTATTTCTCCGGGGAGACGAATGCACTCCAGTGTTTATGCTCCGGATGTTTCTATTCGCATGGGTGATTATCGATTTTTGGCTTCTCCGGTGGTTCTTGGCAATTCCGACATCGACCTCATCCTCGGGATGGATTGGCTTTCTCAACATGATGCTCACATTGATTGTGCTCAGAAGGAAGTCAAGATGACTCATCCTGATGAAGATGTGATTATCTTTGCCTCCAGGGATAACACTATCAGGCTTTTCTCTCTCAACGATAAGGGCGAAATTAATGCCATATCTCAAATTCCGGTGGTGAACGAATATCAAGACGTCTTTCCTGAAGAACTTCCAGGCATGCATCCACACCGTCAGGTGGAATTCGTTATTGAACTCGAGCCGGGTACTGAGCCAGCATGCCGGCGTCCGTACAAGCTCTCTCCGGATGAATTGAAGGAATTGAAGAAGCAGCTTGATAAACAGGAGAGTATGGGTCTCATCAGGCCTAGTACGTCTCCTTGGGGTTGTGGTGTCTTATTTGTCAAGAAGAAAGATGGCACGGAGCGTCTCTGTGTTGATTACCGGCCATTGAACAAGAAGACGATAAAGAACAAATATCCGCTCCCCAACATCAACGAACTCTTTGAGCAGCTCAAAGGAGCTAAAGTGTTCTCTAAGCTTGACCTCCGAATGGGCTATCATCAAATTCGCATTCGCGAGGAAGACATTCCCAAGACGGCCTTCAGAACGAGCTACGGTTCATACGAGTATAGCGTCATGTCTTTTGGTCTCGCCAATGCTCCTCCTACCTTTTCGAGGATGATGCACTACATCTTCAACCCCTATACTGGCGAGTTTGTGCTTGTGTATCTGGATGATATTCTGGTGTTTTCCAAGAATGAAGAAGATCACGAAAAGCACTTACGTCTGGTTCTTGATCGACTCCGAGAGCATAAGTTCTATGCCAAGTTCTCCAAGTGCGAGTTTTGGCTCGATAAGGTTTTGTACCTGGGCCATATCATCTCAGCTGACGGTATTGCGGTTAATATCGAGAAAGTTGAAGCAATTGTCAACTGGGAAGCTCCTCAGAACGTCAAGCAACTCCGCAGTTTTCTGGGTCTTGCCAGCTATTGCAGAAGGTTCGTTGAGAACTTCTCCAAGATTGCCAAGCCTCTTTCCAACTTGCTTCAGAAGAATGTCAAATACTTTTGGTCTCCAGAGTGTGAAGTGGCATTCAAAACTCTCAAAGAAAAGCTCGTCTCTGCTCCAGTTCTGACTCCTCCAGATGAGTCCAAGCCCTATGAAGTATTCTGCGATGCTTCTCTTCAAGGACTTGGTGGTGTGCTTATGCAAGATAAGAGAATTGTGGCATACACTTCTCGTCAGCTCAAGCCAAGTGAGAAGAACTATCCCACACATGATCTCGAGTTAGCAGCTGTGGTACATGCTTTGATTACGTGGAGACATCTGTTGTTGGGCAGAAAAGTCGACATCATCACCGATCACAAGAGCTTGAAGTACATCTTCACACAGCCGCATCTGAACCTCCGTCAGACTCGTTGGGTTGAAATGATCCAAGAGTATAATCCCAGCATTGAATACACTCCTGGCAAGGCGAATGTGATTGCAGATGCTTTGAGCATAAAGGCATATTGCAACAGCCTTCTTATCAAGTCGTGCCAGCCTGAGCTTTGTGAAGCTTTCAGGAAGCTCAACCTCCAAGTTGTTCCGCAGGGTTTTCTTGCAAATCTTCAAGTTGCTCCTACCTTGGAAGATCAGGTCCGTGAGGCCCAACTCAGAGATACCATGGTGAAGAAGGTGAAACATGGTATTGCAAAGGGCACTCCAAAATACAAGTGCTTTCGTGTTGATGAGAGAGATACCTTGTTCTTCGAGGACAGACTCGTTGTTCCCAAAGGTGATCTCAGGAAGCTCATAATGGAAGAAGCACATGATTCTCTCCTTTCCATTCATCCTGGCAGTTCCAAGATGTATCAAGATTTCAAGCAATCTTACTGGTGGACACGCATGAAAAGGGAGATTGCCCAATTCGTGAATGGATGTGATGTTTGCAGAAGAGTGAAAGCAGAATATCAACGTCCAGCCGGTCTTCTCCAACCTCTTCCTATTCCCGAGTGGAAGTTCGACCACATTGAAATGGACTTCGTCACTGGTTTTCCTAAGTCCAAGCGAGGAAATGATTCTATCTTCGTGGTGATTGACAAGCTTACCAAAGTCGCTCACTTCCTGCCAGTAAAAGAATCAATCAATGCAGCTCAATTGGCAGAGTTGTACACTTCCAGAATTGTGTCCTTACATGGCATTCCTCAAGTTATATCCTCAGACCGTGGAAGTTTGTTCACTTCAAGGTTCTGGGACTCCTTTCAGTCCGCCATGGGCACTAAGATCAGGTTCAGCACTGCTTTTCACCCTCAGACTAGTGGTCAAGTCGAGCGAGTGAATCAGATTCTAGAAGACATGCTCAGAGCCTGTGTCATATCTTTTGGCATGAAATGGGCAGACTGCCTTCCATTTGCCGAGTTCTCTTACAACAACAGCTTCCAAGCAAGTGCAGGCAAAGCTCCGTTTGAAATCCTCTATGGCAGAAAGTGCCGTACCCCTCTCAACTGGTCTGAAACAGGCGAACATCAACTTCTTGGCAATGACTTGATCTCAGAAGCCGAAGAAATGTGCAAAGTCATACGTGAGAATCTCAAGGCCGCTCAGTCGCGTCAGAAGAGCTACTATGACGGCAAGCATCGTGATTTGGCTTTCAACATTGATGATCACGTTTATCTCCGTGTTTCTCCGATGAAAGGCACCCAGAGATTCGGTATCAAAGGAAAGCTTGCTCCTAGATACGTCGGGCCTTTCAAGATTCTTGGCAAAAGAGGCGATCTAGCCTATCAACTTGAGCTCCCTTCCAACTTCGCCAATGTTCATGATGAGTTCCATGTGTCTCAACTCCGGAAATGCTTCAAGGCACCTGAGCGCATGATTCCGTTTGAAGAGATTGATCTTCAACAAGACTTGTCCTACCGAGAGCATCCTGTTGCTATTCTCGAAGAGACCGAACGCAAGACCTGCAACAAGTCCATCAAATTCTTGAAAGTCAAGTGGTCACATCACACCGACCGAGAAGCTACGTGGGAACGAGAAGATCATCTTCGTTCCGAGTACCCTTCCTTTTTCCATTCCTAGATCTCGGGACGAGATCTTTTTGTAGTAGAGGAAAGTTTGTAATGCCCCGGATGTAATACTTTCCCTTTTGGGCATATAATATATCTCCGGCTTCATCTATTCCTTTTCGGGTTCTTTGTCTTTCGGGTTTTCGTCATTTTGTTGTGTGCGTGTGTGGTATTCATTCATATCATGTAGACATGTGCATCACATTGCATTTGTGTTGTCGGTTGCATCCGGTTCCACGCGTTCCTTCCCGTTGTCCGTTTCGCGTTCCGGAGCTCCCTCACGTGTTCGTGTCGTCCCGTAGGCCTACTTTGGTGTTTGGCCGTGTAACGTTACCGGTTTGGCGCGAGACTTGTTGTGTGTTGTTGTTTTGGTGTGTGTAACCGGCCTGTCAAATCTCGTCGCGTTTCAAGTCCGTTTGCTATCCCAACAGTTATTTGTGTGGGCTCAAAGTGCCTCCACTTTGTGGCCCAAGACACCCTACAACAGCCCACTTACCTCCTCTAGGCCCATCCTAACTCCCCTCGCGATCGTGTCCGTCGGATCGTGATCGGACGGCTCTAAAACACCCAAAACCCCTAACCCTAGCAAAAACTGCTATTTATAGACCCCCTATGTCCATTTTGGGCATCCCTAATTTCTTCCCCAATTCTCCCCTCAGTTTTGTGCTCCACCAGATCCAAAAAGGTTTTTTTCCTGTTCATCCTCAAAGGAAGCAGCAGCCAGCCGGATCGAGCCAGCTGACCGAGCGCCTGGATCCCGATCGATCCTCCAGATCGATCTGGGGTCAACTCGCCACCGCCGTTTTTTTTCCTTCGATCGCCGATCCAGCCGGGGACTGAAGGCCCTGGACCACATCGCCAGGTCAACTCCTCGCCGCGGCCTCCCCGCTCGATCTCGCTCCTCCGAGCGCGCTGGACCACTTCGCCACCGCGGCCCAGCTCGCCCCCCTCCCGCTTCGCTCCTCCGATCGCTTCGGGCCACGCCTCCCTTCCGCAACGGCCCAAGCGCCAAGCCGCCAGCTCCCACTCGCCAGCGCGCCGGAAGCCCAGGCGCTGCTCCCTCCCGATCGCCAGGCATCGCGCTCGGGCCGCCTCCCTCCTTCGGCCGCCTGGGCCGGCAGCGCCGCCCGCGCGACCCAGTCGCCGCTTGGGTCTCCCCTCCTGGGCCCGTCGGCCGCGCCGCTCCGAGGCCCCGCGCCGCCGCAGCTCGGGGAGCCCGGATCCCGCCGCTGGGCCGGCCCATTGCTTCGCCCCGCCTGGGCCTCACGTTTCCAGCGAAGGCCCGAGCCGCCGCCATCCTCTCCGGGCCAGATCTGCCTCTTCTCCAGCCCGAGCCCATGATTCCAGATCTGAAGGTTGCCCCGAAATTCTCTAAGTACCCAGTATTTTGTGGCTGATGCTATATTCAAACTGCAATAACTTTTAGTGTGGTGATCCGTTTTGCGCAAATAGCATGTCCAGACGTTCGTGGTGATTAGCACTACGTTTTATCTTTTTGTGTCATGCATGTTAGAGATCATCTAGGTGCTTGTTTTTCTGTTGCAATAGTGCATCGTGATAAAACTGCTGCTATGTGATGTTTTCATGCCATCTTTGCATAGTGATAACTTTTAGCTCGTTTATCCAAATGATGCAAATGACATGTCCACGTGTTCGTCTTGCCATGCTCTACATGTTGTTTGTGTTAGGTTGCATGATAGATTTATTCTTGCCATGTATATCTTCGTTGCAAAGTGTCATGTGGCTGGGATGTTGTTTCACTTGTTATGAAATGCCATCTTGTTGAGCTCGTTGCTATCGTTGTGTTTATCTCCATGATGCATGCTTGTATATTTCGGAATCACCATCATGTGTACTTTAATGAGGTGCTTACCACTTGCCATGTTTAGTTTCGAGCTGACTTAAACATGCTCTTTTAGATGCCATGATGAAACTGTTGTTTTAGCACTTAGTGGGTTTTCACTAAGTCTGAAATCGGTAACGTTCCTTTGCCATGTTTGTGTGCTGCTCTAGGACAAAGCATGATAGTTTTGGGGTGGATCTTGATGGTTCCTTGTAGTAGATATTGTTGGCTTTCCATTCATGTTCTCACATGCTTATATAAGTGGTTGTAGCATGTTTAACTTTTGCTCCAAAGTTTCAATAAAATTCTGCTGTCAGAATTTTATTGTCAAGTTCAATATGTCCAAGCTTATTGCTATTGATCCGTGGCTCCTTTGGGGGTGCACCTTTGGACTTATTTGCTGTAGGATATGTCTAGTTTATGTTCATGCTCTTTGCCATGTTGTTTGAGTGCTGTAGCTTAATTATTTTGTGCTCCGAAGTTGCTATGTTGCTGTAATTTTCAGTTTTCGCTCGTTTCTTGTTTCGGGCATAACTTTTAGCCCGTAGCTCCGATTTCAGCGAGTCTTGGATGAAACTTGATTGATTTTCCGTGTAGATTCATAATCTCCTATTGTTATCATGTTTTGAGGTGATTTGCTTGAATGCTATTTTTCCGTGCTCCGTGTGCTCTCTTAGTGCATCCATCATGCATCCATCAGTTTTGAGTGCGCATTGCATCTTGTTGATTCGTGCCTTGTGTGATTGAATTGTTTAGAGCCGGAAGCTGAGACCGAGTACGAGTACGAGCACGAGGTTACCAACGAGGTTGAGCACGAGGACCCTTCTTACGATCCGAACGACTTCTCTTCAGGCAAGATGACCGAACCCCGATAACATTACTATCTTTACCTATTGCTAGTAGTTCCGCTCTATAGTTTTGCCTCGATGCCCATGTCTTTCCTGTCAGCCTCCTACTTATAACCATTACCATGTTTAACCACCCTACCTATGCAAACCGTTGCTTGGCTAAGTACGCTTCGCTCAGCCCTTCTTATAGCATTGCTAGTTCCAGGTGAAGATCGAAGATGCTTGCTTCATGTTGAAGTTTTGTTGGGTTATATCACACTATATAAATGCTTAAAATGAAATCATCTATATATTCGCAAGGGTGGAAGGCTAAGCCTTTTGCTTGGTGATTTGTTCCACTCATGCCGTTAGGAACCGTATAAACCGGTGTTATGTTCCTTGATTATGCGTTCCTAACACGGTTGGGGTGTATGGGACCCCCTCGATAAACCGCTAAGTGCTAAGTCTTTTCCAGCAAGTCCCAACATTGGTACTTTTTGCCTAATAACTAAATAACTTGCATAGGGAGTAATTAACCCGAGTTCTTAATCAACAACCCCGGGCCAGTGCTCCTCATGAGTGTTGGTCCGAAACGGGGGTCCTGCGGGGTCACCACGAGGAAACTCGAGGATTGATATAAACCTGTAGCATCGCCCATCCGGTCGTGGCCTGAGACTAGATACGCGTGGCTTTTGTCAGGGTGTCGGCACACCGGGAGGATTTGCTGGATTAGCCTTACCTTAGTTCGGAGTATCTTGAGCACGGGATTCCGAGAATACTCGGGTCTTCCCACTTTGGAGTTGCGACTCCGCGGATCGTGGGCTTGTAATGGGTCAAGTTGGAACACCCCTGCAGGGTTATGAACTTTCGAAAGACGTGCCCGCGGTTATGTGGCAGATGGGAGCTTGTTAATATCTGGTTGTAGATAACTTGACACAATGTTTCAATACACTACCAGCGTGTGTACCGTGACTGTCAATTTCTGAATAGGGATTCGGGAGTTGAACACAGTGGGGTTATGTTTGTTGAGCTTTAGCTAGGATCACTTCGTGATCATCTCTCGACCGAGGCACTTCTCTTCTCGCGCTCTTTCACGTAAGCTAGTTGCTAGTTGCTGCTGCAGACACTTAATCTTTTCTTCAGCCTTATCCTCTCCCAAGGCTTAAATAGTCTTGTTACCCGGGAACGGGATTGCTGAGTCCTCTGTGGCTCACAGTTACTTCACCACACCAGATGCATGTCCAGTGGTGAGCTATCCAGGTGATGGCACCGAGCTAGACTGGGAGTACGACGAGGAGCGTAGTCGATACTATGTTCGTTATCCTGATGGTCAGTAGTGGAGACTTCTACTAGGATTCGATCCGACCTATGGATTTAACTTATGTTTGGTATCTTGTCATTTAAATTTTACCCTTAGAGGGCTGTGATGTTTTAATGTATGATGATTGAGACATGTATTGTATTTGTGTGACGTGGCGAGTGTAAGCCAACTATGTTTATGTTTTCCATCCCCCTTTTTACATGAGTTGTGCAAAGATGCCAGACTTGCGATCATTCCAGCATGGGGTTATGTATCTAAGTAGTGCCTTGACACATAGGAGATATAGCTCCATCCTGGGCATTACATAGTAGTGGTATCTGGGAATGGTCATCTTGCCTGGGATTTCGCACGGAAGAAGAACGAGTCCATGAAGTAGTCGAACAAAACCTCACAACTCCGGAACGAAACCGAAGCTATCGAGAGAAGCATACCGGAAAGAAGCAAACAACAGGGTAAACACACAAGCATAACCATGACGTATGATGCCAACCAAGTATGATGCATGTCCGGTTTAAATATGCATGGCATGGCAAAGTGCACAAACAAGTACTACAAGTTAAGTGGAGCTCAATATGCAACGAGTTGCATATTGACGAAACTCCTCATTATATTTATTTAGTTGACTCTCGATTATTTACAAGACAAGATTAAATGTTTTATTAAACATGGCAAGAGGTGAAGCATGAGCAAAACTACACTATCTAGTCAATTTAAATGAGGCCGGAAATAACAGCAACAATTCAGGAAACTCCCCATGTGCATAAGTAGCAATTTTTAAAGCACTCAACAATTTTAAGCATTTAAAGGTTGTTATCATGATGCGGATGACAAAGCAAGTTTCATGAAATATTTATTAAAAGTTAACATGAAGATGATATGAAGCATTAGTCACCGTGGTGGAAAGAAAGGGTGACACGGCGACGATCCGAAAATGATGCCACGCAACATATCGGTTCCTGTAACTCGTTGAGAGTCCGGTGCAAAAGATGACGAAGAGCGTGACATGCAAAAGAGATGGGGTGATCCCGTTGCCGGGTTCCCACAGTTCGGCGACAAGGCAACGAGGGGTACTTTGAACACGGTGCAACAAAGGGTGCATCTCATACAACATAAGCAAACGTTCTCGGGTGTCGTCTCGCGGTATACCTTCTAAGTGTGCGGTTCGGGGTGGTTCGAGTCGCGAGGAAAGTAGTGGTTCACGTGTCGCAGAGGAAGTAGTTGCACACGGCGATGGTAGTGGTACACGCTTTGAAGATGTTCATGTTGCCGAGGTACTTGTCGCGTCGTAGTGGTACTTGTCGTCTTGGCGATTCCACGGCGGCGGTAGATGAACTTGGCGCATCCTTGTTCTTTCGGATTCGTAGTTGTACTTGGCGTTCGGAGTCCGGGTCTTGCCGATGGTGTACTTGGCGAAATCACCGAAGTCGGTGCTTGACGGTCCGGGTGCAGGGCGTTGGCGTCTCGGTCTTGCCGAACCAAAACAAAACAAGACAAAGCAACCAGGCATGGCAGCACGCGAGCGACGAGGGCCTCATGAGGTCGGGGGCAGGGCTGGATCTGGCGACTCCGACGACGGACAGCAAGGAGGCCGACCTTGGAGCGTTGCTGGTGCTCGAGGTGAGGCACTCCACAGAGGTGCTCGAGGAAGGAAAATAGGGGCGCGGTCCGGTTCAGGTGCGGGATGGAGCGACGCAGACGATGGATAGAGAAGGAGGCGCGGAGGAGGGCCAATGGGGCTCCGCTCCTCCGGCGAGGCAGAGCGCTGCGGTGGTCGGCGCGGGAGGCCATGGCGGCGGAGACGGCGAGGCGCAGGCACCAGGGGCTTCGGCGAGCGGCGGTAGACCTTCGATGGTGGCGAAGCTTAGGCTCACCGCAGCAGGGAGGGTCGCGGGCACACGGAGAAGCTTGGGACGATGCAGAGGCCAGGCTTGTCGGAGAGGTGGCCGGCAGAGGCTGCGGCTGGGACTGCGGGGAGGCCGGAGTTCTCGCGAGGCAGCGGCGAGGTGGGAGAAGGAACGGGGTCGCTCGAGGGGAGCAAATCGAGCGAGGGAGGTCGGGCTCCGCCCCTGGTCGCGATGAGTGGCGGCGCAGGAGGGAAAACAAGAGGGAGAGGGTGAGGATTGGGAGCGGCTAGGGTTGAGACGGTGCCGACTGGGCCTAGGCTTAAAGGGTCTAGGGAGGCCGAACTGGGCCTTGGGCCAGCGGCTGGGAGCAAGCCGAGCTGCGGCTGGGCTGCTTGGAGGTCCAGCTGGACTACCTCTCTCTCTTGCCAGGTTTTTTTAAACAGAATAAAAAAAGAAGGAAGAAAAGGGAAGAAAAGAAAAGGCTGGAGAAGGAGTTTGGGCATGGGGATTATCTTCCCGGACTCACAAAATTGTAAGGAAATTAAATAAAATCAACGGAAGACTTTTGGGAAAAGAAGATTCAAACAAGTTTGACAAAAGTCAAACTATTTGAATTCACGAAAACCCTTTTGATGGAATCCAAAAGGGGTGGGATTTGAGGATGTGGCTTAACTCAGCCACTAAGATTCATGGGCAAAGGTTGAGGCCAGAATTGAGAAAGGGAAGGCATGGAAAAATATATGCAAGTGTGTTATGGTGAATTCCAAACAAATGGAATAATTTAATATAGCGCCCTAATAATATTGAGAGGCTTTTATATGTTATAAAGAGAAGTCACCATAGTGAGTATCCCTCAATTTAAATGGATCGAGGATCCATACGGTTTATTTAGTTGAGTTTTAAAAAAATTAAAAGACTTGATGGCATGATGACATGATGCAACGCAAAATAAATAAAGCAAGCACAAATGGAACACACGGGAAAACCCGGAACATCTGGAATCTTCTGGAGCGTCGGTCTTCGGGCGTCACATTGGCGGCGGCTCCATCTCGTAAAACGCGATAATTCCTTCTCTCTGATTTTTTTTCTCCCCGAAACGGAAGATATAGGATCTGGGGGTACGTCGGTGGAGCACCAGGGGGCCCACGAGGCAGGGGGCGCGCCCCCACCCCCGTGGATAGGCCCTGGGCCCCCTGGTGTGGATCTTCTTGCAGGTATTTTTCATATTTTCTGAAATAATTCTGCGTTGATTTTCAGGCGATTCCGAGAACTTTTTATTCTGCACAAAAACAACACCATGGCAGTTCTGGTGAAAACAGCGTCAGTCCGGGTTAGTTCCATTCAAATCATGCAATTTAGAGTCCAAAACAAGGGCAAAAGGGTTTGGAAAAGTAGATACGTTGGAGACGTATCACCCCCTCCCTGGGCGCGCCCCCTGCCTCGTGGACAGCCCAGAGACCCCCTTTACTTGCCCCCGACTCCAACACCTCCTATATATACTCAAACCTCCGAAAAATAACCTATATCGGGAGTTCCGCCGCCGAAAGCCTCTGTTGCCACCGAAAACCAATCTAGACCATGTTTCGGCACCCTGCCGGAGGGGGGAACCCTCTCTGGTGGCTATCTTCATCATCCCGGCGCTCTTCGTGACGAGGTGGGAGTAGTCCACCCTTGGGGCTGAGGGTATGTACCAGTAGCTATGTGTTTGATCTCTCTCTCTCTCTCTCTCTCTCTCTCTCTCGTGTTCTTGAGATGGCACGATCTTGATCTATAGCGAGCTTTGCTATTATGGTTGGATCTTATGATGTTTCTCCCCCTCTACTCTCTTATGATGGATTGAGTTTTCCCTTTGAAGTTATCTTATCAGATTGAGTCTTGAAGGATTTGAGAACACTTGATGTATGTCTTGCATGTGCTTATCTGTGGTGACAATGGGATATCACGTGATCTACTTGATGTATGTTTTGGTGATCAACTTGCGGGTTCTGTGACCTTGGGAATCTATGCATGGGGGTTGGCACACGTTTTCGTCTTGACTTTCCGGTAGAAACTTTGGGACACTCTTTGAAGTTCTTTGTGTTGGTTGAATAGATGAATCTGAGATTGTGTGATGCATATCGTATAATCATGCCCACGGATACTTGAGTTGACAATGGGGTATCTAGGTGACATTAGGGTTTTGATTTATTTGTGTCTTAAGGTGTTATTCTAGTACGAACTCTATGATAGATCGAACGAAAAGAATAGCTTTATGTTATTTTACTACAGACTCTTGAATAGATCGATCAGAAAGAATAACTTTCAGGTGGTTTCGTACCCTACCATAATCTCTTTGTTTGTTCTCAGCTATTAGTTACTTTGGAGTGACTCTTTGTTACATGTTGAGGGATAGTTATATGATCTAGTTACGTTATTATTGTTGAGAGAACTTGCACTAGTGAAAGTATGAACCCTAGGCCTTGTTTCCTATCATTGCAACACCGTTTATGCTCACTTTTATCATTAGTTACCTTGCTGTTTTTATATTTTCAGATTACAAAAACCTATATCTACCATTCACATTGCACTTGTATCACCATCTCTTTGCCGAACTAATGCACCTATACAATTTACCATTGTATTGGTTGTGTTGGGGACACAAGAGACTCTTTGTTATTTGGTTGCAGGGTTGTTTGAGAGAGACCATCTTCATCCTACGCCTCCCACGGATTGATAAACCATAAGTCATCCACTTGAGGGAAATTTGCTACTGTCCTACAAACATCTGCACTTGGAGGCCCAACAATTTTTCAAGAAGAAGGTTGGGTAGTAGACATCACGCATGAGGGCGCCGCATGCCGTCTCCATCTGCAGGAGTTGGTCACCGGGGGACGGCCGCCGCACATCCCGTCCACGGCGACGGCACCGCGGCCTGCGAGGGGACCGAATTGGGGGGAATTAATGAGGGTCATCCGCGGCTTTGAGTGATACAAGAAACGAGCTCACTCACCAGTGTGCGGCGACTCGGTAGGGCGGAGGAGTAGTCGACGGGGGCGGGCGGCGCGATTGGAGTGGGGATGGGGATGGGTGCGGCGGAGGAGGGGGGAGGCTTGATTTGTGCATGGCGTTGTGGTTGGGTGGGGAGGGGAATCGCCGCGGCCCGATCTCCGCCCGCTCCGACTAGATCGAGGGGAGGATCGGGCTGGCTTGAGGAGGGAGGATCCCGCCATGGCCACGTCGGCGAAGAAGGGCTGGGGCACGCGATGGTTTGTTGGGCTCGGTGCGGGACATCATCTCCGGCGCCGTAGGAGGCCGCGGCGAGTAAATGGGGACGAGGAGATGGTGGCGGCGAGGAGATCTGAGTTAGGGTTGCGGGAGGAGGAGGTGTTCGATGGGATCTGAGTTAGGGTTGCAGGAGGGGAGTGCGATGGGAGAGTGAGGCCGGCGACGGGTGGTGTTGGGGAATGTAGTATTTCAAAAAAATTGTACGATCACGCAAGATCTATCTACTAGATGCATAGCAACGAGAGGGGAGAGTGTGTCTACGTACCCTCGTTGACCGAAAGCGGAAGCGTCTAGTGACGCGGTTGATGTAGTCGAACATCTTCGCGATCCAAGCACCAAACGTACGGCAGCTCCGCGTTCAGCACACGTTCAGCTCGATGACGTCCCACAAGCTCTTGATCCAGTTGAGCTTCAAGGGAGAGTTTTGTCAGCACGACGGCGTGGTGACGAAGATGATGAAGTTACCGACGCAGGGCTTCGCCTAAGCACTGCAACGATATGACCAAGGTGTGTTTCTGTGGAGGGGGCCACCGCACACGGCTAAAACAATGATGTTTGTGTGTCCTTGGGTGCCCCCTGCCCCCATATATAAAGGAGCAAGGGGGGGCGGCCGGCCCTATAGGGCGCGCGAGGAGTAGGTTTCGAAAGGAAGAAGAAGACGAGAAGGAAGGAAAGGGGCGCCTCCTGCCCACTCCTAGTCCAACTAGGATTCCCTAGGGGGCGGCCAGCCCTAGTGGGCTGCCTCTCTCTTTCCCCCATGGCCCACTATGGCCCAATACTCCCCCGGGGGGTTCCGGTAACCCCTCCAGCACTCCGGTTCTCTCCGATAACACCCGAAACACTTCCGGTGTCCGAGTATAGTCTTCCAATATATCAATCTTTATGTCTCGGACATTCTGAGACTCCTCGTCATGTCCATGATCTCATCTGGGACTCCGAACTACCTTCGGTACATCAAAACTCATAAACTCATAATACCGATCATCATCGAACGTTAAGCGTGCGGACCCTACGGGTTCGAGAACTATGTAAACATGACCGAGACTCTTCTCTCGTCAATAACCAATAGCGGAACCTGGATGTTCATATTGGTTCCTACATATTCTACGAAGATCTTTATCGGTCAAACCGCATAACAACATACGTTGTTCCCTTTGTTATCCGTATGTTACTTGCCCGAGATTCGATCGTCGGTATCATCATACCTAGTTCAATCTCGTTACCGGCAAGTCTCTTTACTTGTTTCGTAATACATCACCTCATGACTAACTCATTAGTCGTTTGCTTGCAAGGCTTATTATGATGTGTATTACCGAGAGGGCACACAGATACCTCTCCGACACTCGGAGTGACAAATCCTATTCTTGATCTATGCCAACACCACAAACACCTTCGGAGACACCTGTAGAGCATATTTATAATCACCCAGTTACGTTGTGATGTTTGATAGCACACAACGTGTTCCTCCGGTATTCGGGAGTAGCACAATCTCATAGTCATAGGAACATGTATAAGTTATGAAGAAAGCAATATCAGTAAAACTAAACGATCAAGTTGCTAAGCTAACGGATGGGTCTTGTCCATTACATCATTCTCCTAATGATGTGATCCCGTTGATCAAATGACAACTCATGTCTATGGCTAGGAAACATAACCATCTTTGATCAATGAGCTAGTCTAGTAGAGGCATACTAGGGACACTTTGTTTTGTCTATGTATTCACACATGTACTAAGTTTCCGGTTAATACAATTCTAGCATGAATAATAAACATTTATCATGATATAAGGAAATACAAATAACAACTTTATTATTGCCTCTAGGGCATATTTCATTCAGTCTCCCACTTGAACTAGAGTCAATAATCTAGCTTACATAGTAATGATTCTAACACCCATAGATTCTTGGTTCTGATCATGTTTTGCTCGTGGAAGAGGCTTAGTCAACGGGTCTGCGACATTCAGATCCGTATGTATCTTGCAAATTTCTATGTCGCCCTCCTTGACTTGATCGCGGATGGAATTGAAGCGTCTCTTGATGTGCTTTGTTCTCTTGTGAAACCTGGATTCCTTCGCCAAGGCTATTGCTCTAGTGTTGTCACAAAAGATTTTCATTGGACCCGATGCACTAGGTATAACACCTAGATCAGATATGAACTCCTTCATCCAGACTCCTTCATTTTCTCCTTCCGAAGCAGCTATGTACTCCGCTTCACACGTAGATCCCGCCACGACGCTCTGCTTGGAACTGCACCAACTAATAGCTCCATCGTTCAATAAAAATACATATTCGGTTTGTGACTTAGAGTCGTTCGGATCAGTGTAAAAGCTTGAATCAACATAATCGTTTACGACGAGCTCTTTGTCACCTCCATAAACGAGAAACATATCCTTTGTCCTTTTCAGGTAATTCAGGATGTTCTTGACCACTGTCCAGTGATCCACTCCTGGATTGCTTTGGTACCTCCCTACTAAACTTATAGCAAGGCACACATCAGGTCTGGTACACAACATTGCATACATGATAGATCCTATGGCTGAGGCATAGGGAATGACCTTCATTTTCTCTCTATCTTCTGCAGTGGCCGGGCATTGAGTCTTACTCAACTTCACACCTTGTAACACAGGCAAGAACCCTTTCTTCGACTAAACCATTTTGAAATTCTTCAAAACTTTATCAAGGTATGTGCTTTGTGAAAGTCCAATTAAGCGTCTTGATCTATCTCTATAGATCTTTATGCCTAATATATAAGCAGCTTCACTGAGGTCTTTCGCTAAAAAATTATTATTCAAGTATCCTTTTATGCCATCCAGAAATTCTATATCATTTCCAATCAACAATATGTCATCCACATATAATATCAGAGATGCTACAGAGCTCCCACTCACTTTCTTGTAAATACAGGCTTCTCCAAAAGTCTGTATAAAACCATATGCTTTGATCACCTCATCAAAGCGTATATTCCAATTCCGAGATGCTTGCACCAGTCCATAGATGGATCGTTGGAGCTTGCACACTTTTTTAGCACCTTTAGGATCGACAAAACCTTCTGGTTGCATCATATACAGCTCCTCTTTTAGGTATCCATTTAGGAATGCAGTTTTGGCATCCATTTGCCAGATTTCATAATCATAAAATGCGGCAATTTCTAACATGATTCAGACAGACTTAAGCATCGATACGGGTGATAAAGTCTCATCGTAGTCAACTCCCTGAACTTGTCAAAAACCTTTCGCAACAAGTTGAGCTTTGTAGACAGTAACATTACCGTCGACGTTGGTCTTCCTCTTGAAGATCCATTTATTTTCAATGGCTTGCCGATCATCGGGCAAGTGAACCAAAGTCCACACTTTGTTCTCATACATGGATCACATCTCAGATTTCATGGCCTCAATCCATTTTGCGGAATCTGGGCTCATTGTCGCTTCCTCATAGTTCGTAGGTTCATCATGGTCTAGTAACATGACTTCCACAACCGGGTTGTCGTACCACTCTGGTGCAGAACATACTCTGGTTGACCTACGTGGTTCTGTAGTAACTTGATCTGAAGTTTCATGATCATCATCATTAGCTTCCTCACTCATTGGTGTAGGAATCACTGGAACTAGTTTCTGTGATGTACTACTTTCCAATTCTGGAAAAGGTACAATTACCTCATCAAGTTCTACTTTCCTACCACTCACTTCTTTCGAGAGAAACTCCTTCTCTAGAAAGGATCCATTCTTAGCAACGAATATCTTGCCTTCGGATCCGTGATAGAAGGTGTACCCAACAGTCTCCTTTGCATATCCTATGAAGACTCATTTCTCCGACTTGGGTTTGAGCTTATCAGGTTGAAGTTTTTTAACATAAGCATCGCAGCCCCAAACTTTAAGAAACGACAACTTTATTTTCTTGCCAAACCACAGTTCATAAGGCGTCGTCTCAACGGATTTAGATGGTGCCCTATTGAAAGGATCGATATGGTTGACTAGAGGGGGAGGTGAATAGGCAAGTAACAATTTTTAGATTTTCTTAACCACTTTAAATTAAGCGTCAAAGTAAGTTGTCTAGATAAGCTACTAAGATGACAACTAACCGAAAGTAAAGGTAACAACTACACAAGCACACTATAGGAGAGAAACAAGTAATGTTAGCACAAGTAAAGGAAAGAAATAACCACAAGTGGAGACGGCGAAGACGAGGATGTGATATCGAAGTTCCTTCCCTTTGAGGGGAAGTACGTCTCCGTTGGAGCGGTGTGGAGGCACAATGCTCCCCAAGAAGCCACTAGGGCCACCGTATTCTCCTCACGCCCTCACACAATGCAAGGTGCCGTGAATCCACTAGTGGTGCCCTTGAAGGCGGCAACCGAACATTTACAAACAAGGTTGGGGCTCTCTCCACAACTTAATTGGAGGCTCCCAATGAAACCCCGGAGCTTCACCACAATGGATTGTGGCTCCGAAGTGACCTCTTCCGTCTAGAGTGCTCAAACACCCAAGAGTAACAAAATCCACACAAGAAAGTATGGGGGAATCAAGTTTCCTTTGGTGGAAGTGTAGATCTAGGTCTCCTCCTTCAAACCCTAGCAAATCAACAAGTTTGGTTGGCTAGGGAGAGAGATCGGGCAAGAAAGCTTCAATGGCATTAATGGTGGAGAGAGAGAGGCAAGAGATAAGGTGGAGGTGGGAGAAGGGGCTCCTTAAATAGGGTCTCCACCAATCCAACCGTTATGTGCAGATTTACATAGGACCGGTAGTTCCGCTAGCCCAACCGGTAGTACCGGTGAGTGAAGAAATCTGCGCCCTTGCCACTAAGGCGTTACTTCCGGTGGCTCACCCGGTAGTACCGGTCTTCCGGAGAAAACCAGAACTACCGCCCCACCTCCGGTCAACTACCGCTTGAAAACCAGAAGGTTTCAAGCAGGGGCGGTAGTTGAGACGATGGTTGGGTCGGAACTACCGCCAGGCAGATAGTTTCTGCGTGGTGACAGTCAGAGCGGTACTACCGCTCAGAACACCGGTAGTACCGGTCTTGTGGGAAGAACACCGGTCCTTCCGGGCCACCACCGGTCTACCACCGCGCCCAGTACAGAAGGTATCACCCCTGAGCGGTACTTCGGGCGGTGGTTTGACCGGAACTACCGGCCACCGGTACAACCGCCAACTAGGGCGGTACTACCGTTGTGGATGAGTCTACACACAAGGGAGGAATGAAATGGGACCTCTCTCTCCACGAACGAAGGTAATGTAGTGGGTGCAAAGTATCTGTGTACGTGACTTGATTCACCCATTACCTTCCGATGTGGGTTCCCTCTTAATAGTACGGATTTCCTATCACCAAAAGAAACAAAAAGGCATCGGAACCTCCGTCTTCGATATTTTCCTTAAAGAGGGAAGGCCTAATCGTCTTGTGCCACATGGTATCAACCTGAGTAATTGATACGTCCAAAACGTATCTATAATTTCTGCTTGCTCCATGCTTCTTTTGTGTGATATTGCTATGATATTGATGCACTTCCATACACTTTTGATCATATTTGGACTAACCTATTAACTCAGTGCACCATAGTGCCAGTTCCTGTTTTCTGCTATTTTTCTATTTCAGGTTTCCCCCATATTAAAAGTGCTCCAAAAATTCCAGGAAAAATACAGGAAAAATCAGCGTACAGGAACCTTCACGAAGAACCAAAGATGGGCCAGAGGGGATCCAGGGGAGGCCCAGGCGGCCACCTGGCGCGGCCCCACCCCTGGCCGCGCCAGGGGGCGCCTGGGGCCCCTGCTCCGCCTCTGGCTGCCCCCTTCGCCTATATATCCCTCTCGTCCTGAAACCCTCGAGGACAGAACCCTTCTTCGTGATCTCGCCTCTATTCCGCCGCCGCAGCGCTTCCAAGATTGGGAGCATCAGGAGAACTCTTCCCGGCACCCTATCGGAGGGGAGAACCACCACCGGGAGCTTCTCCACCACCATGGACGCTTCCCGGATGAGTCGTGAGTAGTCCACCTTGGACCATGGGTCCATGATCAGTAGCTATGTGATGTTCTCCTCCCCTCTTTCCTCTTCATGGTTTAGACCTTGTGAGCTGCCCTACATGATCGAGGCACATATGTAATCTTTCTGTTGTTGCTTTGCTGAGTTTGCTGGGATCTGATGGATTATGAGACTATGTTCAGATTGTGTTTGAGTAATATATTTGATTCACCTCTTTTATATCTTTGTTCTTGAGTAATTCTTGCATGTTCTCCGTTGTTGTTTATTGCTTTGGCCAAGTAGTAGGTAGTAACTCCAAGAGGGAGCGTTATGCTTGATTGTGGGTTCATGCCCCCTGATGACTAGCTTGAGTGACAGAAACATGAGTCTAGGGGATGTGTTGTTGCCACAAGGGAGAAAACAACGGTGCTTGTACTTGCGGGTGCAAGGATTGTTTACTTTCCGCAAAGTTCTTTTAATGCAGTTGTCTGTTGCTTTGAGTTTACACTTCGGGTGGGATTCGCAACTTAATACCAGCGAGATGTTCTGGATAGATATCTCAAGGTGGATGATTAGTAGTAGATGCAGATGGATTTCGGTCTACTTGCCTTGGCGTACCGCCCATGCTTTTGAGCCTCTACCTTTCTTTGCAGCATAGTTAGCATTGGTTTGCGCACATAATCCTGTCAATTGCCCAGCTGTAATTTTTTTACCTCGCTTTGCTGTTTTATCGTCTTTTGGGAGAGAGACATCACTAGTGAACATCATGGGACCCCGGTCCATATTACCACCGCTGATCACACCTTCTATTTACTTCCTATTTTTATTTCCTAGTTGCAGTCATAGCTATCATTATTATCTCTTGTGTTTGATCCTTTGTAAACAACAAGGCCGGAGGGATTGATAACCTATTTGTACTCGTTGGGAGCAAAGTTATCTGTATCTGTGTGCAGGTCCCGTCAACCGCTAAGTTTCTGGCGCCGTTGACACCTACTTGTTGACCCTCGGAGTCTCACGGGATTCGATCCTTGGTACCTTTTCCAAGGGAAATTTGCCGCTACGCTACATCTCAACCTTCCACTTGGGGTAACCAACGAGGGGCGAGAAGCCATCAAGCAAGTTTCTGGCGCCGTTGCCTGGGACTCCACTCTTCAAGATAGGGGAGTTCCATGCTATCTTTTATCTTTGCTTTTTAGTCTTGTTAGTTTACCTTTCAGTTTTTGCTTTAGTGTCCTTTATCAAAAATCAAAAAAAATTATTTGCTTTTCTGTTAGTAGTCCTTTCTGTTTAGTCAAGCATGTTAGGACTTGGTGCTTTGAGGGAATCAGAAGTTCTAGATTTCCATCAAAGGGATGGAGAAAATATGAAGAAGGCATGGGACAGAATTTTTGATGCACATAGGAGAATTATGCCTTGGATACCTATAAAAATTGTGCTTAGAAATACCATTGTCTTTTTAAATGGTGTAAACACTCTCTTGATATTATAGTTGAAGGAGATTTCCTAGAGTGTGATGAAGCTAGAGCTCTTGAAATTATACATGGTCTATCTAGTTACTTTGTTTATGATCATAGTTTTGATACTGTCATAGATAGACTTGCTACTATTGAGAAGAGAATGGATGCTCTAGACTTGATGAAGGTAGAGAAACCCAAACCCAATAAGAGAGATATTTTGGAAATAGACAATGATTGGGAGCCTTTTGTTAGGATTAGCATCTCTAATCAAGACTTCCTTGCTTATTGTGATATTGGATCTATGGTTTCTACTATGCCAAAAATTGTTCATGATTCTTTAAAATTTAACATGGACAAATTATCATCCTATCATGAACATGCTAATGGAGATATTTCTGAGATCCAGGGAAGAATAAAAGACGTACCAGTTACATTCCTTAAAGGGATTGCAATGGTTGATTTCTTCATCATGAAGCCAAACCAAAGAAATATAGTGCTTGGAAGGGACTTCCTCCGAGCCGTAAAAGGCTTCATCGATATAGGTAAGGGACAAATCCGCCTACGCGGGAAGGCAATAGGTACGTACCCCTTTCCTATAAGGAACAAGGATGAACTTGTTGAGGAACCATTTGAAGCAATTTATAACTCCGATTATTATGATGACTTTTGATTCCTCCTTTTTGCATCATGCCTAGCTTAAAGGCATAAAAGAAAGCGCTTTTGGGAGGCAGCCCACAACGAATTAGGTTTTATTTTGCTTTTGTTGTGTCTTGATGTTTGTTACTACAGTAGCATCATCATTGTATCTTTTCTTTTCAACTTTGTGCCAAGTTCAGCCTCCGATTGCAAGAAAGTTCAAAAGATGTGACGTGCTGTCTAGAAAACAGATTCTGTCCTTGGACAGAAAAATTCGAATAAAATCACCAGATCATCTTTTTGATCTGAAGTTTTTTGACAACGTGCTCTATACAATTGGATTTCGAGCGTCTGTTCTGAGTTTTTTGATTTGAGTTGCAGAAGTGCCCCGAAAAAATTATTGGGTTTTTATCGTTTATGCCACCGGTTGCATCTCACTACTCAGTTTTGCCACTAGGAATTTTAACTCCTCAAAAATGCCATCGCTTCGTTAGACACATGCTCAAAAATGCCACTGGACACCATTATTGTGATCTCAAATCTTTTTTGCCATGTTATAATGACATAAATACCTACAAACCAACACGCCAGTTCTCCCTCTATCTCACTACAATAAAGTGTGGGGGCCCACTTGTTCCCAACATCGTTCTTATTTTCCTGTAAAATTATTCGGTTGGTTACTCCTGACAAGTGGGGCTACACTTATCATTGTGAGATAGAGAGAACTGACATGTCTGTCTAGGCTTATTTTTGTCATATAACATGGTCAACGAATTTGATGTGAAAATAACAGTGTCTGATGGCATTTTTTTAGCAAACATCTAACATAATGATGGCATTTTTTAGATATCTAATGGCATTTTTGAGCAAGCATCTCACGAATCGATGGCATTTTTGAGTAGCTGTAATTTCTAATGGCAAAATTGAGTAGTGGGATACAACCGGTGGCATAAACGATAAAAACCCAAAATTATTTACTACCTGCTGGTCTGTTTTTCATAGATTTTGTCCTGTTTTGCCTTTTCTTCGTTTGCAAACCTTGAGCTTGCTTTTTCTTTGCGAAAACCTTTTGGCAATCTTGAGAAACAGTAGATCTTCAAGATTATTTTTACTTCCAGTAGCGAAAAATTATTTTATTGTGGGTACTAACCTCGCTAATCAGATTATTATGAGTTATGTATGAAGGGAGTTTTCAAGTGTGCGAGGGAAGATGACAAAAGAAGATTCAGGAGGGTCAAACGCTCAAGCTTGGGGATGCCCCCGTGCACCCCCAAGAAATATTCAAGAAGACTCAAGCGTCTAAGCTTGGGGATGCCCCCATGCATCCCCTTCTCCATCAACAATTATCAGTTCGTCTTTCGTTCCACTATATTATTATCACTTCATGCGTTATGTGCTATGCTTGGAGCGTCTTGCTCTTAGTTTCTTTTTTTAGTTTTCTTTAGCTTTGCTTGCTGTTCATAACAAGTTAGAACCCAGCTTTCTTTGTGTGGGAGGGAAACACGCTCCACTTCAACCTAGAACACAACATAGGATTTTCATGCTTATCTTTGTTGTGTGTGTTCTTTGTCTTTCCATAGCTGCTGTCATGTTTAGCTCTTAGTTTTCATGCTTTTCTTTTTAAAGAGCTTTTGTTTAGTTGGTTGCTGAACTCTTTTGAGTTTTCATGTTTATCTTGTTAAGAGAGTTTGCCTGTTGCACTGAGTTGTGTGTCTTAACTTAAAGTAGGTAATTGAGGTTACTATTTAATTTTAGTAGTAACTTGCAATAGTTTTGAGGTATTGCCATGAGTAATGCCTAAAATTTTGGTGTCAAGAGCTTTAGCCTATTAGTGATAGATGTCGTATTTTGGGCAATCCGTGTTTATTTTCGAAACCCTACAAAATAGTTGAGAACTTTAGCTACTAGATGGATCACTAATCTTTGGAGGGATCGAATATTAGAGTACACTCATGTACCATGAGTCGAGGATGCGCAAGGATAACCAAACCCCCATACACTCCTCCTCGGGGTACTTGTCTCTTTGTGAACCTCCTAATTAGATTGAGAGTTACCGATAATAAGTGCATGAGTTCTTCCGACTAATGTGAGTATTCGAAAGTTGACACTTCCACCTAGCCATATTTTTCTAGCCTCTTCGGTACCGTGCATTGCCCTTTCTCACCTCGAGAGTTGGCACATACTTCGCCGGTGCATCCAAATCCTTGGCACGATACGCTCTGTCATCATAAGCCTCATTATATCCTTCCTCAAAACAGCCACCATACCTACCTATCAAGGCATTTCCATAGCCTTTCCGAGATACATTGCCATGCAACATCCATCTTCTCATGACTTGATCTTCATGTCATACATGCTTTTTGCTTGATCGATGAGCCGCATGCTAGTTGGGCATTGCCCTAATCATTGCTACATGACGCGCTAGTATCATTGCATATCCTGCTACACTGGCAGAGGCATACATTTGCATACATCATGATAGTTTCATCTTCTTTATGTTGAGTACTCTTGTAAAGTGTGAAAGATCTTCTATACTTCTTGTAATTTATAGAGTGTTGCCCCTAAAGTGAGGAAAAGATCCCAAAGAGGACAAAACCAAAAGATCCCAAAGAGGACAAATGAGAGTTGAATAGAAAGAGCCATTGAGGCCACAAAAAAAAGAGAAAAAAGAGAAAAGAAATAAAAAGAGAGAAGGGGGCACACTACTATTCCTTTTGAGAGATCCACACTCGTACTCCATCTTATCCTTGTACTCCATAGAGATTATCATTCATGCATATAGCTATGTGGGGACCTTCACACTATAGAACTTGGCTTGTATATTCCAATGATGAGCCTCCTCAAAAGAGCTCTAGGTCTTCTTGAGCGAGCAAGTTGGATGCACCCCCACTAGTTCCATTGGAAAGCTTACCTTAGCTCATATGTGCATCCGTTGCATGGCAATCCCTACTCCTCACATCATATCTATCATTTGGCTTTCTCTCGCCTATGATTGTCCTCATTGATGTGAGCCTTTCACACCTTTTTTGTCTTCCCCCTTCATCATTTTTCTCTCTTTGCCATCCTAAGTGTCAACTTTCTTGCTTACGCTCATCCATTGCATGAGTGCTCAAAATATCGAAAGGGAGTGGATCATTTTGACTTGTACCTGGCTAGTGGTCTAGGGATGAGTCAAGATAAGATTCCAAAGAAGACCAAGTGTGAAACTTTAGTAGATTAAGTTCTCAACAATACAAAAACTATGTTTTACTCTCTCGTATATCCCTATCCCCTTTCTTGCACGCAAACACCATTTGGAGACATTCGAGTCACGGACAGCGAGAGCTCTTGCACCTTTATGTTCTTATGTTGCTTGTTACAATGCTAATATAGACTCTTGCTTGTTATGACTTGAATTGAATTACATGCCTTGCTGGCTTTACTTAAAAAGTTCTTATATGGTTGGTAGCATGTCACCACAGAAATTATGCTTGTTATCATTTACCTACCCGAGGACGAGCAGGAATTAAGCTAGGGGATGTTGATACGTCCAAAACGTATCTATAATTTCTGCTTGCTCCATGCTTCTTTTGTGTGATATTGCTATGATATTGATGCACTTCCATACACTTTTGATCATATTTGGACTAACCTATTAACTCAGTGCACCACAGTGCCAGTTCCTGTTTTCTGCTGTTTTTCTATTTCAGGTTTCCCCCATATTAAAAGTGCTCCAAAAATTCCAGGAAAAATACAGGAAAAATCAGCGTACATGAAGCTTCGCGAAGAACCAAAGATGGGCCAGAGGGGAGCCAGGGGAGGCCCAGGCGGCCACCTGGCGCGGCCCCACCCCTGGCCGCACGAGGGGGGTGCCTGGGGCCCCTGCTCCGCCTCTGGCTGCCCCCCTTCGCCTATATATCCCTCTCGTCCTGAAACCCTCGAGGACAGAACCCTTTTTCGCGATCTCGCCTCTGTTCCACCGCCGCAGCGCTTCCAAGATTGGGAGCATCAGGAGAACTCTTCCCGGCACCCTGTCGGAGGGGATAACCACCATCGGGAGCTTCTCCACCACCATGGACGCTTCCCGGATGAGTCGTGAGTAGTCCACCTTGGACCATGGGTCCATGATCAGTAGCTATGTGATGTTCTCCTCCCCTCTTTGCTCTTCATGGTTTAGACCTCGTGAGCTGCCCTACATGATCGAGGCACATATGTAATCTTTCTGCTGTTGCTTTGCTGAGTTTGCTGGGATCTGATGGATTATGAGACTATGTTCAGATTGTGTTTGAGTAATATATTTGATTCACCTCTTTTATATCTTTGTTCTTGAGTAATTCTTGCATGTTCTCCGTTGCTGTTTATTGCTTTGGCCAAGTAGTAGGTAGTAACTCCAAGAGGGAGCGTTATGCTTGATTGTGGGTTCATGCCCCCTGATGACTAGCTTGAGTGACAGAAACATGAGTCTAGGGGATGTGTTGTTGCCACAAGGAAGAAAACAATGATGCTTGTACTTGCGGGTGCAAGGATTGTTTACTTTACGCAAAGTTCTTTTAATGCAGTTGTCTGTTGCTTTGAGTTTACACTTTGGGTGGGATTCGCAACTTAATACCAGCGAGATGTTCTGGATAGATATCTCAAGGTGGATGATTAGTAGTAGATGTAGATGGATTTCGGTCTACTTGCCTTGGCGTACCGCCCATGCTTTTGAGCCTCTACCTTTCTTTGCAGCATAGTTAGCATTGGTTTGCGCACATAATCCTGTCAATTGCCCAGCTGTAATTTTTTTACCTCGCTTTGCTGTTTTATCGTCTTTTGGGAGAGAGACATCTCTAGTGAACATCATGGGACCCCGGTCCATATTACCACCGCTGATCACACCTTCTATTTACTTCCTGTTTTTATTTCCTAGTTGCAGTCATAGCTATCATTAATATCTCTTGTGTTTGATCCTTTGTAAACAACAAGGCCGGAGGGATTGACAACCTCTCTGTACTCGTTGGAAGCAAAGTTATCTGTATCTGTGTGCAGGTCCCGTCAACCGCTAAGTTTCTGGCGCCGTTGACACCTACTTGTCGACCCTCGGAGTCTCACGGGATTCGATCCTTGGTACCTTTTCCAAGGGAAATTTGCCGCTACGCTACATCTCAACCTTCCACTTGGGGTAACCAACGAGGGGCGAGAACCCATTAGTAATATTGACACATGATTAGTCCATACAAGGATTGTCATCATCACCAAAACCTCAGGCAGGAGATGCCCTTACAATCTCCCCCTTTTTGGTGAATGATGACAACCTCGAGACAATCACAGGGGTCTATAGAATGAAGGTAGAGCTCCCCCTGAGTGTGAGCACTTATTAGAGTTTGCTTTTGGAATGCAAAAATGCTCACACTAGGATCTATGCTCCCCCTTGGTTTTATAAACCAACCAGCGACCAAAATCAAAACAAATATACAACAGAGCATATGATTGCAAAGATCTTAAAAACCAAAGAGCATGGATAACTAAGATAAGGGCACATGTCTTACACCATGCAACTGAAGTTCACAGGAACGAAATTCATAGAGCTAAGATAGAGCATAGAAAACTTAGATAACATGTCTTACACCATGCTACAGAAGTTCATAGAGAAGAAAAAGAACACCAAGAAACACCCATGCAACTCCCGTGACCTATAGCAATACTCAACTCTCCCCCTTTGTCATCAAGCACCAAAAAGGAAAAGAGCGAGACTAACGCCCCAGGGCTCAGGACAGCTCCTCGCCTGTCGCCAGAGAATCATCCGAGTCACCATCGTGAGAGTCCTCCGTGTCCTCATCGTCCTCAGCAGCCTCAGCCTCAGTCTCCATCGCATCCACAGTCGCTCGAGTAGTGGAGGTAGTAGGCTCATCATCAGACCACTAGCAGTTGGCAAGACACCACTTATCCTCAGGAGTGATGCTCTTCTCGGAGCCACTCTTTACATCAGGCACATTGAGGTGCTTCATCAACTGAATCTGCCGGCGGCGCGCCATCTTCTCATTCACATGAGCCTTGTAGAGCTTCTTCTGGACGTGGGCCTGCAGGCAGAAGGTCTTCTTGACCTTGGCAGTAAGCTTCTCCACCCAAGAGGGCTTGGCCCCAGCCTCTAACTCAAAGTCATCATCATCCGAGGTGGCAAAGACATCCTCCTCATTTCCCACGGCGAATATAGGAGCTTTATGCTTCTTTTGTCTCAGCACCTTGACCTCATGCTCCGTGAGCCTGTCCGGAGTAGAAAGAGGCTCCCCAGGCCTCCGAACTTCCCAAACCGAGTAAAGGAAGCGCATCACAAAGGGAGTGTAGATCGGTACCTTGCGGTACCAAACACAGTTGTATATCTCCTCCCACATCCATTTGGACACATCAAAAGTGATGCCCTTGCCTCGCTTGGTCTTCATTGCCACAAGCAGATCCACCAGATAGCCATAGATATCATACTGGTTCCCAACTTTGGGCAGCAGCACACACCGGAACACACGGTGAAGAATGTCATAAACTGGCAGAAGGTCATTCGATTTACCTATTATGCCATGACCAGGGATATACAGAGGCGCTAGCTTCACTTTATCCATGGGATTGGCTCGGTCGTGAGGACAGAGACCACCTTGGCCTTCCAAGCCGGTGTCCTCATAGCCCAAAGCATTGCAGAAGGCACTCCAGGGAACATGGAAGAACTCATCCCGGCACATAAATGAGAGGTGACGCTGATCGTCACTGCCGAAGTGGACAGTAGCATAGAACTGATGAATGAGTTCCACATCAAAGTCACATCGCAGCTCCATGAGCTTGACCAAATCAAACTCCACATAGACCGCTAGAGCCTCTCCAAAGTAATCGGGGATGCTTCTCCACTTTGCAAGGTCAATGGACCACATACGGGTGAACTTGTTCTTGTGGTGCTCGAAGATATCATCCACAATCCTCAACTGCATCTCATTGCGAAAGTGAGGATTATTCCAACGTGGAGGAGGTGGCGCGGTGTAGGGGTCTTGAAACCGAAACTTCTCCCGGTCCGAAAGCTTCCATTTGTACATAGGAAGTGCTGCACGCTGCTTGGCTGCCACTGACTTTTCCCAGCGAGTTGTTTTGGAGGGGATCACAACCTCGGGAACATCTTCATCATCTGCTGGCCTCTTGCCCCTACGGGCCTTCCTTTTGGCAAACTGACCAGAGCGAGAGCTAGAGCCACCTGCAAACGCACACGGAGAACACATAGCAACCCAGAAAAGATGAGAGGAATGTACACAAGAGCAGAAGAATAATTCACAAGTACGTAAGGAGAATAGAAACAATGCATATAAATTCAGAGCAACCGGTAGTTCCGGCCGGCGGTAGTACCGGTCGTGTGACCGGTAGTACCGCTGAGAGCGGATCTGCCAAGATGAGGGGAACTACCCGATCTCAAAACTACATGCACGGTGTCTATTACTAACTATGCACAAGTGAATAGGAATCTATACGGACCTCTCCCTCAAATCATTTAGCCAAAAATGAAGGAATACACACATTGCCCTAGAAGGAGGATTCAAGAAGAACCCTAACAAAAAGAAGAAGTAGGGCAATACCGGTATCCATGGGAGGAGATCGAAGAAGAGGCGGCCTCCACGGAGCAGATCCGGTGAAGGGCCGACGGATCCGTAGAGCCGGAGGGCTCTACGGGGCAGTGAGCGGAGCAACCGGCGGTTAGGGCGAAAGGATGAACGGGTGAAGGGGAAAACCTCTTCAGCCTGTGCCTTATATATCCGCCCAGATCAGCACCGGTAGTACCGGTCCGGATGCTACCAGGTGGTTGGAGCAGTACTTCCGCGCCAGGCAGTAGTTCCACTAATCAACACCGGTAGTACCGGCCAGGGGCACACGTCAGAGCACCAGCGGTAGAACCGCCTGCTCTAGACCGGTACAACCGCTGGGATGTAACCAGGTGATCAAGCGGTAGAACCGCTTGAACCACCAGTTGTACCGCCTGGGAGTGCCCACTCACTCCATGATAACAAGCTTGTGTACATTTGGAGTAGATGGTTGAGATGAGATGGCTTAGGATGGAGCAAGTCACTGTAGTATGAGAAAAACACGGAAGCCAGAAACCAACCAAACCGGAGGGCGGTGGCCGGAGCCACCAATGTTAGAGTCAATTGGCATGGCACCGCGAAGAATTATCCTTGGGCCCATAACCAAAACTCGTCTTTGAAACACAAGTGTCATCACAAATGACGAATGTGAAAAGCATATCAATTTATGCATAATGGGGGGAGGATGTGTTCATTGAGAGAACACCACTCCCCTATATCCATGCCTACACCTAGACTAGACAATATGATGAGTATGGTGGGGTGTGCACGTGCTCAAGTCACATTGCTCAAATCAATGATATTTAGCTCATGCCTTAACTCGCGAAATCTTGCTTCATCCAACGGCTTCGTGAAGATATCTGCAAGGTTATCATGAGTGTTGACGTAGTGAAGCTCGATCTCTCCTTGCCTTATGTGATCCCGGATGAAGTGATACCGTATCTCTATATGCTTCGTCTTGAAGTGTTGCACCAGATTGAAAGAAATCTTGATGGTACTTTCATTGTCACACCAAAGAGGCACTTTGTCACAAGTGACACCGTAATCCTTTAAAGTTTGCCTCATCCATAGGAGTTGAGCACAACAACTGCCAGCAGCCACATACTCTGCTTCGGTGGACGAGAGAGACACACAACTTTGCTTTTTGGAAGACCAACTAACAAGAGAGCAACCAATAAATTGGCACCCTCCAGAAGTGGACTTCCTATCCACTTTGTCTCCTGCCCACTCAGAATCAGAGAAACCAACAAGGTTGAAGTTTGCTCCTCTTGGGTACCATAAGCCAAAGTTTGGGGTATGAGCCAAATATCGAAAGATTCGCTTGACAGCCACAAAGTGACTCTCCTTAGGTGAGGCTTGAAACCGTGCAGAAATTCCCACACTCAACATAATATCCGGTCTAGATGCACAAAGGTAAAGCAAGGAACCGATCATAGAGCGATATACCTTTTGATCCACCGCTTTACCATTGGGATCAATGTCAAGTTGGCACTTGGTTGGCATTGGAGTAGTAGCCGACTTGACATCACTTAGATTGAACCTCTTGAGCATGTCTTGAGTATACTTGGATTGTTTGATGAAGATCCCTTCTCTTCTTTGCTTGATCTCAAACCCAAGGAAGTACTTCAATTCTCCCATCATGGACATCTCAAAATGTGTGGTCATGAGTGCGGCGAACTCATCATTGAAAGCTTTGTTAGGAGAACCAAAGATAATATCATCAACATATAGTTGGCATACAAAAAACTCCCTTTTGACCTTCTTAGTAAAAAGAGTGGGGTCGATTTTCCCAATTTCAAACCCACGATCTTGTAACAACTCGGTAAGATGCTCATACCATGCACGTGGGGCTTGTTTAAGGCCATAGAGTGCCTTATCGAGTTGGTACACGTGATTGGGGAGCTTAGGATCCTCAAACCTCAAGGGTTGTTTAACATACACCAACTCATTAATAGGACCATTAAGAAATGCACTTTTCACATCCATTTGTTGCAATTTAAAGTTATGATGGGAAGCATAGGCAAGCAACAAACGAATGGATTCAAGACGAGCAACGGGGGCAAAGGTTTCACCGTAGTCGATACCCTCGACTTGGGAGTAGCCTTGAGCCACCAGACGAGCCTTGTTGCGGATGACAATGCCGTGAGCATCTTGCTTGTTCTTAAAGATCCATTTGGTTCCAATGATATTATGGTTCTCCTTTAGCCTTGGCACCAGACGCCACACCTTATTGCGCTCGAAGTTATGGAGTTCTTCATGCATGGCATTGAGCCAATCAGGGTCTTCGAGCGCCTCATAAACCTTCTGAGGTTCAACACAGGAGACAAAAGCTTGATGAGCACAATAGTTTGCTAATTGTCTACGAGTGCTTACCCCCCTTTTGATGCTTCCTAGAATGTTCTCGATGTGATGTTCGTTGGAAGCAATCCTGGAGGCAACTTTTGCAGCACGACGCTCTAATTGCTCTTCAAGAGTTAACTGAGGAGCATTGAGTTGATCATCTTGAGCGTCGTCAGGAGCTAGATCTTGATCTTGAGCTTCCTCTTGATCTTGATCTTGCTCGAAGGACAGAACTTGGCCTTGTGCATCATTTGGTGGTTCTCCACCATCTTGTGATTGATCTTGCACTTGGCCTTGTTCGTCAGGTTGAGGTCCTTCACTTTGTTCTTCGGAAGCGTGTGGGTCTTGGGTTGGTGATGGTTCCACTTGAGTGGAACATTGTCCTTCTCCTTCGGCCACAAGGGGTTCCTCAATGGGTAGGATATATCCAACACCCATTCTTCTTATGGCTTGAGGAGGAATTTCATCACCTACATCACAAGTACCACTTTGCTCCACTTGGGAGCCGTTATTTTCATCAAACTCTACGTTACTCGTCTCCTCAATGAGTCCATTGGACTTGTTGAGGACACGGTAAGCATGAGAGTTTGTAGCATAACCAACAAATATGCCCTCGTGAGCTCTAGATTCAAATTTAGACAAGCAAACACCTTTCTTGAGAATGAAACACTTACACCCGAATACCCGGAAGTACTTGAGATTGGGCTTGTTACCGGTAAGAATCTCATAAGGAGTTTTGTTCAAGCCTTTGCGGAGATAGAGCCGATTTGATGCATGGCAAGCGGTGTTGATGGCTTCGGCCCAAAAGTTGTATGGAGATTTGAATTCCGCCATCATGGTTCTTGCCGCATCCATCAGAGTTCGGTTATTTCTCTCCGCTACACCGTTTTGTTGAGGGGTATAAGGGGCTGCATACTGATGTTTGATCCCCTCATCACTGAGAAACTCATCCAAGGTGTAGTTCTTGAACTCGGTGCCGTTGTCACTTCTGATCATCAAAATCTTTGCTTCATGTTGTCGTTGAGCTTCATTTGCAAAGTTGATGACGGTTTGTTGGGTCTCACTCTTCTTCTTGAAGAAGTATACCCAGGTGTATCTTGAGTAATCATCAACAATCACCAAGCAGTACTTTCTACCCCCAAGACTATCAAAAGATGGAGGCCCAAAGAGGTCCATGTGAAGGAGCTCTAGGGGTCTCTTTGAATAGATGATAGTCGTGGGAGGGTGAGCCGTCTCATGTAACTTTCCTTCAATGCAAGCCCTGCAAGCACGATCTTTGGCAAAACTAACACTTTTTAGTCCACGGACATGGTCCCCCTTGAGGAGACTTTGCAAAGATCTCATATTGACGTGGGCCAAACGGTGATGCCAAAGCCATCCCACATCAACTTTAGCCATTAAGCATGTCGCGACCTTAGTGGGTTGCTTCGAGAAGTTAACCACATAAAGGCCGTTTTCGACATGCCCAACATAGGCTACTTTAAGAGTCTTGCTCCACAAGAGGGCCACGGTATCAATATCAAATAATGTAGCAAAGCCCATGAGTGCAAGTTGGCGAACAGAAAGTAAATTGTATGCAAGGGACACAACAAGCATGACTTTCTCGATCGTGAGATCATGAGAGACAACAACCTTGCCAAGCCCCAATACCTTAGAAGATGAAGCATCACCCCATTCGACGTTTATGGACATAGATGAACCTAGATGCACGTCCACCACCAAGTCTTTGCTTCCGGTCATATGATTTGTGGCTCCGCTATCGAGCAACCATGATTCCCCACCGGAAGAAAACTCCTTGTTGGTGGCCTTGGCCATGAGACACTTGGCGGTGATGTTCTCATTAGGCGAGTCGAAGAGAGATGTGTGCGGAGTAGTAGCAATAGCAAATGTGGCCATGGTGACCGTCTCATCATCTTCATCATTATCATCTTCCTCAGCATATTCTTCTTGGGCCACCAACACTTTCGGAGGAGTCTTCTTGTTGAAGTTGTTCTTGTTAGGATAAGACTTTGACTTGTCCTTCCGGATAAGCTTGCCTCCAAAGTCTTCTCTCTTCTCATATGGGCAATCCGCAACGAAGTGGCTTACATTTCCACAGTTGAAGCATGTCCTCACTCGTTGCTTGCCCTTGTTCCCACTAGAGTTGTTCCTGTTGAAGTTGGGTCTTGTGTTCTTCTTGCCCCAGAATTTCCTTGAAGCAAGAGCCATGTGCTCATGATAGGAATATTTGGTGTCCTCGGGGCTACACTCATCATCATCTTCCACCTCCTCTTCTTCCACACAAGCCTTGGCCTTCAGGGCAAGATTAGGCTTCTTCGATCGTTGAGCTCTTAATACCGCATTGTCGGCGGTCACATCCAAGATCCTCATGGCACCAAACTCATCCAACACTTCATTTGAGGATAAGTGGTGGAAGTCCGGTCTCTGACGAATGACAGAGGACATGGCCTTATGGTAGGGCATCATGGCCTTGAGGAACTTGCGCTTGATCCAATTGTCATATGTATCCTTACTGCCATGATCTCGAAGAGAGACCGCAAGGATAGTTAATCTTCGATAAAGTTCACGAGGATCTTCTTCTTCGATCATAGCAAACTCATCAGCTTCATCTTGCACAACTTCATAGTTGGAGCGTTGAATACTGGTGCTTCCCTTGTACATCATGCCAACATGCTCCCAAGCTTCCCTGGCCACAGTGAAGGGTCGAAGGTGAGCAATGTCTTCAGGAGGGATGGAATCTTGAAGAATGCAAAGAGCGGACTCGTTGAATTGATGATCCGCAGTTTCTCTTGGAGTCATGTTATCGGGATCATGCGGATAAAAACCTTGCTCAATGATTCTCCAAAGATTAGTAGAACAATGATTAATATGACATTTGAAACGAAACACCCAAGTAGCAAAATCAGAATTTTTGATAAACTTGGGAGGAGGCCCAACGGAATTTAAATGCGGTGTGGGAACGGGTCCTCCATAGTGAGTAGAAGGAGCGGAGTGGGCAAAGATCCCACTCCCATTCTTAGTAACAGGGGCATGTTCACTACTAGCTTCTCCCTTGTCGGGATTAGCCTTCGACACGTTGGTAGCGGGACGAACCACTTCCAACGGTGCGGTGGATAATTTAAGCCCCTCAAGCAACTCTTTAAACATGCCTTTGACCTCGCTCGCTAGTGATTCTTTCAATGTGGTCAAGGCCACATTGAACTCCTCACGAGAGACCGAGGCTCCCCCATCTGACGTAGGCAAGGACGGAGTTCCATCGGAATGATCCTCCGTCTCGACTACGTTGTCACCCATACTCTTTGGATGGTAAAGTCCTTAAAAAGAGACGAGGCTCTGATACCAATTGAAAGGATCGATATGGTTGACTAGAGGGGGGGTGAATAGGCAACTAACAATTTTTAGCTTTTCTTAACCACTTTAAATTAAGCGTCAAAGTAAGTTGTCTAGATAAGCTACTAAGATGACAACTAACCGAAAGTAAAGGTAACAACTACACAAGCACACTATAGGAGAGAAACAAGTAATGTTAGCACAAGTAAAGGTAAGAAATAACCACAAGTGGAGACGGTGAAGACGAGGATGTGATATCGAAGTTCCTTCCCTTTGAGGGGAAGTACGTCTCCGTTGGAGCGGTGTGGAGGCACAATGCTCCCCAAGAAGCCACTAGGGCCACCGTATTCTCCTCACGCCCTCACACAATGCAAGGTGCCGTGAATCCACTAGTAGTGCCCTTGAAGGCGGCAACCGAACCTTTACAAACAAGGTTGGGGCTCTCTCCACAACTTAATTGGAGGCTCCCAACGAAACCCCGGAGCTTCACCACAATGGATTGTGGCTCCGAAGTGACCTCTTCCGTCTAGAGTGCTCAAACACCCAAGAGTAACAAAATCCTCACAAGAAAGTATGGGGGAATCAAGTTTCCTTTGGTGGAAGTGTAGATCTAGGTCTCCTCCTTCAAACCCTAGCAAATCAACAAGTTTGGTTGGCTAGGGAGAGAGATCGGGCTAGAAAGCTTCAATGGCATTAATGGTGGAGAGAGAGAGGCAAGAGATAACGTGGAGGTGGGAGAAGGGGCTCCTTAAATAGGGTGTCCACCAATCCAACCGTTATGTGCAGATTTACATAGGACCGGTAGTTCCGCTAGCCCAACCGGTAGTACCGGTGAGTGAAGAAACTTGCGCCCTTGCCACTAAGGCGGTACTTCCAGTGCCTCACCCAGTAGTACCGGTCTTCCGGAGAAAACCGGAACTACCGCCCCACCTCCGGTCAACTACCGCTTGGAAACCAGAAGGTTTCAAGTAGGGGCGGTAGTTGAGACGGTGGTTGGGCCGGAACTACCGCCAGGCAGATAGTTTCTGCGTGGTGACAGTCAGAGCGGTACTACCGCTCGGAACACCGGTAGTACCGGTCTTGTGGGAAGAACACCGGTCCTTCCGGGCCACCACCGGTCTACCACCGCGCCCAGTACAGAAGGTATCACCCCTGAGCGGTACTTGGGGCGGTGGTTTGACCGGAACTACCGGCCACCGGTACAACCGCCAACTAGGGCGGTACTACCGCTGTGGATGAGTCTACACACAAGGGAGGAATGAAATGGGACCTCTCTCTCCACGAACAGAGGTAATGTAGTGGGTGCAAAGTATCTGTGTACGTGACTTGATTCACCCATTACCTTCCGATGTGGGTTCCCTCTTAATAGTACGGATTTCCTATGACCAAAAGAAACAAAAAGGCATCGGAACCTCCGTCTTCGATCTTTTCCTTAAAGAGGGAAGGCCTAATCGTCTTGTGCCACATGTTATCAACCTGAGTAATATTGACACACGATTAGTCCATACAAGGATTGTCATCATCACCAAAACCTCACGCAGGAGATGCCCTTACACCTATTTAACGTGAATGCAGTTGTCTCTAAAGCATAACCCCAAAACGATAGTGGTAAATCGGTAAGAGACATCATAGATCGCACCATATCTAATAAAGTACGGTTACAATGTTCGGACACACCATTACGCTGTGGTATTCCGGGTGGCATGAGTTGTGAAACTATTCCACATTGTTTCAAATGAAGACCAAACTCGTAACTCAAATATTCGCCTCCACAATCAGATCGTAGAAACTTTATTTTCTTGTTACGATGATTCTCTACTTCACTATGAAATTCTTTGAACTTTCCAAATGTTTCAGACTTGTGTTTCATCAAGTAGATATACCCATATCTGCTCAAATCATCAGTGAAGGTCAGAAAATAACGATACCTGCCGTGAGCCTCAACACTCATTGGTCCACATACATCAGTATGTATGATTTCCAACAAATCTGATGCTCGCTCCATTGTTCCGGAGAACGGAGTCTTAGTCATCTTGCCCATGAGGCATGGTTCGCAAGCACCAAGTGATTCATAATCAACTGATTCCAGAAGTTCATCGGTATGGAGTTTCTTCAAGCGCTTTGCACCAATATGACCTAAACGGCAGCGCCACAAATAAATTGCACTATCATTATTAACCTTGCATCTTTTGGCTTCAATATTATGAATATGTGTATCACTACGATCGAGATCCAACAAGAATAGACCACTCTTTAAGGGTGCATGACCATAGAAGACATTACTCATATAAATAGAAAAACCATTATTCTCATATTTAAATGAATAACCGTCTCGCAATAAACAAGATCCAGATATAATGTTCATGCTTAACGCTGGCACCCAATAACAATTATTCAGGTCTAAAACTAATCCCGAAGGTAGATGTAGAGGTAGCGTGCCGACGGCGATCACATCAACTTTGGAGCCATTTCCCATGTGCATCGTCACCTCGTCCTTAGCTAATCTTCGTTTAATCTGTAGCCCCTGTTTCGAGATACAAATATTAGCAACCAAACCAGTATCAAATACCCAGGTGTTACTACGAGCATTAGTATGGTACACATCAATAACATGTATATCAAATATACCTTTGTTCACTTTGCCATCCTTCTTATCCGCCAAGTACTTAGGGCAGTTTCTCTTCCAGTGTCCAGTCCCTTTGTAGTAGAAGCACTTAGTTTCAGGCTTGGCTCCAGACTTGGGTTTCTTCGTGGGAGTAGCAACTGTCTTGCTATTATTCTTGAAGTTCCCCTTCTTTCCCTTGCCCTTTTTCTTGAAACTAGTGGTCTTGTTAACCATCAACACTTGATGCTCCTTTTTTGATTTCTACCTCCGCAGCTTTGAGCATAGCGAAGAGCTCGGGAATTGTCTTCTGCACCCCTTGCATGTTATAGTTCATCACGAATCCTTTATAGCTTGGTGGAAGTTATTGAAGAACTCTATCAATAACACTATCTTTGTCAACTTTGCAACCAAGTTGAGTCATATGATTGTAGTACCCAGACATTCTGAGCAAGTGTTCACTGATAGAACTGTTCTCCTCCATCTTGCAGCTATAGAACTTATTGGAGACTTCATATCTCTCAATCCGGGCATTTGCTTGAAATGTTAACTTCAACTCCTGGAACATCTCATATGCTCAATGACGTTCAAAACGTCGTTGAAGTCCCGGTACTAAGCCGTAAAGCATGGCACACTGAACTATTGAGTAGTCATCAGACCACGTCTGCCAGACCTTCAAAGCGTCTACATTAGCGGGAGGGGGCTTGTCACCTAGTGGTGCTTCAAGGACATAATTCTTCTGTGCAGCAATGAGGATAATCCTCAAGTTACGGACCTAGTCCGTGTAATTTCTACCATCATCTTTCAACTTAGCTTTCTCTAGGAACGCATTAAAATTCAAGGGAACGGTTGCACGGGCCATTGATCTACAACAACATTGATATGCAAAAGATTATCAGGACTAAGTTCATGATAAATTAAAGTTCAATTAATCATATTACTAAAGAACTCCCACTTAGATAGACATCCCTTGATGGTCCCCAAGTGCAGGGAATCATCGTAGCAATTCCCAATGGTGGAAGTGATAAGTATGGAGTGTCGAACCCACAAGGAGCTAAAGGTAAGATCAATATTCTCTCAAGTCCTATTTGCCACTGATACGACTCTACGTACACCAAACGTTTGCTTCCAACTAGAAACGAGAAATAAAACTACATTGTGGGTACGAAGAGGATAACTTTGCATGATATCGGAGAGCTAAAATATAAAAGTAGGTGTTGTTATCATAAGGTTAGAATATATTACTAAATATTATAAATATCGAGTGTGGAGTAATGATGGATCGGTGTGCGAAATTGTCCTAGGCAATTGTTAACAAGACCGGCAGTCATCATTGCAATTTCATATGAGGGAGAGGCATAAGCTAACATACTTTCTCTTCTTGGATCATATGCACTTATGATTGGAACTCTAGCAAGCATCCGCAACTACTAAAGATCATTAAGGTAAAACCCAACCATAGCATTAAAGCATCAAGTCCCCTTTGTCCCATATGCAACAATCCCTTTTGTCGGTGTCAAAACCGGCAGATCTCGGGTAGGGGGGCCCAAGCTGTGCGTCTGAAGATCGATGGTAACAGGAGACTGGGGACACGATGTTTACCCAGGTTCAGGCCCTCTCGATCGAGGTAATGCCCTACTTCCTGCTATATTAGTATGGGTGGATATGAATACAAGAGTTGATCTACCTCGAGATCGTAATGGCTAAACCCTAGGTCTAGCCTATGAGGATATTGTAATGATGATGATCCCTCTACAGACTAAACCCCTCGGCTTATATACATGCCTGAGGAGACCTAGGGCTACAAGGGTGACTTGGGGAGGAAGTAATTGACACATCCAGACTCAAAACCTGCCTTTCTACGTACATAGGAGTCGTGACCGAATACGGGCGAGGGCCTTCTGCTTCTTCTTTATGCGGCCCAGCTTCATCGACCTAGATGCGTGAGGACCACTGAATACAGGAATCCCTCAGTAGCCCCCGGACTTGCCTTCAAGGACAAGATTGTATCCAGCTTCATGTCTTCGGTCTTGCAAGGTGAGTCCTCCTGAGTTATAGTTTGACTTCTTTAATTATTATAACCCACCGGTTCCTCGCCACCGTCGCCTTGGCATCCACGTGTCCAATGAATGCGAACCGGATGGGCATCTTTTTGCAAATACCCCCCTGACTGTTCAGAGAAAACGCCTATATAAGAGAATAGATCCAACCGCTTATCCATCTCATTCCACGCGGAAGAAACCCTAGTGCCTGCAAAAAATCTTCAGATATGGCCAGTGTCCCGAGCCCCTCCTCGCGCCCTCATGGCCCTCGTGGAGGAGATTGGAAAAGCTGCTCCATGTCCCATGCGCATCTGCGAACACTACAAGCGCAGGGGTATCTCCCTCCGGAGGATCTAGTCCCCGTCCGGGCCGGACTAACGTATGTTGACAATCAAGCTCTAGCAGAGAGCTTTCCCAACCCCTCTAATGGAGAGCGGCTATGTTTAGTCCCCTACCTTCTAAGAGGCATGGGGTTCCCTGTCCATCCCTTTCTTAGGGGACTCCTAGAGTTTTATGGCCTCCAACTGCACAATCTTACTCCAGGGTCAATCCTGCACATTGCGGGTTTCGTCACTTTATGCGAACTGTTCTTGGGCTGTGAGCCCCACTTTTTTTTACTATAAACAGTAGGGTAAACACCCCACCGCACCTTTTATTGCTTAATAAAATAGGGACAGTCTTATTAAGAGCTTGAGGTAAGCCCTAGAACAGAATAAGAAGAAAAGAGAAAAAGAAAAAATAAGAAGACTAGTAGAGAAACTAGTAAAAAACTACAACATAAAAAAGGAAAAGGAAAAAAAGAAAAGAGAAGAGAGAAAAATAAAAAGGGAGATTACAACAGAGTATCCAACCAGGAGGAGAACTTTCTCTCATGCTTGAGTTTCATTCTGTATTTCAGTAGCTTGAGCTCCTCTAGATATATGAACTTCCATCCCTGGAAAGTTGGTGTAATATTCTCAAATATCTTGTTGTTTCTGATTATCCAAATGGCCCATGATCCAAGAATGATGAACTCCATAAAGAATGGGAAATGTAGCTTATTTTTTAGATCCTGAAAAGCTTCAAGAACTGATAAATTTGGAGTTCTGGTAGGGCAGATGTAGTCCCAGCATTGTTGTGCAAAGGAACAGCCCCAAAATAAATGATGTAGAGTTTCTTCCTGTTGATAGTCTCTAACAGCACAATTGTAAACTTCCAGCACAAAGTTTTTCCTCCTGAGTAAATTCCTTGTATTTACTCTATCATGCAGTAGTTTCCAAAAGAACACTTTATGTTTTGGCTAACAGGAGCAATTCCAGATCCAATTGAAGTGTGGGGGAGCTTTCTTGTGTCCAGTCAGCACTTTGTAGGCCTTGATGGATGAATAGAGTTCATTTCCCCAAATGTAACTCCAGGTGTCCAGGGAATCTATATGCTCAGATTGCCTTGTGTGGATGCATATATCTTCCACTTGCAAGAATTCCTCATAGGCTTCAGTTGTGAGTGGTAAATGAAACAAGTCTTGTAAGTATTCAGTGGTGATTACTGTTTGGACAGATACTTGTGTATTTCTGACAAATGAGTGCAGATGGTGGTATGTGTGCTTGAAAATGGATGTGTGCCACAGGTCATCCTAGAATAAAGCTGTTATACCATCACCCACATTACATCTTGCTAATGCTTTGTATTGATCCATAAGAGCGAGGTTTGATTTCCACCAGAAAGAGCCAATCATGTTATCTCCTGGAAGTTGCCCATCAAAATAATAAGTTTCCCATATTAATTGTACCCAAGGTATGTCATGTCTGTTGAAGAACTTGTGTAGGTTTTTCATCAGCAGAGTTTTGTTGTGAGTGTATATATCCAATATGCCCAACCCTCCCTGATTTTTTGGTCTGCAAACTGTGTGCCAGGCCACCAAAGCTGGTCTTCTATCCTCCATGTCAGAGCTCCTCCACAGACAGTGTCTTAAATATTTAATGATCTGTTTCTTGATTGTTACTGGAATGTCCAAACAGCTCATGAAGAAGACAGATAAGGAAGATAGCACTGATTTGACTAACAGAACTTTCCCTGCTTGTGTCATGAAAATAGAAAGGCCTACAAGTTTCTTTGCAATTCTATTAACTAGGGGAAGACACTGCTCCACAGGTGGTTTATAAATACCCATAGGTAGCCCCAGATATGTAAATGGGAATTTCCCCCTAGCACATTGCAGAGTGTTAGTGAAAATGTCCACTCTATCTTCCTCAATGTTTAGAGGTACCATTATAGATTTTGCATAGTTGACCTTTAGACAAGCTGCTGAGGCAAATGTATTTAAAAGAGCTTTGAGACAAATCAAGTGTCTGGCATTTGCTTGCATTATGACCAAAGTATCATCAACATACTGAACAATTGGGAAATCTGGGCAAGAGGTGACCTGTAGTGGAGATGTAATAAGATTTAATCTCATAGCCATATTCAAAATAGTCTATAGCAAATCAGCAGCAAGTACAAAGACTAGTGGAAAGTAAGGATCTCCCTGTCTCACTCCTCTTTTTATATAGAATTTCTTCCCAGACACTCCATTTAACATGGCAGCTGAAGAGGCAGTAGAGAAGAGCATCTGCATCCATGATATCCATTTATTCCCAAACCCTTTTGCTCTGAAAATTTCAATGATGACATGATGTTCAATTGTATCAAATGCCTTTTCAAAATCCAGCTTGATTACCAACATTTCCTCCTTTGATTTATGGCACTCGTGTATATATTCATATGCCCAACCTAGGCAGTCTTGAGTCACCATGTCCTTGAGGAAACCATATTGGTTGATGTGTACCAGTTTCAGAATTATTTTCTGGAGTCTGTTTGCCAACAGCTTTGTGATAATCTTAAGCACCCCATTTAGCAAAGAGATGGGCCTGAAATCACTTGGTGTAATAGGAACTTCTTTTTTTTGGAATCAGGGTAATGAAGGAAGTGTTTATACTCTCAAGGTTCACAGTACCAGCATGGAAAGCCATAATTAGATCAATAACATCCTCCTTGATAATGTCCCAACAAGCTTTAATGAATTCATTGTTGAAGCCATGATGACCTGGTGATTTATCATTTGGTAGGTTTTGAACCACCTCTTCAATCTTCTGCTAAGTGAAGTTTTCCTCTAATTGAATGAAAACTTGAGGGTCAACTGTGTGATCATAAAGATTATGGAGATCAAAGTGCATTGTGTGCCCATTAGATTGTCCCAATCTGTCTCTGAATGCTTCCCATAAGATTGCAGCTTTTCCTTCATGGTCTGTAATCTCCACTTGGTCCTTATTTAATAGCATTGCAATTTTATTATGCTTATGATTAATGGAAGCTTTTGTGTGGAAGAACTTGGTGTTTTCATCCCCAAACTTAACACCTTTAATTTTTCCTCTCTGTTTCCAATAAATCCTCTGGTTATTAAGAATAGTCAGTAAGCACTCCTTGAGAATAATTCTGCAGTTGGCCTCAAACACATAAAGGCTCCTAAATTCCTCAATCAAATCCCAAAAAAGATGCATGCATTAAGATCCTCAATTTCTTTTTTCATGCAAGATAGGCTTTTAGCCCACAACTTCAGAGCTCTTCTCAGGTTTTTAAATTTAGCATTAATCTTTTTTGCCTGATCAGTAAAGCCTACTGGAATATTCCAAGCTGTCTGTACTACTTGTTTAAAAGAGTTGTGTTTTAACCAGAAGTTCTCAAATCTTTTCCTCATGTTGGAATATTTGTGCAAATTTTGATCATGCATGGAAGGTGATCAGAGATAGGTTTTGCCAAAGGAAGTGCCATGGAGTTAGGGTAACTAGTCATCCATGCTGTAGAAGTGAAGAACCAATCTAACTTTTCAAGGAGAGGAGAGTCATGCATGTTGCTCCAACTGTACTGCCTTCCTTTCAAAGGTAATTCAATCAATCCCAGGTTACTAATAGCCTCATTAAATAAAAGCATCTCATTGACATCTCCTCTTGGTTTATTTCTGTTTTCTGGTGACATAATGAAATTAAAATCACCCATGACTATCCAGTCCACTTCATTTGGCATTTGAATATTGCTAAACCAATCAATAAATTCAATCTTTTCCACATGTCTGCAAGGCCCATATATGTTAGAGAGAATCCACTTATTAGCAGAAGTGTTACAGGTGAATGCGAGCCCCACTTTGAGCTGTGGAGAAGGTACTGCTCAAATTTTCTTTGTTATGATGTATTTGATCAAACCGTATTCGGTTTCTCCCAATATGAGTACAGGAAGGTGGTCAAGGGGATTAATAGTCCCGCCCCGTAGCCAGAGGACCCGTTCCAAAATACGGACCCCGGATATCAAGAGGATTCGGATATAGGCATAGATTTAGAAGAGGGAGTCTTCTATCAAGCCTGCCATGAGGACACCTGGGTGGCTATAGTAGCCGATTACCCAGGCCTCATTCCTTCTTCTAGTGTAAGTAATTTGGGGGATATCTCACCAACGAGAAGATTCTAGTGCGCATTTACCCACTGTATTCTATCGTTCTTAAGCAGGGACGGCACTCCTCACGCCGAACTGCGCGTAGACCGCCAACCCAGAGGGCGATGCCTGCATCGGGCGAGGTCTTAAAGCGGAGAAGGACCACAAACACCAGCAGACCTTCAAAGAGGTATGTCTGTTTTATCATGTGCTGGGTGGTGAAATTGTTATTACAACTTTCCGCATTGTCTCTTTCCTTTAGGAGGAATACAAGCCGGAATGTCTCCGGAGGCGACGCAGGTCAAGCTCCTGCCAATTCGGCACCAGTTCCGTCATGGGTGAATGCTAATTCTGTGCCGGATTGTCCTCTCCAAGAGGATTCGGATGAAGTATCAGCTACCAATTCCGAAGTGGAGGTCACAATGATTCATCGGCGGTGAAAAGCAGCCACGCGTGATCCTGCTTTTTCTGAGGTGGTGTTTAACGCCCTCAATTCTGCAGATGCCTATATCCGAGCCGCTCAAGACGGACTCGCCGGAGCCACTCATCAGCTTTCAAAAGATATGAGGGTAAGTATTTAGTTTGAATATTCTCATGCCAGTAGCCCCCGATGCTTAAAGCAGTTTGTACAACTGATTTGAGGATCGTTGCATTTTTATAGGTCGTTCGAGAAAAGAATAATTCTTTATCCAAAGAACTTTAGGAGTGCCGGACCCAACTTGCCGGATTGAAAAATTTGAAGGAACCGGAAAGGATGTTGTTGGTAAGAATAATTGTGTCCGGAAACTATGATAGTTCTACTGGTTACTATGATGTATATACTAATCTGTAATACAGCAACAGGATCGACCGACCAACTGGAGAGGGAGCTAAGAGCTGCCTTAGCGGACAAGAAATTTTCCGAAGAGGAAAAAGCTGCTGGCGAGCGTGCACTAACGCATGCTATGGAAAAAAGGAACCAAGCGGAGGATATAAACATTAGGCTCGAACAGGAGCTAAAGGGCGTAAAGGCCCAACTCTCAAACACCTTGGAAGAAAACCGGAGGCTAAAAAGCGACATGTTTAGTATGTCTCTTATACCTAGCTCTCCTTATAGTCTCTTTAGTTTAAAAGTTTCTTATAAAAACTTTTCCTGCAGGTTTATTGACTGGTCAGCCTGAAGGCGGAGTGTCCGGTTTTGAGGGCGATGTGCTGCAGGAGATTTCCAGGGTCCATGAACGGGCTCAGAAGGCCATGAAGAGTATGGCCAGAGCTCTATGGCCTGGCGACTCCCCTCCAGAATCTATGGAGGATTTGGCGGACTTGTTCAAAGGGGCTCGGCGCCGCTTCGAACTATGGAAAGCCTCAGCATGCCGCATGGGTGCTCGAGAAGCATGGGCTATGGTGAAGACGCGCTACACTCGCCTTGATCCAAATCACATGGCCCATGTGGGACCTCGAGGGCCTGATGGGCAAGAAATTCCTCTGCGTTTGGTATATGACCAAGTAGGGTCAGCCGCCAAGCTTTCCCAGCAGGATTGTATGCTAGACAGCCTGATAGAGGAAATAGAAAATGAATGGTCGTTTGATTCTATCTATCAATGTACTTTTACCATCAAACTTATCTCCGGTCGAATTTGAATAAAGTTTGTCATTGCCGACCATCTGCTTCGACCTCCATAAACCCGAAGGCTGGAGTGTGTCCGAATATTATATTTGTGGCGAACACGTGATATGTTCGGAAACCAGGCAATCCGGTCATAATTGCTTGAACAGACTAATTGAGTTTGAGGAGTTATGTTATATTACTATTTAATGTAAGAAACATCTTCCAGAGAGAATAGTTCCGTTAGGGGTTCCTTTCCCTGGGTCGGCGTGCATAAAGATGCAGGCCTAGGCTTTCTATCCTATGATAAGGATAGTAGGAAGCCATCTCCTGTGATATTGAAAATACGCTTTAGAATGTGATATGTCGTGTATCCATCGACCAATTATTCCCTTAAGAGCGCTAGCTTTCGGCTTCACCCAGTCTGAGGTACATATCCGGATTACCCGGCTGTAACAATCGTAGAGGTTCTCCCTTTACACCCTAGCCGAACAATCGGAAACATAGGGGTAAGCATAGGAGCCAGGCAACCCAGCTTGGCCAGAACTTAAGTCATATCGGTGCATATAATGGCAAGGATGAACTGTAAAAACAGGCGACATTTTTAAGCAAGAAGCTTTATTGATGAATGGGCTTCGTTAAAGAAGCCCCCATGTATATTTGAGGACGTATTCATCACGTGGCAGTTCGGGTGAGCCAAATACTTGTCGAAAAAATGTAAAGAGGAAAAAAGGGAGAGAAACAAAAAAGTAAAAGACAAGACCTGACTTATAAAGAGGAAGAAATTGCTACCGAGCTATCCATAAAATCATCGGAGTCTAGCAGCGTTCCAAGGGTTCGGCTCAAGGCGGTTGTCCAGTGCATTGCGAAGGCGATAAGCTCCTCCGGTGAGTACTTCGTCAATAATGAAGGGGCCCTCCCATTTTGGTTTGAGATTGTCCTTTTTCTTCTCCGGGAGGCGTAAAATGAGTTCGCCGATGTTGTATGTCTTGGCTCGCACTTCTCTGCTCTGGTATCGTCTAGCCTGTTGTTGGTAAAATGCGGAACGTGCTAGCGCTGTATCGCGCTCCTCTTCAAGTCCATCTAGGTCGTCCTGCCGGTCTAACTCGACTTCCCTTTCCTCGTACATGCGCACTCTAGGTGAGTCATGAATAATATCGCAGGGCAGAACAACCTCTGCGCCGTACAACATGAGAAAAAGGTGTATATCCGGTCGTACGATTGGGAGTGGTCCGCAGCCCCCAGAGTACGGAGTCAAGCTCTTCGACCCAGTGTTTATCAGACTCCCGTAGGGAGCGCACTAGTCGGGGTTTAATGCCGCTCATAATCAGACCATTGGCCCTTTCGACCTGACCATTTGTTTGAGGATGGTAGACGGAAGCGTAGTCGAGTTTTATACCCAACTTTGCGCACCAATTTTTTACCTCATCAGCTGTGAAATTGGAGTCATTATCTGTGATGATACTATGCGGGACACCATAACGGTGTACGACGCTGGATATAAAATCTATCACAGGCCCTGCTTCCGCTGTTTTAACTGGCTTGGCTTCTATCCATTTAGTGAATTCGTCCACCATCACCAGTAAGTATTTTCTTTTATGACTTTCCCCTTTAAGGGGTCCGACCATATCAAGCCCCCAGACCGCAAAAGGCCAGGTAATGGGGATTGTTCTCAGTGCGGTGGGAGGCATGTGACTTTGATTTGCAAAGAGTTGGCAGCCAACGCAGTGTTGGACTAAGGTTTGGGCATCTGCTCGGGCAGTAGGCCAGTAAAAGCCAACGCGAAAAGCTTTGCCTACGAGCGCCCTTGTGCTACCTCTTGAGCTTGTGTTGTATTCCCTTGAAGAGGAAAGGGAGATGCAGCACAGTAGCGTAAGTATTTCCCTCAGTTTTTGAGAACCAAGGTATCAATCCAGTAGGAGACCACGCGCCAATCCCTCGCACCTGCACAAACAAATAAGAACTTCGCAGCCAACGCGATAAGGGGTTGTCAATCCCTTTAGGGTCACTTATGAGAGTGAGATCTGATAGAGATGATAGTTATATTTTTGGTATTTTTGGTTTAATAAAACAGCAAATAAAAGCAAGAAAAGTAAAGTAGATGTAGATTGATATGTTGTGAATAGACCCGGGGGCCATAGTTTTCTCTAGTGGCTTCTCTCATGATAGCAGTATTCTATGGCTGGTAAACAAATTATTGTCGAGCAATTGATAGAAAAGAGAATAATTATGAGACTATCTAGGCATGATCATTGTATATAGGCATCACGTCCGAGACAAGTAGACCGAAACGATTCTGCATCTACTACTATTACTCCACACATCGACCGCTATCCAGCATGCATCTAGTGTATTGAGTTCATACGAACAGAGTAACGCTTTAAGAAAGATGACATGATGTAGAGGGATAAACTCAAGCAATATGATGAAAACCCCATCTTTTTATCCTCGATGGCAACAATACAATACGTGCCTTGCTGCCCTACTGTCACTGGGAAAGGACACCGCAAGATTGAACCCAAATCCAAGCACTTCTCCCATTGCAAGAACTATAGATCTAGTAGGCCAAACCAAACCAATAATTCGAAGAGACTTGCAAGGATATTGTGAGCACACATAAAAAGTTTAGAGAAGAACAAAATATCTTTCATAGATAACCTTGATCATAAACTCACAATTCATCGGATCTCGACAAACACACCGCAAAAAGAGATTGCATCGAATAGATCTCCTCGAAGACCGAGGAGAACTTTGTATTGAGATCCAGAGAGAGAGAAGAAGCCATCTAGATACTAGCTATGGACCCGAAGGTTTGTGGTAAACTACTCACAATTCATGGTGAGGGCGATGATGATGAAGAAGAAGGCCTCCGTGATGGATCCCCCTCCCGGAACAGGCTCCAAGATGGGATCTCCACAGGAACAGAAGCTACGGCGGTGGAATTAGGGTTTTCTCTCTGCGTATGGAGTTTCTGGGGTACGTAGGTATATATAGGAAGAAGAAGGGCACTGGGGGCCGTGTGGGCCAGCCTCGAGGCAGGGGGCGCGCCCCCTACCCTCGAGGGCAAGCCTTTCGTCCCCTGACTTGGTCCTGAAGTTTCCCAAGCGTGATTTCCTCCAAAAATATCTCTCGCGAAGGTTTCATTCCATTTAGACTCCGTTTGATATTCCTTTTCTGCAAAACCCTGAAATAGGCAAAAAAACAGCAATCTGGACTGGGCCTTTGGGTTAGTAGGTTAGTCCCAAAAATGATATAAAAGTGAATGATAAAGCCCATTAAACATCCAAGACTTCATAAATAATAGCATGGAACAATAAAAAATTATAGATACGTTGGAGACGTATCACCTTGCTGCGGCATGGTGACCGCCCATTCCAGCATGTACTTCAGTGAGAATTCGCCTTCCCTCCTCTTCTGAGATGCACCTTTGGAGAATACCGGATGTGCTCTTCTTGTATAGTTCACCTTCGTGAACCTTGTAGGCTTTAGAATGCCGAACTACGCGGCGGGCCTCATTCTGGTCATCGGGGAGTTCCTGTCTATTAAGGTAGGCTAGGAAAGGCTCTGTCCAGGGGGCTATGACAGCCATGTTTTCGTGAGCCGAAAGAGTTATATCCATGTTTGGATCTCCGATGACATCCTGATTGAGTTCTGCTGGGGGTGTGTTCGGATCCGAATTTGTATCGCCGCTTGTGTCCTGCCATATTACTGATGGCTTAAACAATCGTTCCACAAATGTGTTCAGTGGGACGGGGTCGCACTTAGCTCCCATGTGAGCGAGTATGCCAGCGGCTTGGTTATTATCCCGGACTACGTGATGGAATTCCAACCCCTCAAATCAAGCCGATATTTTTAATATGGTATTGCGATAAGCTGCCATTTTTTAATCCTTTGCATCAAAATCCCCATTGATCTAGGAGATGGCGAGGTTTGAGTCTCCACGTACCTCGAGGCGTTGTATGCCCATGGATACGGCTAGTCGGAGACCATGCAATAGGGCCTCATATTCGGCCGCATTATTCGAGTTCGTATACATGATCTATAAAATGTACTGGACTGTATCCCCTATTGGAGATATCGATATTACACCGGCCCCCAGCCCGGCTAGCATTTTGGAACCGTCGAAGTACATTGTCCAGTGGGAGTATGAGCCGTACTCTTTAGGGAGTTCAGCTTCAGTCCATTCTGCAACAAAGTCGGCCAACACATGGGATTTAATAGTCCAGTGTGGTATGTAGGATATTTCGAATGATAAGAGCTCAATGGCCCATTTGGCTATGTGTCCCATGGCATCTTTATTGTTGATAATATCATTGCGTGGTACCTCAGATGCCACTGTGATCGGACACTCTTGAAAGTATACGGGCTTTTGGACGGGGAATTTATGTCCCCCTTCGGCTCGTTCGACAACGAGCATGGCACTCACTACCTGGTGAGTGGCTGATATGTACAGCAACATCGGTTCGCCAACACCGGGGGCGGCTAGGATTAGGTTGCTCGCTAGTAGAGCTTTTATTTCTTCCAATCCGGCTGTGGCCGCGTTCGTCCATTCGAAATTGTCAGTGCGTCTTAGCAATCTATAGAGTGGCAATGCTTTTTCCCCTAATCTGGAGATGAAGCGACTTAAAGCCGCTACACAGCCTGCTAGTTTTTACACTTGCTTGAGATCGGTTGGTACTTTGAGTTCTGACAAGGCCCGGATTTTGGCTGGGTTAGCTTCGATTCCTCTATGGGATACAATAAACCCTAATAGCTTTCCGGCTGGAACACCGAAGACACATTTTTCCGGATTGAGCCTTATGTCATATTCTCCGAGGTTGGCAAACGTAAGGCAGAGATCATCCACCAATGTTTCGACGTGTTTGGTCTTTATGACTACGTTGTCAACATATGCCTCCACTGTTTTGCCGATTTGTTTTTCTAAGCATGTTTGAATCATGCGTTGATATGTGGCGCCAGCGTTTTTGAGTCCGAAGGGCATAGTGTTGAAACAAAAAGGGCCGTACGGGGTGATAAATGTCATTGCAGCCTGATCGCATTCCTTCATCTTTATCTGATGGTATCCATAGTAAGCATCAAGGAAGCATAGCGAGTCGTGTCCGGCCGTTGCATCGATAATTTGGTCAATGCGGGGCAAAGGAAAGGGATCCTTTGGGCAAGCCTTATTCAGGTCTGTGAAATCGACACAGAGGCGCCAGGATTTATCCTTCTTCGGTACCATGACTAGGTTGGCTAGCCAATCCGGATGTTTAATTTCTCTGATGAATCCGGCTTCCAGTAGTTTGGCTAGCTCTTCTCCCATTGCTTGTCTTTTGGGTTCGGAAAACCGTCGTAGTGATTGCTTGACTGGTTTGAACACTTTGATAATATTGAGGCTATGTTCAGCCAGCCTACGTAGGATTCCCGGCATGTTCGAAGGGTGCCAGGCGAATATATCCCAATTTTCCCGAAGGAAGGCGCGTAACGCACTGTCTACCGCCGGATCCAGTTGTGCCCTGATGGATGCCGTCTTGTTAGGGTATATTGGGTGCACTTGGAATTTGATGATTTCATCAGCTGGCTTGAAGGAGGTAGACTTCGATCTTTTGGCAAGGATGACATCGTCCGCATCCACCTTTGATCGTAAGGTAGTCAATTCTTCAGCCGCGAGAGCTTCGGATAATGCCTCTAAGGCTAAGGATGATGTTTTGTTTTCGGCGCGGAGTGCTCTGTCGGGATCACTTATTATTGTGATCACCCCATTAGTCCCTGGCATTTTAAGCTTCATGTACCCATAATGGGGTATAGCTTGAAAGCCTGAGAAAGTGTCCCGTCCTAGAAGGGTGTGGTATCCGCTGTGAAAGGGCACAATATGAAAGAGTAGTTCCTCTGATCTGTAGTTGTCGGGTGAGACGAACACTACATCGAGCTTAATGCTTCCCGAACACTTGGCCTCGCGGCTTGGTATAATTCCTCGGAAGGTTGTGCTGGTGTGCTCAATGCGGGATTTCTTGACCTGCATCTTTGCAAGCGTTTCCTCATATACAAGGTTTAGTCCGCGTCCTCTGTCCATAAGTACTTTAGTGAGGTGGAAGCTATCTACTATTGTGTCTAGTACAAGAGTTGTTGATGCTCGGATCGGCCGGACTCGTGGTGCATCTTCGACAGAGAAACTAATTGTCGTGTCGCTCCAAGGGCTTGCAGAGCTGATTTGGTAAACTTCAGCAAGTTCACGATTTGCTCTCTTGCGACGGTTATTTGAGGGGAACGTCTCGAAGACAGTGAAGACATCGGTGTCTTTCTCCCTTGATACGGTGGTGGCAAGAATTGGCGTACCGCTCTTTGCTACATGTCGAAGTACCCAACATGCTCTAAGGCGATGGTTTGGGACATTATCCGGGGTTGCGTGTATTTGGCAAGGTGTATCGAGTAGTTCATCCAGTACGGACTTGTGCCTTAAAAGAGGCCTTTTCTTCTTGCCAATATGAATGTTATCGGATGACCAACTAGGGTAAGTCCGTTTAGCTTTGTTAACATACTGTCCGGAGATGGACTGTTCCAAAGGTGTATTCTGGGCTTTCCAAGTGTTTTCCATTGCGCTACTTTCGTACTAACTGCGATAATTCGGTGAAACTCGGAACACGACGTCGGTTGAGGTCGTTCAAAACTCCCTCGTCTGTGCAATTGCGGTGAAATAGAGAGACCGCTTTGTCGTCATAGCAGTCCCTGATCTTGTTTTTAACAAGTAAGAATCTGGCCCAGAAGTGGTTGACCATTTCCTCGGGCTGTTGTTGTATGTTCGCGAGGTCATCTACGTCCGGGATTCTGGATTTACTTGAAAAAAAATTCCCAAGCCGGGTGGGTGCTGGAAATTTTGAATCCCGACCCAGACTGGTATTCGGGGTTGTAACAACCTCCGATGGTGACAATCCAGATTCGATGGGGTCTAATTGCCCTTCGGGTCCGGCGTCAGTCCCAGAGCTCAAAGAACATAGTGCGGCTCCTGACTGGGAGGTGTTCGGCTCGATGGGTTCAGAGATCCGGACTGCTGCGGTCTCTGTCTGGAGAGGAGGAGTCTCTATGGCTCCGTCCTCAACTGCTGCTACTAGACGAGTAATCGGAGAAAGGCCGATCCCATCATGGCCGGATTTAAGTCTGATCTAATCTCCTGGTGATGAAAGCCCTAGGGCGGCGATGCGATCAAGCAGCTTGGGCGAGAGTTCTGCCAAAGTCGCGCCATCGGAGTAGCCGGAATCGACATAAAGGTGATGCTTGACGGCCGCATGGGGTGCAGCTGGCCTAGAGGCCATGCGGGTGCATATAGTGAACCCGCCGAGATGGAGAACCTGGCCGATAGCCAAGTTGATTCCAAGGGTGATCCCGTCGCTGATGACGAGACGTGCCATCGATCGCTCATTGCGAGCGCACAGCGAAGCTCTCAATGAAAGCACCATTGTCGGTGTCAAAACCGACAGATCTCGAGTAGGGGGGCCCAAGTTGTGCGTCTGAAGATCGATGGTAACAGGAGACTAGGGACACGATGTTTACCCAGGTTCAGGCCCTCTTGATCGAGGTAATACCCTACTTCATGTTATATTAGTATGGGTGGATATGAATACAAGAGTTGATCTACCTCGAGATCGTAATGGCTAAACCCTAAGTCTAGCCTATGAGGATATTGTAATGATGATGATCCCTCTACAGACTAAACCCCTCGGCTTATATACATGCCTGAGGAGACCTAGGGTTACAAGGGTGACTTGGGGAGGAAGTAATTGACACATCCGGACTCAAAACCTGCCTTTCTACGTACATAGGAGTCGTGACCGAATACGGGGGAGAGCCTTCTGCTTCTTCTTTATGCGGCCCACCAATGCGGCCCAGCTCCATCGACCTAGATGCGTGAGGACCCCTGAATACAGGAATCCCTCACCCTTACTCGGGTTTGTGCTTCTGTCACTCAAGCAACCCACAATCAGCGAATCATGAACGTATTGCAACACCCTACAGCGGGAATCCCTCACGCTTGCGGGACACAGAGGGCACCATAGGATAGCACCAAAATAAAACATACAACTCGTACCAATCTAGATCATCAATCAACCCAAAGACAAAGGATATCTACTCAAAACATCATAGGATGGCAACACATCATTGGATCATAATATGTGGCATAAAGCACCATGTTCAAGTAGGGATTACAGAGGGGAGCGGGAGAGTGGACCACGTAAAAGAGATGAGGATGGTGATGATGATGGTGATGTTGATGAAGACGATCACCGGGGCGATGATTCCCCTCCCGATGGCACTCCGGCGCCACCGAGAGAGAGGAGGAGAGGTTCTCCCCCTTGTGCTTCCTCCTCCATGGCCTCCCCCTAGATGGGGAGAGGTTTCTCCCTCTAGTCCTTGGCCTTCATGGCGATGATGTCCCCTCCGGGATCCTCCTCCATGGCCTTCGGTGATGATGGCCCCCTCCGGCAGGGTGCCAGAGAGGGCCTAGATTGATTTCTCGTGGTTACAGAGGCTTGTTGCGGCGGAACTTCCGATCTAGGTTATTTTTTGGAGGTTTCTGTATTTATAGGAATGTTTGGCGTCAGTCTCACGTCCAGGGGGTCTCCGAGTCGTCCATGAGATAGGAGGGCGAGCCCAGGGGGTAGGGCGCGCCCTCCACCCTCGTGGACGGCTCGGGACTCTTCTGGCCCAACTCTTTTACTCCGGGGGCTTCTTTTGGTCCATAAAAAATCCACAAAAATTGGCAGGTCAATTGAACTCTGTTTGGTATTCCTTTTCTGTAAAACTGAAAAACAAGGAAAAAAACATAAGCTGGCACTGGGCTCTAGGTTAATAGGTTAGTCCCAAAAATCATATAAAATAGCATATAAATGCATATAAAACATCTAAGATGGATAATATAATAGCATGAATACTTCATAAATTATAGATACATTGGAGACGTATCATCCCTCTAGTCATCTAAATGATCACGTGATCCAAATCAACTAAACCATGTCCGATCATCACGTGAGATGGAGAAGTTTTCAATGGTGAACATCTTATGTTGATCATATCTACTATATGATTCACGCTCGACCTTTCGGTCTCCAGTGTTCCGAGGCCATGTTTGTACATGCTAGGATCATCAAGTTTAACCCCAAGTATTCTGCATGTGCAAAACTGTCTTACACCCGTTGTATTTGAACGTAGAGCTTATCACACCCGATCATCACGTGGTGTCTCGGCACGACAAACTTTTGCAACGGTGCATACTCAGGGAGAACACTTGTACCTTGAAATTTTGTAAGGGGTCATCTTATAATGCTACCACCGTTCTAAGCAAAAATAAGAAGCATAATAAGATAAACATCACATGCAATCAAAATATGTGACATGATATGGCCATCATCATCTTGTGCTTTTGATCTCCATCTCCAAAGCATCGTCATGATCTCCATCGTCACCGGCTAGACACCATGATCTTCATCGCAGCGTTGTGGTCGTCTCGCAAACTATTGCTACTACTACTATCGCTAAGTCATAGTGATAAAGTAAAGCAATCACATGGCCTTCGCAATTCATACAATAAAGAGACAACCATAAGGCTCCTACTGGTTGCCGATAACTTTACAAAACATGATCATCTCATACAATAATGTATAACTCATCACATCTTGACCATATCACATCACAACATGCCCTGCAAAAACAAGTTAGACGTCCTCTACTTTGTTGCAACAAGTTTTACGTGGCTGCTACGGGCTTAGCAAGAACCGTTCTTACCTACGCATACAAAAACCACAATGATTTTTCATCAAGCATGTGCCGTTTTAACCTTCACAAGGACCGGGCGTAGCCACACTTGATTCAACTAAAGTGAGAGAGACAGACACCCGCCGGTCACCTTTAAGCAACGAGTGCTCGTAACGGTGAAACCAGTCTCGCGTAAGCGTATGCATAATGTCGGTACGGGCCGCTTCATCTCACAATACTGCCGAATCAAAGTATGACATGTTGGTAAGCAGTATGACTATTATCGCCCACAACTCATTGTGTTCTACTCGTGCATATCATCTACGCATAGACCTGTCTCATGATGCCACTGTTGGGGAACATAGTATTTCAAAAAAATCCTACGATCACGCAAGATCTATCTACTAGATTCATAGCAACGACAGGGGAGAGTGTGTCTACGTATCCTCGTAGACCGAAAGCGGAAGCGTCTAGTGACGCGGTTGATGTAGTCGAATGTCTTCGCGATCCAACCGATCCAAGCACCGAACGTACGGCACCTCCGCGTTTAGCACATGTTCAGCTCGATGACATCCCACGAGCTCTTGATCCAGTTGATCTTCAAGGGAGAGTTTTGTCAGCATGACGGCGTGGTGACGGAGATGATGAAGTTACCGACGCAGGGCTTCGCCTAAGCACTGCAACGATATGACCGAGGTGTGTTTCTGTGGAGGGGGGCACCGCACACGGCTAAAACAATGTTGCTTGTGTGTCCTTGGGTGCCCCTGCCCCCGTATATAAAGGAGCAAGGGGGAGGGCCGGCCGGCCCTATAGGGCGTGCTAGGAGTAGGTTTTCTACTCCTAGTAGGAGTACAAATCCCCCTTTCCTATTCCTACTAGGAGTAGGAAAGGAAGAAGAAGAGGAGAAGGAAGGAGAGAGGCACCTCCCCCCCTCCTAGTCCAACTAGGATTCCCTAGGGGGGTGCGCGGCCAGCCCTAGTGGGCTGCCTCTCTCTTTCTCTCATGGCCCACTATGGCCCAATACTCCCCCGGGGGGTTCCGGTAACCCCTCCGACACTCCGGTTCTCTCCGATAACACCCGGAACGCTTCCAATGTCCGAATATAGTCGTCCAATATATCAATCTTTATGTTTCGTACATTTCGAGACTCCTCATCATGTCCGTGATCTCATCCGGGACTCCGAACTACCTTTGGTACATCAAAACTCATAAACTCATAATACCGATCGTCATCGAACGTTAAGCATGCGGACCCTACGGGTTCGAGAACTATGTAGACATGACCGAGACTCATCTCTCGTCAATAACCAATAGCGGAACCTGGATGCTCATGTTGGTTCCTACATATTCTACGAAGATCTTTATCGGTCAAACCGCAGAACAACATACATTGTTCCCTTTGTCATCGGTATGTTACTTGCTCGAGATTCGATCGTCGGTATCATCATACCTAGTTCAATCTCGTTACCGGCAAGTCTCTTTACTCGTTCCGTAATACATCACCTCGTGACTAACTCATTAGTCGTTTGCTTGCAAGGCTTGTTGTGATGTGTATTACTGAGAGGGCCTAGAGATACCTCTCCGACACTCGGAGTGACAAATCCTATTCTCGATCTATGCCAACACCACAAACACCTTCGGAGACACCTGTAGAGCGTCTTTATAATCACGCAGTTATGTTGTGACATTTGATAGCACACAAGGTGTTCCTCCAGTATTCGAGAGTTGCACAATCGCATAGTCATAGGAACATGTATAAGTTATGAAGAAAGCAATAGCAGTAAAACTAAACGATCAAGTTGCTAAGCTAACAGATGGGTCTTGCCCATCACATCATTATTCTAATGATGTGATCCCGTTGATCAAATGACAACTCATGTCTATGGCTAGGAAACATAACCATCTTTGATCAATGAGCTAGTCTAGTAGAGGCATACTAGGGACACTCTATTTTGTCTATGTATTCACACATGTACTAAGTTTCCGGTTAATACAATTCTAGCATGAATAATAAACATTTATCATGATATAAGAAAATACAAATAACAACTTTATTATTGCCTCTAGGGCATATTTCCTTCAGGTGGGTGGGTGGATGGGACGAGGGGTGAGAGGGTGAGTGGGTGTGGGCCGTTGGATCTGGGAGTATCCCACGGTCTCTGATGCTTGATCCGCATGACATGCCGATAGACCAATCAGAATGAAGTATAGACATTGATGATGTGATGACCATCTAAATTGGTCGTAATTGATTAACAATAGGCAGATGCTACCAGTCAGGCGGATGATTTTGCCTAGAAATCATCCGCCTAGCTAGCCGCCCGATCTGCCCATTGGTGGTCGCTCGATCACATCAATATGTCACGATAGCACCGAGCATGAAAAAGCTTCAACGAAGCACCGATGACATCCCCATGAAGCTCCATTGCATCTCTCGACGGTGCTCCAAGAGTTCCAACGCAGCACCATGGCGCCCGACGAAGCTCCATTGCAGCGTCGGGGAGATCCAACGCAGCACCACGACAACCGGCGGTAAGTTTCCTTCTCTTTTTTTGACAATGTTTGTTAAGGTTCCTCATAAGTAGTAGTATTGTTCCCTCGAATAACGAAAATACATTTTCAATTTTTTGAGTGCCCAAAATGAGCTTTTTGTGAAGGACCTACCAAATATTTGTTGCAAAATAGGACCAAATCAATTTTATAAAATATTAAGACATATTTAATGTACAATTAACAAAATGGTTGGGTGTCAAAAGTTTTGATCCACCTCTGGTGAAAAAGACAAATTTTCGCCGATCCAGCTGGAAGCGGGTCAAGTTTGAACTGCAGCTGCCTTATAATTTGCTCTTTATTTTTTCCCAAAAATCATTTCTAGGTACATAAGTATCTATTTAATCAAAGAAACACCAAAAGTTTTTCAGATTCAACCACTAGCTAGGAACGGTCATGCCCGACGTTTTAACGCTTTTTGAAATGGGCATAAAAAATAAAAAATAAATCAAAAAATTGGAAAACCTTCGCATTGTGTCATTATATGTGACCAAGTTACCAGAAAAATTAATAAACTTGTAATACGGCAATTCTTTAAAAAAATGTTCTCATAAATGAGCTATCATCTATGAAGATTCATGGCTTTCAAGCCAAATGATCAATCTGATGGCCACATTCATGACATATTTTATTCAAATGATCTCGTATTGTGCACAAGGGTGCACCTTGGAATGGAAAACAATGTTGCCTAAGGAAGTTTTCATTTTCTTTGGACGAAAAAATTATTTTCTATTTTTTCGAGAGCCCCAAATGAGTTTTTTTTTGTGAAGGACCTACCTTATATTTGTTGCAAAAATGTACCAAATCATTTTAATAAAATACTAGGCCATATTTAATGCACAATTGACAAAATGGTTGGATGTTCAAAGCTTTTATCCACCTCTCGTGAAAAAGACAATTTTCTGCCGATTCAGTAGGAAACAGGTCAAATTTGAACTGCAACTGTCTTATAGTTTGCTCTTTATTTTTTCCAAAAATCATTTCTAGTTACATAAGTATATATTTAAAAATAAATACATGGTTTGGTGGCAATACGTCGAGGTTTGGACGGTGGTCGAGGGCCCCAACTCCAAAGCGCGTAAACATGCATGCCCGCCGCGTGACAGTGGTGTTGCCATGCGTTCTGGGTAGCCTAGGCATGTCCAGTGGGTTGGCCAATACCCAGGTAGGTGCTAGGAAGAAATGACAATAGAAAAATCTCACAAGGGGACCGAACTATGCTCAAACATGAATTAGCAACCAAGTGTTTGATTAGCGGTACGGGAAATGCACATGGCCAATTGGCGTGAGTTTTGGCCGAGGATGATCATCTACTAGGGAGACTGTCTTGGCCAATTTTCATCTCAAATGGAGGAGCTTAGATGGCACTTGCTTTGCAAAGTACCACATCGGGCAGAAATATGGATGTTGAAGCTGGGCTCAAATGAATAAATGGATTGAGCTGAAATTTTGTGGATTATGGTCATTTGGGCATAGGAAAGGGCTGTAATTTTTTATACCATTTTTATAATCCTAGCTTGTACTTTCTTCAAAAGCTTCTCTTTGGATAGAAACTTTGGAAATTTGCTGAGGAAGATTTAATAGGCAAATGGAGCTGAATATTGGAATATGGTAATGATTTAGATATGTAAGATGGCACAAAAAGTTTGAGGATAATAGGAGGTGTCTAGATAGCACTTGCTTTGCAATGTGCCAATCTGGATAGAAAATAAAAATTGAAGTTGGGCTCACATAGATGATTTGATTGAGCTGCAATTTGGAGGAGGGTGATAATTTGGGCATATGAAGGCACTGCATAAGTTTCATGTCATTTGGATATGCATAGCTAGTACTTCCTTCACAAAGCTTCTAGCTGAACAAAAACTTTGGAAATTTGCCGAGGAACATTTACTAGGCAAATGGAGCTGAATTTTGTCATGAGGCAATGATTTGGATAGGAAAGAGTGCCCAAAAATTTTGAGGTCAATCAAGAATATACAAATAGCATTTCCTTCACAAAGTGATATTCTGAACAGAATAGGAAAATGAATATTGTTGAATTATATTTTAACTGAGAGAGAAAGGTTTTTGACATATTTGATAAAGATATGATCCAAAGAATTTATCAGAATTTTTTGGGAATTTTGGGACTAGCAGAAATATAGGTTTCTTCACAACCTAGGGCAAAAATCGACACATGGACATGACACATAGGCAAGACTGATGAGGTGGCGCATGGTCATAGCAATCCACCACAACTTACAAGGTTATGACCATCTATATTGGTCGTGATCAGCTAGAAATAAGGCAGCGGGCCAGTGTTGTCTGCTTTATGACCATTTCATGTAAGGAAATTATGATCTTTCTGACCAAAATGGTCGTTATAATTTAGGGTTTGCAGCCCCCGAAAAGCTTTTGACCAATTGGTCTCAAATGCTCATAGATTTATGACCAATTCTTCCAGGGTCACTGACAGAAGGTCACAAGTTGACATATTTCTTGTAGTGTCTACACAGAAAAGATGCACATAGACGTCGGGATTCCGTTCTCGTGATCGCTTCATAATTTTGTTTACTATTAATCTTCAAATTTATGTTCATATTTGGCTTTTTAGATGATTTTTTTCCAGATTAGTCACACACGATCGACCGTCATAGATGAATAGATCTTTATCTCCTTACATACTTTGTGTGTGTACATGAAGGTGTTTTCTTCACAC
>LR738710.1:715367633-715383832 GCA_902687465.1 Secale cereale | reverse complement strand
TCTCACCTATCCTCTTTATCATCTACTTTGTCAATCCACCATTTTCATGATGATGTCTACATGAAGATGTGGACCAACTAAGTGATTCCATTCCAGCAATCGATATCAAGTTTCCTCAAATTCATGTTCAAGTTTGAACATATTTAGACAAAATTCATCAATTTCATCGCACACCGTCAATTTTTTGAATTTTCATTTGATAACTAGTTTCATCTCGTTGTTCCACATGATTCTCATGTTGCGAGTTTTTATTTGAACACTCATAAATGAAATTGTGTGAGTTAAGTTCACCATGTAGGTGGGAGTAATTAGCAGTGCGAGTAACCAACCATCAGTGCGCGCGTAAACAAACAACCAAACGTTGCATCTTGGAAGCACAGAAATACAACCAAACGCCATGCTGTTGCATCTTGGAAGCACAGAAATACAACCAAACGCCAAGCTTGTGTTTCTGCATCTTGAAGAAGAGGCAATGCGGGCAATCAAACAGCTGCAAAACATGGCACGATACTCTTATCACCTAGAACAGGCTCTACCAGGCTAGGTTCCCACGAAACCGAAAAATGATGCAAGCATCCAAACAGGCCCATAGTGCCAACGTGCAGATTTCTCTGGAGGAACAACGTGCCTGTCTGAACTTTTATCTGCTGGCATTTTCCCGGTGCTTCAGAAAGAGCAGAGGCCGCATGCTCATGCTAGTTTTGGAGATTCAATACATATCGTTTTATATTCTACATAACACCAGAACGTTAATAAATGAAACCACGGTTACTGGTGCGTAGTTCTCTGGCTAATACTAGCCCATTACACTTGTAACAACAATTCAGTTCATGTTCCATAGTTCAAATACATAACCGCCGATCATCAACGAGCAAATGGCAGGAAGAGTTCTATAGACAAAAAGCTTTACACTTGCAGGCCTGCGAGCTGCATGTCAACTACTGGAACCTATGTACCTTTGATTTGGCATCAGTGTTACAAAAGACGGAATATTTGTGCCAAAGGAACCACCAAAATTTCCTTGTGTAAAAATGTACAACACCATGAACTAAATCAATAACATAGGCACAGAGCTTACTACAAACACCAGAAACAAATTCTTCTAGTTCTCGACCCATTCCTATCTTTTTGACCCTTGTGGAAGGCTGAGATAGCAAGATGCACCGAAGCATACGTCATAAAAGATGCCAGCAGAACACCCCCAGCAACCATCAACCCTAGCCTGACAAAGAAAAGAAGATGCACAGGGGCTGATCAGTTACTGGCAAGAGAAATATACACACAAGATGCCTTTCAGACAGTTTGTGAAATATAAAAATCTACATTTCTACAGGAGCAAGTCAGAATCCTTAAATCACCACTACTTCATATGTATTCTACATGGTATACACCTCAGAGAACTGCTACCCTTTACGAACGAAATAGAATAGGTCCGTGCTATATCCCAAGATAATTAAGTGGTCTAGGAAGTCCACACACACCCACAAGTCATAGCTCCCATACCAGCAACCCCTCCTATCCCCTCTCGGTGTAGTCCTCAATCCCAAGTTTCCAACAGTCCCCGTTCCCGTAGTCCTATGGAAATGCCGGGCATTGCCCTATTTTTACGTATTCAAGATTGGTGGGGTGTACTGCCGGAGTTTCTCCCCCTACTTCCTTCATATTAAATGGGAAAGAAAAAAGAGGGGCCAGTCAGTGTCTTACTTTGTAAATAATGCGGTTATACCCAAGATAGTTGGTGAAAATACAGTAATGACAGCTATGACAGCCATCCCTGTCCAGTAAAATGTCGCCTCCATGTCGAAGTCGGATATATTGCGCTGATGATGGCCTGCAAAAGACCAAGCTGTTAGATACCTAAAATTTCTAGAGAAGAAAGATGAAACTTTGCAAGGAGTTATATAGTATAACATGCCTGTAGCCATGTGATTCTCTGATGAATCAGAATTGCTATATCCCACATGAGTTGCACTGATACTTCCCCATCGATAGACAAAACGGAGATAGCTACCAAACAATAAGAAGAATGCCACAAAGGTCCACTCAAACATCAGTAGCAGACCTGTCCATGGCATAATTTGTCGTGGAATGATAGTGAAAGCAAATGCAAGAGAGACACCAGCAGACATAAAACAGATTAGCACAGCAATCGCCCCGAAATAAGAAGGCAGCTTCAGATGTGGCCCGTTTGAGATCTGTGGCAGTGTTAAACAACCATTAGGCCAATATCACATGATCGTCAACACATTCCGGAAAGAACATTAAGCTAAGTAACAAAATATAACTAGGATGGTAAACTCATATAGAACAAGATATCATTTCCCCGGCCCAGTTTTGTGCAGGGTGAACGCTTTACCAATATTTCCAATATAAACATTATCTTATATTCTGGGACAAATTTATTAAAAATCATCATGAAGGGTGGTCCCTTTAGGCTTCATGTTCATTCTTAAAGGTGATACATACAGGCCCAATAGTCAACGTTCAATAGAATATATTACAAGTGCAAAATGCAGAAAGTACCTTGTGTTAGAATGAAAAAAACTACTTAACACATGCCACAAATTCAGAGGTTATTTGCTGTTGAAGAGGAGTAACTAACTCTTTGATTTGAAGTAGAAAATGTAGATGATGAAGCACCAACTGCTGAATAAGATGGAAGTGCCTCTTCAGACTTGTACTTATGACGGCCTCTTCTAGCAAACGCACATAAAGACTGCACACTTGGAAAATCCTTATAGTTCTGTCAAAAACATCACACCCATGATCGATCAAAAGTCAATAAACTCCTAGAAGAACATGTATTATATCTACAAAGTTAAAAAAAAACTAGCAGCATGAAATGTGATTTAACCTGAAAGCATGATTGGTAATAACCAAATAACAGCAGGCAGAAGGGAAGAATGAATAAAAATTTGACCACCAGCTGATCATGAGGGTTCCTTCCCCCACCGGTTCCAGGAAGAGATTCTTCAAGTTTTTGCCTAACATCCTGGAATCATACAGAGCATAAATTTATCACCAACATGCTACTAATTCACTTTCACAAAATATTAAATATAAGTAAAAAAATAGATAAATGAGATGGAATTTTACCTGCCATATCTCCACAGGTTTTACAAGCCAAGCTGTCCACCAGTCCCAGGGTTTAAGGGGACCTAGTGTGTAGTGAATAACTCTAAGTTCCTTTTCATCAACCATCCACTACAACATAAATTAGATCATGAGTCCCAAACAAAGCATCATGCTCTATAAAACTCATGTAACTAACATCTAATGGGCACCCAAAAAAGGTTTGGCTTTGTACTTTTATGAGCACGAGACAACAAATAAGTAAAAATAAACACTGATATCGTCTTAGTTTGTGATACCGGTGACCTTCCATACATTCAAAAGACTAGAATAGTTGTGACTTGCATACCTTACTGGAATCTATTTCTTTGCAAGGACAAGGTTTAAATAACATGGAATACAGTGTTGGCTGGCATCTTTTTTTTTTACAGAGAACACAAGATGAGGCGCATGCAGTATCAAGTTCGCAAAAAAGTCATAATTAGTCAGATAAATACTAATGTGTTAGGCATTATCAGTGCACATAAAGAATATTACCTTGTTGGCTAGCATGTAAAGACCAACATCAGCATTATACAAGGTAGAAAGGCGCTGTGTCTCCGGTTCAGGTGTTAAAGGTGAGTCTGGTTCATACACGCGGGAGTTCGCAAAATCAGCATAATACGAATTAAGAAAACCTTGATCCCCTGCATTGATTAATTCAGCACCCCGATTAAATACAGCACATAAAATCAACTACAATGCTAAATATAATCATCAAAGAACCAAACTACTTCCAACTGGGCATCATATATCTTCCCAAAACCATGGGCTAAGTTTCCTTAGACTATCGCACGATGATCATAATGCCCTCCTCTATCTTGAACAGACCCAGTGAGGGAATAGGTTTTGATGTTGAGGGGGGCAGTAGTGTCCTCGACATTAAGCATGATGGGGAATCATAAGATGTGAGTACTATACAAGCAGGTTCTGCAGCCACAAGCTGTTAACACCTGAGAGTATTGATGGTGTGTATGAACTGCAAGTGGGGAATTTCTGCAGAGGATGGGATAGCTTGAGGATTGCCCTGGTGTTGCGATTGTAAACTTAAAAAGAGGACCTGACAATGCATGAAAAACACTAACAAATCATCATAAATGCTGGTCAAAACAGGCCAAAGAGAGCGGCAGGGCTGAAAAATTCAGGTGTGATTGAAAGGTGGTGGATGTGCAACTGTCTATTTATGAAATAACTTTTGTTTACATGCACTAACATGCCAAATCTATGAAAAGTAACACAAGGAAGCGAATAATTATTTACTTTACATTTTGAAAGTGTGAGAGCGAAGTCTCTAAAAGCACTTACCAAGTTACCCATATGAAAAAAAACATTTTTCTTGTATAATTAGTCTCTTCCATTTGGGTAAATGTGATCGGTCTCAAGTTTATTGCACAAGAATTCTTTTATTATATGGACTAGCATGCACGTAAATTTAATAGATGTGAGCAAACTGTTCACAGCCAATCAGCTTGTGTTCTCCAAACAATTGCCTGAATATAATATAGGAAAAGAAGTGCATTGACCTCCAGTGTAGGAAGGCAACCGGTCTACTTGGCTAATCATATCCTTGAAAACAGTTTCAGATGGCTCCACAACCATCACTCCGGAATTCATTCTTTCAGAATGCTTCAAGTTCCCACAGAACTTCCCACACTTGAAAACATCCTCAATACTTTTGACAACTACAGTATCTGCATCAAGATAAACAACTGGGAGAACAGCAACCTTTTAGAATAGTAATACAAAGAGATGTCAGAAAAAATACTTTCGAAGAAATAAAATTATGATTGTCATTTCGAAATAGATGGCCGTAGCCCTGCTCATTCAGTTCAGAGTAGAGTTTGATAATATGATTGTCATTTTGAAACAGACAGACTTTGTGATGGAAACAAAGAAGCAAAATCACTTAAATTATTATCGAGACGCACCTTTTTTGTAGCTTGTCATGTTGAATATCTTTAACTTTGTGTAGACACCCCAAAACCTCGTTGGTCTCACTTGGTTAGGATTAGCCAGTAAAGTTATACGCTTCACGATCCAACCATCAGCCTAGAATTTATCTAATGTTAGATTCAATTCGGCTTAGTTTGAAACATACATCGAAACTGCTTTGCAGGTAAGAAGATTGACAAATAATGTTCACTGTAGTGTGGCATCTTCTGAAGTGATTTTTTTTTTCAGAGATCTTCTGAAGTAATGCGGACTAGAATGGAAAAAAATTCATCCAGGTCCACACCATACTGCGCGAACCTATCATAACCCATGATGAATTTTGTACACTGAGATCACAGTGAGCACCCCTAATAAACTCCTAAAATAAGCAGCAGCATCCACCTCGCCTCTCCATTTCAACTAGTTGACTCAACCACAAACAACTGTGCGCCAAAGCTACTACTTCACCGAAGCATACTAAATCTACCGCTGAATTCGTGGGCGTGGGTAGTATTGAGCAAACCTCGAGGAGCCCCCGCGAGTACTCGGAGACGCCGTCGGAGACGAGCACGACCATGTCGCGCCGCGTGCCGGTGTCGCGGATGGACTTTCCCAGGACGCGCACGCCGAGGACGAACTCGTCGCCGTAGAGCAGCGTGACGTAGGCCTCCTCCGTCGCCGCGGCCGCGCCGGCGAGCAGCGCCGCCGCGACGAGGGCGGCAAGCAGGGGCAGCCTAGACGGCGGCGGTCCCATCGAGGCCCTGCCCGCGCGGGATCTCGCCACGGCGGCCTTCCAACCGGAGCTGCTCGGGATCGGGAGTCCGGCTCTCTGGTTGTCCAGTGCTATGGTGATCTTCTCATGGCGATGGCGATGGAGATGTGTTCGGTCAAATGAGTTCGCCCAGTTTGGACTTGTCACGGCGGCTCGGTCGCCGGTCGTCGAGTGAATGGGCCACGGGCCGTAGCTGGCCGCATCAGGCTCGGCCTCCGAGCCTACTCGGCCCGCTTTCGCTGTTCAAGGCCTCTTCTGAAGAAGAAAAACTCACACGGCGCACATGTGACGGAAGAGGAGTTGGAGTCCCCGCCCTCTGCGACCGGCTAACCCACATCCCTTCCCCCGCCGCTTCGCCGCCGGCCGCCGGCCGCCGTCCCGGTCTAACCGACCGGCCCAGGCGAGGCCTCTCCGCGTCACGCGCCCATGGACATACTCGTAAGCGCAGCAGCCTTATACCTGGCAAAATCCTGTATCCCTACTCCCCGTGCGCCGCAGTTCCTCCCGGTTAAATTCTCTCTTGGTTCTTGCGCGCCAATCTTCCGCAGGAGAGAATCCGCGGTGCCGGCGACAAGCCGGCTGCGACGGAGACGCCCCGGAAGCCGGAGTCGTGGGTGGAGATCTCAGAGTCCGTCTCGCGGCTCTGCAGCTTCGACGCCGGCGAGGGCCGCGGCGTATCTGTAAGCCTTCTGCATTTTCCCTTGTGGTTACTACTTACGTAGTTTTCTATGAACTTTCAGGCTCGCATCGGTTTTTTTTATCCTTCGTGTGCCTACCAGGATTAAGTTACGCCAACATGAAACCTAGGATGACGGTGAAAAATGTTGTCTTGAGTTAGAACCAGATCAGATTTCCCCCTCTAGCACCTGAAATTGGAGTGTCAAATATCTGAATTCCCTATCTATTGTCGCAAGGGGCTCGTTACAAAATACATACTTGGCCAATATATTACTTCCTACATTCACAAATATAAGTTGTTTTGGATATTTCAATATGGACTACATACGGACTAAACATACACACTAAAACGTGTCTATATACATCCGATTCTGAAAAAGGTTAGAACATCTTATATTTGTGAACGGAGGGAGTAACTTCTTACTACCTCCGTACCAAAATATAAGATGTTTTTGTAGGCTAAACTAGCCACAAAAACATCTTATATTTTGATACGTACGAAGTATTTTTCAAGAAAGAATCAATCAGTTTGGCGATAGAGAGACCAACATATCAATCGTTAAATTGACTTAGTGTGAATAGCAATGTGTCCGTTCTGACTCTGTTGTCATTTCTGAACTTTAAAACTGTTATTATCAGCCTATTATAGTTTCAGTACTTCCCAGTTAAAAACTGAATCCTGGAGCTCACACGAATAAAGGTATAAACAATAACCACATTGCTAGATGCTTCAGTTTATACAATAGTACAGTGGCTAATTTGTAGCACTGGTTCATCTTTGCCCCGAGTGTTATTTTGGACAGAAAGTGTAGCACGGTAGTTTGGTGTGATTATTTAACTGATGGGACATGTTACATGTCATATGACCCTTAGTTCCAATGATACAAATGGACTATCAACCTTGCAAATTATTGTTTGAGTTTGTTTACAGCAAGCAGCTTTCTCCCCTTCTAGGGAAATGTTTACTGCTTACCTAGATAACTAAAAGTCTCAGTATGAGCAAGCATTATTCTGTAGTCAAAGTACTGGAATGTTACTTTCTTGATAATTGTATAGTTCAGTGTAAGTTATCTATTATCATATTAGTTATAGCCCCTATTTTCCTGTAGGTAAAACTTATCCAGGATAACAGGATGGTACATGATAAGTTGGTTGATTCTTTCTTGAACAAGTTTTTTCCATCTGGTTATCCATACAGGTATGAGTTCCCGAATTGTTGACATTCTTGATACTCTGATGGACGACATTATTTGATGAATTTTGCTCTTGCTCATGCAGTGTGAATGAGGGTTACCTAACATATACCAAATTCCGAGCACTCCAGCATTTTTCTAGTGCTATGCTGCATGTGCTATCGACCCAGGTCGGTTCATCTGGTTGCTGTTATTCGTTAGCAATAAGAGTCGTCATTGGATAATGTGTGTCATTTCCATGAGTTTTAGCCACTTTCTAGATACTTAAATTATTCAAACTTTATACCTTTACCTACTTTGTTTGATGAGCAAACATGGTACCTTCTACTGACGGCCCATGTGGGCTGCGGCTCAGTCTTTATTATTTGCTGCAGGTCTACGACCTACCCCTGCGCAAGCAACGGCTGTAAGTTGGGTAAGCATATGCGGACAGAGATGCTAAAGTTTCTAGCAGGTAGTACAACCGAACATCTTGGCTGATTTTCTGTAACCATTTCAGATTCTAAAAGATGGAATGCAGCACGCAGGAAAGCTCATCTGTAGCGGCATGGGGGCAAGAATGGATTCGGAGCCAAAGAGTTGGAGGATATTTGGTGGGTAGTCATCATATTAACCGTGTCACCCATTTTCTGATATTTATGCTTGTTTGTGTTCTTCTACTGAAATTTTCTTTCTAAGATAGCACATCATTCATGCCTCTTTCTTTTGTGTGACAGCTGATGTTCTCTATGATTTTGGTACTGCCTTGGACTTCATTTCACCACTGTGTCCACAACTTTTTCTTGAAGTGGCGGGCTTGGGAAATTTCGCGAAGGTGAGGATTTAACTTGCATATATTGCAATACAATCTTCTGTTGGACATTGGCGTGTTTAATTTGTCGAGGGCTTACTCAAAGATAAAATGACTGTCCTCTGCGCCTGATGTTATATGAAATGACTGTAGATTATAGGACTTTGTAAAAATGATAACATATTTGTCCAGATTTTCTGCCTGAAAATTGAGCTGCCACCACAGTGATATCTTATTGCTTGTCATTGCAGGGAATGGCTGTGGTTGCTGCCAGAGCGACAAGGCTACCAATATATTCATCTTTTGCCAAAGAAGGTAACCTTAGTGACTTGTTTGCTAAAGGGGAAGCCATCTCGACACTTTTCAATGTTATGGGGATAGGAGCTGGCATTGGATTATCATCTACAGTATGTGCAACGACTCAAGGAAAGGTACATATTTGCAACAATACACTTGTTAAATTACTCTGTTTCATTTTATCAGGGAAGTAAACGAAGTAAAAAAATGTGCATTACATGAATTAGATTAGAATGGTCATTATATTGAGAATGACAACGACCATAAGAATCCGGAACTTATTATTATGTTGAGAACTTTCTGTTTGGTTCAAGCTTCTAATTGTTATATCAATTTTCTTTCAGTTAATCATAGGCCCATTGCTTTCTGCTGTGCATATATGGGGAGTGGTGCAAGAGATGAGAGCAACTCCTATAAACACACTTAATCCACAAAGAACAGCAATGGTGGTGGCTGATTTCATCAAGGTTTCTTACCTTTGACCTGTAACGGTAAACGCTCGCTGTTTTCTCGGTGACAATGCTAATTTTCGTTTCGTACTATCAGAGTGGAAAGGTTTCAAGCCCAGCTGAGCTAAGATACAGAGAAGATCTTCTGTTCCCTAATCGGTTAATAGTAGAAGCAGGAAGCGTGAAAGTCGGACAGCCACTTCGCAGGGTTTTGAGCCCACGGCGTGTCGAAGAGCTGAGGTCTACTTTCCCAAACGAGAAATTTTTGCTCACCCAAAAAAGCGACAAGGCGTACATGGTCCTTGAGCAGAGCGCAACCGGGGAGGATGCGCTGAGGGGGTGGCTGGTCGCTGCCTTTGCTTCGGAGATGGAGAGATCAGGTGTTGGATCACGCGATACAGTCCTAAACGATGCCTATCAGAAGATGGAGAGCGTGTTCCCGATGTTCGTTTCGGAAGTGAAGAGCAGAGGCTGGTACACAGGCCAGTTCTTGGATGGAAACCATAGCCGAATCGCGTATGCGAAATCTGAATGACTGCGTATGCTGGAGGAAGAACACCATCGACCACACCGCCTGCGATTTTCAGAGTCGCAGGGCTGGATGGTTCAATTTTGTTCACGAAAAAAAAAAAAGATTTGTCTGTAGAAAACCTTTTTCTTATGTCTGTCGCCATTCTATCTTTCTACCTTCAGTGCAGTGTATGTATGACAGAAATGAGTGGATGCTTTGTCTTCAGAACTTCCTGAATCATACACGAAATTGACTATGTGCTGCCGTATGGTTTGACTCGCGCGCATCATGCAAGCTATGGGATGGAGGCGCGGCATCTCGACTCCAAGCGATGGGATGCTGCCGTAGCGGATGACATAATCACCCGATCGCTGGACTAGTCCACGGCGAAGCCATCTGTATTCTGTACTAGGTTTCGGCGTGGTCACCACGAGTTGAAGAACCATCCTGCGATCGGGTTTAACTTCCAAGTTTGAGTGAACCACGTCGTCGACTCGTCGCCTTCCAGAGCGCGACGGGCCAACGCCGGCGGCTCCTCCCCTCCCAGAGTTCTCGCGAACACAAGCCAGACCGCAGGGTGCTGTTCAGCGCGTGCTGTGACCGGTCGATGCCTGCGCGCCGCGGAGCAGTCAAAAAAAAAAAATCTACCGGAAGGCGATCGAAATTACCACCGTGGAATGCGTTCTCTGCTAAATCCAAAATTACGGTCGCGCACTGAGTTACGGGCGCAAGAACGGACGAAGGCACGCTGCACGGACGCACGTTTTGGCTGAAACCATCAACGACTGCGATGGACCGAAAGAGGATATTGGACGAGGAAAAAAAGTCAAGCCCGCAAAGGCAAAGAGTCCATGCTAGGGCCAATCACAGCTTCTTCTTTCTTTGAAATCAGACCAATCACAGATTTTTCTCTGGCCTAACAAGTTACTTCCTACTTGATGATCACCATCACTAGCTAATTGATGGTGCATTGACCCTGGCTGGAGTCTGGTCGTGGCACGGAACGAATAATTTAGCAATTAAGCGTGACTGGCAAGTGGATGGTAAAGCGGTTCGTTTACATTACATTGAAGGTATGTCTTGAAATTAGGTCGATGAAATGAAGATCGGACACCGTGGTTATTCTTGAACCAAATGGGCAATTGGCACCTTGGTGGGATGCCTTTGGTTTGCTATATAGATGCACCAGCGTAACCAGCTGCATTGGTTGCGGTTGTTGACGATGACTGGTTCAGATCAAAGGGAACAGCGAATATCCAGGGACGCTTGCAATCCAGGTGGAATTGTGGGAACGTCGGCCCAGAAAAGGGACCTAGTACATACTTCTTTTTACTGCAGACCAAGGGATAAAGTACTTTTTTTCCTCTGAGATGAGAAGCAGAAAAGGGGGGATACTGAAGGCAACACGAGTCTGAACGTCAAGAAAGGGGAATGGACGAACGGGTAAAGCGTCGGCACGACCGCGAGCCGCACGATCGAGAAAGATATTAGGGATGAAATCAGGGCCTGGATCCTGCCGGGTTAATTTATCCCCGTAGTACTACCATGCTCCTGTGTTGTTGCTGTTGTGGACACGTGAACGGGCCCAGGCTGCTGCCGGCAGGCAGGTCAGGTTGGTGCAGTGCCGATTGATTGTCCGTCATATCCATTTGTCTATTCTATTTATTACTCCTCGCTCCCGGTCGAAAGCGATAAAAAGCATCCCGCATGGCGCATGGGGGAAATACAGACGCCCCTCCGGCCCTCCCCCCCGCCATTTCTTTAATCCGTAGCGCTTTTCGTAGTAGAGTATTATTGGTCCATGCACGGACGCGAAATCCACGTCCGGAGGAGGAGCCGGAAAAGGTGCGTGGATTTTTCACATTTGGAACGGGGCCAAAAGGACGCGAGGGACCAAAAAAAGTTGCAAGGGTGAAAAGGCAAAAAATTTAACTGCGGCGGCGTCTCGTGCGTGACGAAGGCGTGGCGACGAGGCGACGTAATGCAACGTGCAGGCTCCACCGCAGGGCGCAGACGGACGGACCGACCGACCGGCCGACGGAGAGAGACGCCGGAGACGGACGGACCGGCCGACGGAGAGAGACGCCGGAGACCGACCGACCGGCCGACGGAGAGAGACGACGGAGACGGACTGCACGGTGCGTGCGGACGCGCGTACGCTGCGCACGTGCGGCCGTCGCTGTTCGGGTGTCCCCCGAGCCCGGTTCCTTCGTCCTCGCCTCCATGTTTACTTTTAGTTTGTTCTTTTTTTTAGGGTTTACTTTTAGTTTGTTTGGTACGTAGCGGGTGGTATAACAGGGGAGGAGAAACACGTGAATTATACTCTCTATTTCATAATGTAAGATCGTTTTTAACATTGTGTGGTGTCAAAAACGCTCTTACATCATAAGTTGAAGGGAGTAATTGATTATGCAGCTATCATCATCTCATATATAAATATATGACCAGCAGCCTGTGCCTTCTCTGCTCATACCGTGGCAAAGCTTTGTTATGACAAATATGGATTTTGTTACTAAAAAATGGATTTTGCCATACGAAAATATGAAAAATCCATTACGACAAATGGATTATGCCTCTGAGCAGACTTGTTTTGAAGGTCTAGGAGTGAAAAATCTTAAACTCCAAGCGCTCACGCTGAGAGTGCGTTGGGAATGGCTTAGAAGGGTGGACCAGCAAAGGCCTTGGAGTGGACTGTCATTGATGGTGGATGACGATGCGAGGGCGGTATTTGACAGTTTAGTTGGCATCTCATGTGGCCGTGGAAATCGTGTGCTATTCTGGCGGGACATATGGATACACGGTTTTGCGGCTGTAGATATCGCTCCCAATATCCTTGCTATGGTTGGCACTCGAGCGATAAATCACATAACGGTGGAGCAGGCTGCCAGGAACGTGATGTGGTTGCAGGACATCACAGGAGATATATCTTTCACGGCGCAAATTCAACTTATGCATCTACGTCATGCCATTGCCACGGTGCACAGAGACACACTGACGCCGGATGTTTTCACGTGGCCTTGTGCTGGCGAGGCTGGCTACTCGGCCAGATCCACCTACGATCAGCTATGTCAAAGCCACGCCCCTCTCAAACTTGAGCTCTTTACTTGGTTGGCTTCGCAACATCGACTATGGACGGCGGACCGTAGAGCTCGCCATGGACTGCAAGACAACACCTCAGCATGCTTTACTTGTCTCTAGTGTGAGGACACTGTAGAACACATCTCGGTGCAATGCACTTACGCTCGGGAAGTCTGGTATCGATGCCTTGGCACTCTCAACCTGCCCACGGAGGCGCCTAAAGTGACAGACAGATTCATGGACTGGTGGCTGCATAGTCGAACTAGCTTCAGGCCATCAAAGAGAAGAGGGTTCGACAGCCTTGTCATCTGTGTTGCATGGGCGCTATGGAAGCAACGCAATGCCAGGGTCTTCAATAGGCCGGAGGAGCAAGTTGGCGTGGATAGGCTTCCATCCCAAATTAGTCTAGAAATCAGAGACTGGAATATGGCGCTTGCCGGTGTTGGAGATTTACAACATTTCATGAGAGATTAGTCTAGGTAGAGTGTTTGGCGTGGGTGTACCTTGGTTGGTGTTCGCACCCTACTAAGGCATCTTGTAAATTGCTTCTTTCCTTCTATAAAGATATGGTACACAGTTGCGTACTCTTGAAAAAAATCATGTGAGACTTTTGGTTAGAGAACTGAATGCATTTGCTATTGAATAGACGGCTAAATTTTTCAATCGCGTCAGCAGTATATGTTTGAGCATCAAAAGAAGCCGAGGTGAAAACTAAGACATCATGACAGTCCGTGTCATCCTTGGTGAGGCCAGGCCAAGGACGTGGTTGGAAGTTGGGACGATACGACGACGTCAGGAGTGCATGACATGATCAGGGTGTGGGGGTTGCCGACCCCGAAGATGATGGGGGTTTAGAGATACAGTTTTGCTAAGTCTCAGTTGACTTAGACTTCGTTATGTCTCAATCACTGTTATATTCATTTGATCTTGCATTGAGATTTGGTTTTAGTTTTTCTTTTTCTTTTTTCTTCTCATATACTATATCACTTGACTGAGACCTAGACACACCCTTAGAGATATGGCGGTGGCGATGGCGGCTTAGACAGGCCAGGGCCGCGTTTGGCGGGAGCCAATGTTTAGGTCGGCAGTGGTGGACGGCGTAGAGGGGGCGTTGAAGAAAAAGCCACGGTATGTTAGATGTGATCATCAAACGGTGAAGAAAAAGAAGTTACTCATGGGAGGAAAGGAAAATCTCCAGAGGACTGTCAAATAGTCGGCCCCAAAAACGAACGATTCAGCGTACTCATAGAGGCCCTACTTTGAGCAATGATCGAAGGTACCCCGCACACTGAAAAACAATAGCAAAAGGACCCAAGAGTAAGGAGGGACCAACGATGATGATGCAGTTGGCTTTCCCTACGAGCGATCATAAGTTTCTCGAATATTCCACGATATATACCACCCGGTTTCATCTTCACAAAGATCACCACCGGCTGGCCAATTGAACTGATATCGACTATGCTCGACATATACTCCGGAGAAAGTTGCACAAGGCACAGCTCCTAAAGGAAATCACATCACACACGTGTGAGAAAGCACGTGCCATGGCCTCGCTGTGCCCTGCCCGTAGGCCGTAGCTATCCTCGTTCAATCATCATGCGACATCAATAGAGGATTAAGTACTGTATGTGTCAATCTGGCACGTGACATATAAGCTCAGGGGATGACCGGACCCGAGGAAGGAAGGGAGGATGAAGTCCAGCCACGAGGAGCGTTGAAAATTCTGCCTTGTTCCACGATGGCGACCGGCCGGCCGGGCCATACGTTGGCCTCGGACGGACAGCGGCAGGCGCGTCTCCGTCATCAATCTGTGTATATCATCAAGGGACGTACGCTACGTATATGATTTATTTATTTAGCCCGCGTACTTAGTGCAGCGAAAACTAATCGGAACGATGATCATGCCCTGCGAGCTAGTGCGGACTGACGAGACGACGGATTCATAATGTGGAGGCACGGCGTGACGTCGCCGACGGTCGACCGCGACTGTCTGAGAGCTACGTGCGCCTCTTTCTCGTTAGTTCTTCTTTTGATCTCCCTCCATGCTCTTGCTTCTCGTCGCGCGTGCCTGCGAAATATCCGTTTGTTTTCCTCTGTGTTATTGGGCAGCAAAGACGATATCGACTTTGAATTGCTTCCAAGACGAGGATCCGGAGGATTAGCAGCACTCCAGGCGGCAGCTGTAACCTGTAAATGTCAAGCTTTTTGTGCTATCTGTCACAGGTATGGAGTTGGGGTGACTCTTCGGCCTTCTCAGGGTTTTAGCTGCGTCGGCGGTAGCAAAAGTTAAACCCGTCTCCACTAGCTTTTGCTATAATATATATAACGAGACTCTCTCGAGATATTGACTCTCTTTGCTGAATGATCTTGCTTTAGTTGGTAAGTGCAAACCGCAAAGCGCTAAGCATATTCAGCACTCTGAAATGCGAGTCATTTAGAAGTAGCAACAAGCAAGCAGAGAGACATGGCTGGCAGTGCATGCATGCATGCACAGCCTCACAGGGCCCCCGTCGGTGGCCGGCCGCGTACCATTTCGCTCTCCGCAGCAACGTCGTATGAACAAAATCTCACGCGCACCGGGCGACCACGGCCGACTGGCTTGACACAGACCAACTGCAACTTGCGCCTCATCTATCCTATATTCCTATATATTCCTGTCCTATACACACACACGCGGGCGCAGCTGCTAGGTTGCGTACGCTCGGACCGGCCAACAAAAGCGGCCGCCACCTTTGGGGATCGACGGGGCCCGCGTGCGGACGACGGTTGACCGCCTGACCATTTCTGCGTGCGTGCGTGCGTGCGTGCGTGCCTAGCACGCGGCGCCTGGTCAATCCGTTGACGCATGCGGCTTGGTAACAAGACGTCGCTCCGTTTCTGTAGTACCTCGTTTCGCTGGTTCCAAACCCTTCCCGGGTCCCAGCATGCAATGCGGTGGCATGCAAATACACACGCGTCGTACGTACTACAAGGACAAGTACCTTCGCCGGCCCCGGCCGTGCGTCCGGCTTTCAGAAAAGAGAGAAAAGTACCCCGTCCAGTTCATTTCTATCTTTCTTACCGCTGGCCGAGGGACTGAGGGTGGCTTGGTGGAAAAGTCAGCAGACCGAAATTCTTCCATGGTATCACACCGCTTGTTTAATAACCGCAAAAAAGAGATTAAAGATTTTTTTTTGGCGAAATAGAAAAGAATAAGTTCCCCGCATGGAAAAAGAATAAGCGGTTTATTTTTGCGCGATGGAAAGAATAGGTACGTTGCTCTCCAACCAGTTCGTTCACATGTGGGCAACGCCAACGCGGTCTAGTTCGCTGGCATCACGGTTGGATCGACTGGCCAGAAAGTGGCACGGTTATCCTAAAAAAAAAAGTGGCACGGTTGCACTTTTTT
>LR738710.1:715301080-715367566 GCA_902687465.1 Secale cereale | reverse complement strand
TTTTTTGCGGGGTGGCACGGTTGCACCTCAGGCAGCTAGCTAGGCGCGTCACGGAAATACCGGCAATCCAGCTAAAGGCCCTTTACCCACAAATACATATATAGCCAGAAAGCGGCAGAAAATGAAAATATAATAATGCAAACATAATTAGTTTATATATATCTACATGGACCACATTGTTAAGGTGGCCTTAATCATTCACTCGAAAAAAAGGTAGCCCTAATCAAACTTGGGCTACAAAAGCAGCAACTTGAGTGCGCCGACGGCTATCGCTCGCCGGGCACCGCGACGTGCGGCGGTCGCCGAGGGGAGTGAAGTGCTCGGATTGGATACGTACGCCGGCTGGGCTGGATGAGACGAAGCTGTCGGGACAAGGAGCGAGCCTGATTTGTCCTCACCACGTCCCCTCTGGCTTCCAAATTGACTACTCCCTCTGTACCTAAATATATGTCGTTGGGGGAGTGTAAAGACGAGCTGCTTACGTGATCTGATCGGCATGCTTTAAATAGGCTAGCTAGTGACCTCCACTGGCCAGATGCGCTGGACTTGCTCCGTCTGTCCTGCGCTGGCTGCGGATGCGAATGCTTCTTGCTTGCTTGCTCTATCTTTCTTTGCTGATTTTCTATTCGTCGTACTAGCACGGCTCGATCCTGTCGCGGATTCGCAGCCCTTCTACATTTGTGTCCCACCGTAGAACTTGGATCGATCATCCGTGTTCTTATCTGCAAAAAAAACACAAAACTACGGGACAAAGTTTGAATATATGTCCATCTTTTGATCATTTGAATTTTGATGGTCATTGGTAGACTATAGACCATCTTTGGATCTTCTCTTTTATAGCGACAAATGCTATACCGTGACATGAGGAGCTCAAGACAGGGGCGGCTCAGGAACGAGATTGCGCGGTGTCACCTTTTCCTCTTCAACGCCAACGTTGGATTCGACCACCTTCGATATACAGAGGCCAAGGAGGTACTAGCGGTCAAGAGGCACACAAATGTAACATGTGTCGTGTGGCATGATCTTTGACCATTCTCGTAACAGCTCAGTCCATTGGGCTATGCCATTGACTTGAAGGTTATTCTAATTTAACTGGTTCTTTTCGCACACATCATTAATTTCTTCAAAGAAAATGAACTAGGATAGGTCAATGGGCCGGGGAAAACCGACCCACCTGCATCTCTATCTAGCGCTCTTCAAGACCGTGTCGGTATTTATGTGCCTCGTGATGCTGAGAGACTTATTATGGATGTGTAGCTCGTAATCAAGGAAGAAATAGTTATTAGGGACAAAGGTTGTGAATCGAGTCTCTTGACCTTGCAAACTAGAGCGATGGTTACCACATAAGAAAAGGATTGGATGAGAATGTCGAGAGCAATCGATAATGCATGGAAGAATAATAAGAAATAAGGGAGCATATATTGTGAAAATGTGTTTTGAGACATTTTCCCAAGCGATCATGGATCTACAACCCTTGTTTCTCTATGATCCGTGATGTATCCATACTGTAAAACATGACAAACTCGGGCCAGCTTCTCAGAAAGTTAGGATTGTATGCTACACAACAATTAAGACAGTGGGCCCACATGTATGACAAACAAAGCAGCCATTGTTGTTTTGTCGATCAGTTAGTCGACAACACTCCGCTTATCCCGTGTGCATTTTTTCCACACCTCTGTCTCCACCCAACAACTAATAGCCCGCGAGTGCACATAGTTTAGTTGTAGTCATTTCGAAGTAGGAGTATTGATCCCACAGGGAACACAAGAATCAATCTTTTGTCCTTTTCAAGGTGCAAATAATGTGCATGGAAATTGTAAGTGATCGACAACAGTAGTAAAAATAATAATAAGGTTGCAAGTGTAAAGGTGAATAAATCAACTAAAATAAATAACAAGTGAAGTAACTAGACTTGAAACGAATGGTTAAAAGAGTTCCCAGGGGTTCGGAATCCCCACTAGTGTGCATCTACGGCAATGCCTAAACGCAACGCTGTTTCGGATTCCTAAGCCATTGTACATGTTTGTCTTTGTGGGCGGAGCCGGTACAGATACGTGCATAATCATGCTATGTCTGTATCCCATGCGCCACCACCGTTCTTCCCCACTCCGGTTATCAAAGGGTGGTTAAGGGGAAAGATGTCCCCATGGACGCATCCAAAGTGGTCTTCGTTTTACCCCCTGTTGCAACTATCCGCTACGAAGGGAGAAGGCGCCTCTCACGTGACCCAACTCCACAACCGCACAATTAGCCAACGGTAATAAGTTGGCATACGTGGGATGGTCGACTTCACTTAACGTCTGAAAGATAATGAACATAGACATGCAAAGAGGATATTAAATCCTAATATCAAACATCCTATTACACACTAGGGTTCATCCATACCCCAGGAACAACGGTTCTACTCACACATGGGGACGACAATCATCATAATAATGGTGATGGAATACATGAGTGAATGAATCAACCGATACACCGAGGGATCCACTAGGGTTCTTGATGTTCAGATAACAAGGATGTGGATGATTATGATGATGAAGTCGATGGTGATGAAGATGATGATGATGACTTCGTTCCCCTTGCGGTGAGAGAGATCCCCTCATTCTCCTGGTTGGTTCTCCCTCCGGATGGGTTCCAGAGGCTAGGGTTGTTCCTTTTGGATGAGTTTCTAGAGTCCCTTTATGTCTGATCCATGATCCGCTTCAACAGGGTGAAAATAGCTTATCTCCCAGAGATGGTGGCGCGCCAAACGACCGCTCATGCGAGCGCGCGCGGTCGCATGGAACACCGTCCTTCACTCTGGAAGTGCAACGACGCCAGTTTCTTGGGCCTTCTTGCTTGATTTTTTTATGGAAAGTGTTTATCACCTTTAATACGTGATTCCACTGCCATTTTTAGGGATTTTTTCCATTAAATGAATATTGCTCCAAAAACCTTTACCTGAAGGGTTATTAACAAAAATAAGTGTGTGACACGGCAAAATTCCACAAAGCCTACCTAGTAGGCACAAAAACATTGGTAAAAAGGTCTCATAATTTGGACTCATCAACTCTCCAAGCTTAAAGTTCTGCTCGTCCCTGAGAAAATACCGTAGCTTGTAATGAAGAGGTCATCTTGGTTATAAGATGCAGATGAATCAAATGAATTGGTCCAAAGTAAAACTTCATAATTTACATCATATGATTAATTACACTATGCACCATCACATCCTAATTTCCATCAAATGAGTACGAAGGCTTCCAAACCTTATTATCAATCGTTAATGAGACTCCTTCTAACTTTAAGTGAAATCTTATTCTCCTCTTTCAGTTGGACAAGCCTTAGTACAATACATCTTGCATTTTCTTATCTTCACTCCCCCCTTTGTATTTCATTAATTGCCAAGCCTGACCCATATCAATCGAGGTTTTCTCTCTTTTTGAGATGTGATATGAAGGGTATGCTTAATCTTTCAAGTTCAATGATTGGGAATTACATGGGTTTTCTTGAAACGATAATGTTTCATTTTATGTACAAGAACTTATCCACATTTAATACTTGGTTCACCGGTTTTAAGAAACCTCACCAGGTAATCACCAAATAAACTGAAATCCGTTCCAATGCATCACATGAAGTTGTTAACTTCTCAACTTCTCAATCCTGATTAATACTAGAGATGTGGAAGACTTATAATCATCGTCTAAAAGCAAATGTGTGTAGCACACACACACATGTATAACCATACTAGCAAATTCTTGAAGATCATTATGGACTATTCATCAAACCATCTATGACTCAAGGGATAAGAGTCTTCCTTCTTCACCAAAAGGTATGATAGTACTTTTATTACTCGAACTAAACGAAATCTTTCAAACAAAGTTCAATCGAAAATAATAATGATAAGGGAAACGAGAAAGGGCTTCAACCACCCAAGCTTAACATGATAAGTGGGTTGGATTCATTTAGTCTCCTTTTTATTGGTACCGGTGTTCTCTTATGAAGGTGAAGCTATGACACCGGTTAGGCATCCGTCATGAGCTTAATGGCAACCTCCAAATCCATGATGCGAGAATGGTACATGCGAAGGGTTGTATCCTGGTTGGCGATGATCCTTAAGCTCGTGTCAAGAGCATCACACGTCTTGACAGCCAAGGCAACCTCCATCTCACCGATCTTATCAATCATAGCTTTAGTCTCAACTACTGAATTATTGTTTTGTACCTGGGGTGGAGTTGGTTGCGCCGGGGTGGTGTTACGCCTTTTCCTAGGAGGTCCAACTTGCATGCGGGTGATGTCTACAACACAACCTTCTTCTTGTAGACTCGTGTTGGGCCTCCAAGCGCAGAGTTTTGTAGGACAGTAGCAATTTTCCCTCAAGTGGATGACCTAAGGTTTATCAGTCCGTGGGAGGCGTAGGATGAAGATGGCCTCTCTCAAGTAACCCTGCAATCAAATAACAAAGAGTCTCTTGTGTCCCCAACACACCCAATACAATGGTAAATTGTATAGGTGCGCTAGTTCGGCAAAGAGATGGTGATACAAGTGTAATATGGATGGTAGATATAGGTTTTTGTAATATGAAAATATAAAAACAGGAAGGTAACTAATGATAAAAGTGAGCACAAACGGTATTGCAATGCTTAGAAACAAGGCCTAGGGTTCATACTTTCGCTAGTGCATGTTCTCTCAACAATGATAACATAATTGGATCATATAACAATCCCTCAACATGCAACAAAGAGTCACTCCAAAGTCACTAATAGCGGAGAACAAACGAAGAGATTATTGTAGGGTACGAAACCATCTCAAAGTTATTCTTTCTGATCGATCTATTGGGCTATTCCTATACATGTCACAAACATCCCTAGAGTTTGTACTAAAATAACACCTTAAGACACACATCAACCAAAACCCTAATGTCACCTAGATACTCCAATGTCACCACAAGTATCCGCGGGTTTGATTATATGATATGCATCACACAATGTCCGATTCATCTATTCAAACCAACACAAAGAACTTCAAAGAGTGCCCCAAAGTTTCTACCAGAGAGTCAAGAAGAAAACGTGTGCCAACCCCTATGCATAAGTTCACAAGATCACCGAACCCGCAAGTTGATCACCAAAACATACATCAAGTGGATCACGTGAATATCCCATTGTCACCATAGATAAGCACATGCAAGACATACATCAAGTGTTCTCAAATCCTTAAAGAGTCAACCCGATAAGATAACTTCAAAGGGAAAACTCAATCCATTACAAGATGGTAGAGGGGCAGAAACATCATATGATTCAACTATAATAGCAAAGCTCGCAATACATCAAGATCGTGCCATATCAAGAACACGAGAGAGAGAGAGAGAGACAGAGAGAGAGAGAGAGAGAGAGAGAGAGAGAGAGAGAGAGAGAGAGAGAGAAAGAGAGAGAGAGAGAGAGCGAGATCAAACACATAGCTACTGGTACGTACCCTGAGCCCCGAGGGTGAACTACTCCCGCCTCGCCATGGAGACCGCCAGGATCATGAAGATGGCCACCAGTGATGGTTTCCCCCTCCGGCAGGGTGCCGAAACAGGCTCCCGATTGGTTTTTCATGGCTACAGAGGCTTGCGACGGCGGAACTCCTGATCTAGGTTTGTTTTCGGAGTTTCCAGTATTTATAAGAATTTTAGGCGTCGGGGGTAGTCAGGGGGACCCACAAGGCGGCCATAAGGTAGGGGGCGCGCCCTAGGGGGGGGGGGGCGCCCCCATCCTTGTGGTGGCCACGTGGCTCTTCTGGTCCACCTCCAGCGCTCCGTGGGCTTCTTTTGGTCCATAAAAAATCACCTTAAATTTTCGTTCCATTTGGTATTCCTTTTCTACGAAACTCAAAAACAAGAAAAAATAAGAAACTCGCACTGGGCTCTGCGTTAATAGGTTAGTCCAAAAAATCATATAAAATAGCATATAAGTGCATATAAAACATCCAATATAGATACTATAATAGCATGGAACAATAAAAAATTATAGATACGTTGGAGACATATCAAGCATCCCCAAGCTTAATTCATGCTCGTCCTCGAGTAGGTAAATGATAAACAGAATTTCTGATGTGGAATGATACCCAACATATTTATCAATGCAATATTCTTTGTTGTGGCATGAATATTGAGATCTATATGTTTCAAGTAAAAGTTTATGTTGACATGAGAACAATAATATTTCAAGCATACTGATATGTCTCCAACGTATCTATAATTTTTGATTGTTCCATGCTATTATTATGATGTCTTGGATGTTTAATGGGCTTTGTCATACACTTTTATATCATTTTTGGGACTAACCTACTAACCCAAAGGCACAGTCCAGATTGCTGTTTTTTACCTGTTTCAGGGTTTTGCAGAAAAGGAATATCAAACGGAGTCCAAATGGAAAGAAACCTTCGGGAGAGATATTTTTGGAGAAAATCACGCACGGGAGACTTGAGAACCATGTCAGAGCGGCCACGAGGTGCCCACGAGGGTGGGGGGCGCGCCACCTTCCTAGGGTGCGCCCCCTGCCTCGTGGGGCCCTCGTGAGTCCCCCGGTGTCCTCCTTCCTCCTATATAAGCCTACGTATCCTGAAACCATCAGCAATAGAGAGAAAACCCTAGTTCCACCGCCGTAACCTTCTGTTCCCGTGAGATCCCATCTTGGAGCATGTTCCGGAGCTCCGCCGGAGGGGGGATCCATCACGGAGTGCTTCTACATCATCATCATCGCCCTCACCATGAGTTGTCAGTAGTTTACCACAGACCTTCGGGTCCATAGCTAGTATCTAGATGGCTTCTTCTCTCTCTGGATCTCATTACAAAGTTCTCCTCGGTCTTCGAGGAGATCTATTCGATGTAATCTCTTTTTGCGGTGTGTTTGTCGAGATCTGATGAATTGTGAGTTTATGATCAAGATCATCTATGAGCAATATTTGGTTCTTTTATGAACTCTTTATGTGTGCTCATAATATCCTTGCAAGTCTCTTCGAATTATCGGTTTGGTTTGGCCTACTAGATCTATAGTTCTTGCAATGGGAGAAGTGCTTGGCTTTGGGTTCAATCTTGCGGTGTCCTTTCCCAGTGACAGTAGGGGCAGCAAGGCACGTATTGTATTGTTGCCATCGAGGATAAAAAGATGGGGTTTATATCATATTGCTTGGATTTATCCCTCTACATCATGTCATCTTGCTTAAGGCGCTACTCTGTTCTTATGAACTCAATACACTAGATGCATGCTGGATAGCGGTCGATGTGTGGAGTAATACTAGTAGATGCAGGCAGGAGTCGGTCTACTTGTCTCGGACGTGATGCCTATATACAATGATCATGCCTAGATAGTCTCATAATTATTCGCTTTTCTATCAATTGCTCGATAGTAATTTGTTTACCCGCCATAGAATATCGCTTTCATGAGAGAAGCCACTAGAGAACACTATGGCCCCCGGGTCTATTCTCAACATATCAATCTACATCTACTTTACTTTTTCCGCTTTTACTGTATGTTCTTATAAACAAAAATACCAAAATATAAACTATCATCTCTATCAGATCTCACTTTCGTAAGTGACCGTAAAGGGATTGACAACCCCTTATCGCATTGGCTGCGAAGTTCTTATTTGTTTGTGCAGGTGCGAGGGACTCGCGCGTGGTCTCCTACTGGATTGATACCTTAGTTTTCAAAAACTGAGGGAAATACTTACGCTACTGTGCTGCTTCTCCTTTCCTCTTAGAGGGAATACAACGCAAGCTCGAGAAGTAGCAAGAAGAATTTCTGGCGCCGTTGCCGGGGAGGCTTACGCAAAAGTCATATACCAAGTACCTATCACAAACCCTTATCCTTCGCATTACATTTTTTTGCCTCTCGTTTTCCTCTCCCCAACTTCACCCTTGCTGTTTTATTTGCCCTTCTTCTGCCATGTGTTTATCGTTCGCTTGCTTCTTGTTTGCTTGTGTGTGTTGGCTTGCTTGCTTGTCACTACGGCTCAGAACAATACCAAATTGTGTGACTTCTCCAATACCAACAATAATGATTTTATTAGCACTCCGATTGCTCCTATTACCGATGCTGAATCTTGTGAGATAAATGTTGCTTTGTTGAATCTTGTCATGAAAGATCAATTTTCCGGCCTTCCTAGTGAAGATGCCGTTACCCATCTAAACAACTTTGTTGATTTGTGTGATATGCAAAAGAAAAGGAATACGGATAACGATATTGTTAAATTGAAGTTATTTCCGTTTTCACTTAGAGATCATGCTAAAACTTGGTTTTCCACTTTGCCTAGAAATAGTATTGATTCGTGGAATAAGTGCAAAGATGCTTTTATCTCTAATTATTTCCCTCCTGCTAGGATCATCTATCTTAGAAATGATATTATGAACTTTAAGCAACTAGATCATGAGCATGTTGCACAAGCTTGGGAGAGAATGAAATTAATGATACGTAATTGTCCTACACATGGTTTGAATCTATGGATGATTATTCAGAACTTTTATGCTGGCTTGAATTTTGCTTCTAGAAATCTTTTAGATTTGGCCGCAGGAGGCACTTTCATGGAAACTACCTTAAGAGAAGCTACCAAACTCCTAGATAATATCATGGTCAATTATTCTCAATGGCACACCGAAAGATCCACTAGTAAAAAAGTGCATGCTATTGAAGAAATTAGTGTTTTGAGTGGAAAGATGGATGAACTTATGAAATTATTTGCTGCTAAGAGTGCTTATTCTGATCCTAATGATATACCTTTGTCCACTTTGATTGAAAATAACTATGAATCTTTGGATGTGAATTTTGTTGGTAGGATTTTTTTGGTAACAATGCTTATAGAGGGAATTTTAATCCTAGGCCTTTTCCTAGTAATTCCTCTAATAATTATGGTAATTCCTACAACAACTCTTATGGAAAGATGCCTTCTGAATTTGAAACTAGTGTCAAGGAGTTTATGATCTCGCAAAAGAATTTCAATGCTATGCTTGAAGAGAAATTGCTTAAGATTGATGAATTGGCTAGAAGTGTGGATAGAATTACTCTTGATGTTGATTCTTTGAAACTTAGATCTATCCCACCTAAACATGATATCAATGAGTCTCTCAAAGCCATGAGAATTTCCATAGATGAATGCAAAGAAAGAACCGCTAGGATGCGTGCTAAAGGGGAGAATTATATTAAAGCGTGTTCTTCTAGTTATCATGAAAATAAAGATGAAGATCTGAAAGTTATTGATGTGTCTCCTATTAGATCCTTCTTTTCTAGTATAAATATTGATGAAGATAGGATTGGAGATGAGTCTACTTTAATTAAAAGGTGTCCCAATGATTCGGAGTTTATAGATCTTGATGCTAAAATTGTTAAAAGTGGGAGTGAAGAGATTAAAACTTTGCATAGTGATGAACCCACTATTGGGGAACGTAGTATTTTAAAATTTTCCTACGATCACGCAAGATCTATCTACCAGATGCATAGCAACGAGAGGGAAGAGTGTGTCTACGTACCCTCGTAGACCGGGAGCGGAAGCGTCAAGTGACGCGGTTGATGTTGTCGAACTTCTTCGCGATCCAACCGATCAAGCACCGAACGTACGGCACCTCCGCGTTCAGCACACGTTCAGCTTGATGACGTCCCACGAGCTCTTGATCTAGTTGAGCTTCACGGGAGAGTTTCGTCAGCACGACGGCGTGGTGACGGATATGATGTGTTCACCGGCGCAGGGCTTCGCCTAAGCTCCGCGACGGTATGACCGAGGTGTGATTCTGTGGAGGGGGGCACCGCACACGGCTAAAAAAATTCAACTTGTGTGTCTTTGGGTGCCCCCTGCCCCCGTATATAAAGGAGCAAGGGAGGGAGGCCGGCCGGCCCTTCCTGGTGCGGCTAGGGAGTGGACTCCTACTAGGAATAGGATTGCAATCCTATTCCTAGTAGGATTCACCAAAAGAAGGAAGAGGGAAAGGAATAGGAGAGGTGGAGCCCCCCCCAATCCTAGTCCAACTAGGAACCCTAGGTGGGGCGCCGGCCAGCCCTATGGGCTGCCTCTCTCTTTCCCTTTAGGCCCACTATGGACCATCCCCTCTCGTAGGGGGTTCCGGTAACCCCCTCCGGCAATCCCGATAAATCCGAAACTTTTCCGGAACACTTCCGGTGTTCGAATATAGTCGTCCAATATATCAATCTTTATGTCTCGGACATTCCGAGACTCCTCGTCATGTCCGTGATCTCATCCGGGACTCCGAACTACCTTCGGTACATCAATACTCATAAACTCATAATACCGATCGTCATCAAACGTTAAGCGTGCGGACCCTACGGGTTCGAGAACTATGTAGACATGACCGAGACTCATCTCCGGTCAATAACCAATAGCGGAACCGGGATGTTCATATTGGCTCCTACATATTCTACGAAGTTCTTTTATCGGTCAGAACCGCATAACAACATACGTTGTTCCTTTTGTCAAACGGTATGTTACTTGCCCGAGATTCGATCGTCGGTATCTCTATACCTAGTTCAATCTCGTTACCGGCAAGTCTCTTTACTCGTTCCGCAACACATCATCTCGTGACTAACTCATTAGTCTTTTGCTTGCAAGGCTTATTGTGATGTGTGTTACCGAGAGGGCCCAGAGATACCTCTCCGACACTCGGAGTGACAAATCCTATTCTTGATCTATGCCAACACCATGAATACTTTCGGAGACACCTGTAGAGCATCTTTATGATCACCCAGTTACGTTGTGACGTTTGATAGCACACAAGGTGTTCCTACGGTATTCGGGAGTTGCATAATCTCATAGTCATAGGAACATGTATAATTCATGAAGAAAGCAATAGCAGTTAAACTAAACGATCATAGTGCTATGCTAACGGATGGGTCTTGTTCATCACATCATTCTCCTAATGATGTGATCCCGTTGATCAAATGACAACTCATGTCTATGGCTAGGAAACATAACCATCTTTGATCAATGAGCTAGTCTAGTAGAGGCATACTAGGGACACTCTGTTTTGTCTATGTATTCACACATGTACTAAGTTTCCGGTTAATACAATTCTAGCATGAATAATAAACATTTATCATGATATAAGGAAATATAAATAACAACTTTATTATTGCCTCTAGGGCATATTTCCTCAGTCTCCCACTTGCACTAGAGTCAATAATCTAGCTCACACCGCCATGTGATTTAATACCGATAGTTCACATCCTTATGTGAATAACACCCATAGTTCAGATCACCATGTGACCAACACCCAAAGGGTTTACTAGAGTCAATAATCTAGTTCACATCGCTATGTGATTAATACCCAAGAGTAATAAGGTGTGATCATGTTTTGCTTGTGAGAGAAGTTTAGTCAACGGGTCTGCCACATTCAGATCCGTATGTATTTCGCAAATTTCTATGTCTACAATGCTCTGCATGAAGCTACTCTAGCTAATTGCTCCCACTTTCAATACGCATCCAGATTGATACTTAGAGTCATCTGGATTTAGTGTCAAAGCTTGCATCGGCGTAACCCTTTACGACGAACTCTTTATCACCTCCATAATCGAGAAACATTTCCTTAGTCATCCAGTTACTAAGGATAATTTTGACCGCTGTACAGTGATCCATTCCTGGATTACTTTGGTACCTCTCTGCTAGACATATAGCAAGGCACACATCAGGCCTGGTACACAACATTGCATACATGATAGATCCTATGGCTGAGGCATAGGGAATGACTTTCATTTTCTCTCTATCTTCTGCAGTGGTCGGGCATTGAGTCTTACTCAACTTCATACCTTGTAAAACAGGCAAGAACCCTTTCTTTGACTGATCCATTTTGAACTTCTTCAAAATCTTATCAAGGTATGTGCTTTGTGAAAGTCCAATTAAGCGTCTTGATCTATCTCTATAGATTTTGATGCCTAATATGTAAGCAGCTTCTCCGAGGTCTTTCATTGAAAAACTTTTATTCAAGTATCCTTTTATGCTATCCAGAAATTCTATATCATTTCCAATCAACAATATGTCATCTACATATAATATTAGAAATGCTACAGAGCTCCCACTCACTTTCTTGTAAATACAGGCTTCTCCAAAAGTCTGTATAAAACCATATGCTTTGATCACCTCATCAAAGCGTATATTCCAACTCCGAGATGCTTGCACCAGTCCATAGATGGATCGCTGGAGCTTGCATACTTTGTCAGCACCTTTTGGATCGACAAAACCTTCTGGTTGCATCATATACAACTCTTCTTTGAGATATCCATTCAGGAATGCAGTTTTGACATCCATTTGCCAGATTTCATAATCACAAAATGCGGCAATTGCTAACATGATTCGGACAGACTTAAACATCGCTACAGGTGAGAAAGTCTCATCGTAGTCAACTCCTTGAACTTGTCGAAACCCTTTCGCAACAAGTCGAGCTTTGTAAACAGTAATATTACCGTCTGCGTCGGTCTTCCTCTTACAGATCCATTTATTTCGATGGCCTGCCGATCATCGGGCAAGTCAACCAAAGTCCATACTTTGTTCTCATACATGGATCCCATCTCAGATTTCATGGCCTCAAGCCATTTTGTGGAATCTGGGCTCATCATTGCTTCCTCATAGTTCGTAGGTTCATCATGGTCTAGTAACATGATTTCCAGAACTGGGTTGCCGTACCACTCTGGTGCGGAACGTACTCTGGTTGATCTACGATGTTCTGTAGAAACTTGATCCGAAGTTTCATGATCATTATCATTAACTTCCTCACTAATTGGTGTAGGAATCACTGGAACAATTTCCTGTGATTTACTATTTTCCAATCCGGGAGAAGGTACAATTACCTCATCAAGTTCTACTTTCCTCCCACTCACTTCTTTCGAGAGAAACTCTTTTTCTAGAAAGGATCCGTTTTTAGCAACAAAGATCTTGCCTTCGGATCTGTGATAGAAGGTGTACCCAACAGTCTCTTTTGGGTATCCTATGAAGATTTACTTCTCCGATTTGGGTTCGAGCTTATCATGTTGAAACTTTTTCACATAAGCATCGCAGTCCCAAACTTAAAGAAATGACAGCTTAGGTTTCTCGTCAAACCACAGTTCATACGGTGTCATCTCCACGGATTTAGATGGTGCCCTATTTAACGTGAGTGTAGCTGTCTCTAATGCATAACCCAAAAAGCGATAGTGGTAGATCGGTAAGAGACATCATCGATCGCACCATATCTAATAAAGTATGGTTATGACGTTCGGACACACCATTACGCTGTGGTGTTCCGGGTGGCGCGAGTAGTGAAACTATTTCACATTTGTTTTTATTGAAGGCCAAACTCGCTAACTCAAATATTTTCCTCCACGATCAGATCGTAGAAACTTTATTTTCTTGTTACGATGATTCTCTACTTCACTCTGAAATTCTTTGAACTTTTCAAATGTTTCAGACTTGTGTTTCATTAAGTAGATATACCCATATCTGCTCAAATCATTAGTGAAGGTCAGAAAATAACGATACCCGCCGCGAGCTTCAACACTCATTGGTCCACATACATCAGTATGTATGATTTCCAACAAATCTGTTGTTCGCTCCATAGTTCCGGAGAACGGAGTTTTAGTCATCTTGCCCATGAGGCATGGTTCGCAAGCACCAAGTGATTCATAATCAAGTGATTCCAAAAGTCCATCATTATGGAGTTTCTTCATGCGTTTTACACCAATATGACCTAAACGGCAGTGCCACAAATAAGTTGCACTATCATTATTAACCTTGCATCTTTTGGTTATGTGTATCACACGATCGAGATCCAACAAACCATTTTCATTGGGTGTATGACCATAGAAGGTTTTATTCATGTAAACAGAACAACAATTATTCTCTAACTTACATGAATAACCGTATTGCAATAAACATGATCAAATCATATTCATGCTCAACACAAACACCAAATAACACTTATTTAGGTTCAACACTAATCCCGAAAGTATAGGGAGTGTGCGATGATGATCATATCAATCTTGGAACTACTTCCAATACACATCGTCACTTCATCCTTTAACTAGTTTCTGTTCATTATGCAACTCCCATTTCGAGTTACTACTCTTTAGCAACTGAACCAATATCAAATACCGAGGGGTTGCTATGAACACTAGTAAAATACACATCAATAATCTGTATATCAAATATACCTTTGTTCACTTTGCCATCCTTCTTATCCGCCAAATATCTAGGGCAGTTCCACTTCCAGTGACCATTTCCTTTGCAGTAGAAGCATTTAGTTTCAGGCTTGAGTTTAGCTTTGGGTTTCTTCATGGGAGTGACAACTTGCTTGTCATTCTTCTTGAAGTTCCCCTTCTATCCCTTTGCCCTTTACTTGAAACAAGTGGTCTTGTTAACCATCAACACTTGATGTTCTTTCTTGATTTCTACCTTCGTCGATTTCAGCATCGCGAAGAGCTCTCGAGTTACTTTCGTCATCCCTTGCATATTATAGTTCATCACGAAGTTCTACTAACTTGGTGATAGTGACTAGAGAACTTTGTCAATTACTATCTTATCTGGAAGATTAACTCCCATTTGATTCAAGCAATTGCAGTACCCAGACAATCTGAGCACATGCTCACTGGTTGAGCTATTCCCCTCCATCTTGTAGGCAAAGTACTGTCAGAGGTCTTATACCTCTCGACACGGGCATGAGTATGAAATACTAATTTCAACTCTTGGAACATCTCATATGCTCCGTGGCGTTTCAAAACGTTTTTGAAGTCTCGGTTATAAGCCGTAAAGCATGGTGCACTAAACTATCAAGTAGTCATCATATCAAGATTTTGTCAAAAACGTTCATAACGTCTACATCTGCTCCTGCAATAGGTCTGTCACCTAGTGGTGCATCAAGGACATAATTCTTCTGTGCAGCAATGAGGATAATCCTCAGGTTACGGAACAATTCCGCATCATTGCTACTAACATCTTTCAACTTGGTTTTCTCTAGGAACATATGAAAAATAAACGGGGAGCAACATCGCGAGCTATTGATCTACAACATAGATATGCTAATACTACCAGGACTAAGTTCATGATAAATTAAAGTTCAATTAATCATATTACTTAAGAACTCCCACTTAGATAGACATCCCTCCGATCATCTAAATGATCACGTGATCCAAATCAACTAAACCATGTCCGATCATCACGTGAGATGGAGTAGTTTCGATGGTGAACATCTTATGTTGATCATATCTACTATATTATTCACGCTCGACCTTTCGGTCTCCAGTGTTCCGAGGCCATATCTGCATATGCTAGGCTCGTCAAGTTTAACCCGAGTATTCTGCGTGTGCAAAACTGTCTTACACCCGTTGTATTTGAACGTAGAGCTTATCACACCCGATCATCACGTGGTGTCTCGGCACGACGAACTTTCGCAACGGTGCATACTTAGGGAGAACACTTATACCTTGAAATTTAGTAAGGGATCATCTTATAATGCTACCGTCGTTCTAAGCAAAATAAGAAGCATAATAAGATAAACATCACATGCAATCAAAATATGTGACATGATATGGCCATCATCATCTTGTGCTTTTGATCTCCATCTCCAAAGCACCGTCATGATCACCTTCACAAAACATGATCATCTCATACAAAACCGTATAACTCATCATGTCTTGACCATATCACATCACAACATGCCCTGCAAAAACAAGTTAGACATCCTCTACTTTGTTGTTGCAAGTTTTACGTGGCTGCTACGGGCTTTAGCAAGAACCGTTCTTACCTACGCATACAAAACCACAACGATGTTTCGTCAAGTATGTGCTGTTTTAACCTTCACAAGGACCGGGCGTAGCCACACTTGATTCAGCTAAAGTGAGAGAGACAGACACCCGCCAGTCAGCTTTAAGCAACGAGTGCTCGTAACGGTGAAACCAGTCTCGCGTAAGCGTACGCGTAATGTCGGTCCGGGCCGCTTCATCTCACAATACCGCCGAAGCAAAGTATGACATGCTGGTAAGCAGTATGACTAGTATCGCCCACAACTCATTGTGTTCTACTCGTGCATATCATCTACGCATAGACCTGGCTCATGATGCCACTGTTGGTGAACGTAGTATTTTAAAATTTTCCTACGATCACGCAAGATCTATCTACCAGATGCATAGCAACGAGAGGGAAGAGTGTGTCTACGTACCCTCGTAGACCGGGAGCGGAAGCGTCAAGTGACGCGGTTGATGTTGTCGAACTTCTTCGCGATCCAACCGATCAAGCACCGAACGTACGGCACCTCCGCGTTCAGCACACATTCAGCTTGATGACGTCCCACGAGCTTTTGATCCAGTTGAGCTTCACGGGAGAGTTTCGTCAGCACGACGGCGTGGTGACGGATATGATGTGTTCACCGGCGCAGGGCTTCGCCTAAGCTCCGCGACGGTATGACCGAGGTGTGATTCTGTGGAGGGGGGGCACCGCACACGGCTAAAACAATTCAACTTGTGTGTCTCTGGGTGCCCCCCTGCCCCCGTATATAAAGGAGCAAGGGAGGGAGGCCGGCCGGCCCTTCCTGGTGCGGCTAGGGAGTGCACTCCTACTAGGAATAGGATTGCAATCCTATTCCTAGTAGGATTCACCAAAAGAAGGAAGAGGGAAAGGAATAGGAGAGGTGGAGCCCCCCCCCCCAATCCTAGTCCAACTAGGAACCCTAGGTGGGGCGCCGGCCAGCCCTATGGGCTGCCTCTCTCTTTCCCTTTAGGCCCACTATGGACCATCCCCTCTCGTAGGGGGTTCCGGTAACCCCCTCCGGCAATCCCGATAAATCCGAAACTTTTCCGGAACACTTCCGGTGTCCGAATATAGTCGTCCAATATATCAATCTTTAAGTCTCGGACATTCCGAGACTCCTCGTCATGTCCGTGATCTCATCCGGGACTCCGAACTACCTTCGGTACATCAATACTCATAAACTCATAATACCGATCGTCATCAAACGTTAAGCGTGCGGACCCTACGGGTTCGAGAACTATGTAGACATGACCGAGACTCATCTCCGGTCAATAACCAATAGCGGAACCTGGATGTTCATATTGGCTCCTACATATTCTACGAAGATCTTTTATCGGTCAGAACCGCATAACAACATATGTTGTTCCTTTTGTCAAACGGTATGTTACTTGCCCGAGATTCGATCGTCGGTATCTCTATACCTAGTTCAATCTCGTTACCGGCAAGTCTCTTTACTCGTTCCGCAACACATCATCTCGTGACTAACTCATTAGTCTTTTGCTTGCAAGGCTTATTGTGATGTGTGTTACCGAGAGGGCCCAGAGATACCTCTCCGACACTCGGAGTGACAAATCCTATTCTTGATCTATGCCAACACCACGAATACTTTCGGAGACACCTGTAGAGCATCTTTATGATCACCCAGTTACGTTGTGACGTTTGATAGCACACAAGGTGTTCCTACGGTATTCGGGAGTTGCATAATCTCATAGTCATAGGAACATGTATAAGTCATGAAGAAAGCAATAGCAGTTAAACTAAACGATCATAGTGCTATGCTAACGGATGGGTCTTGTCCATCACATCATTCTCCTAATGATGTGATCCCGTTGATCAAATGACAACTCATGTCTATGGCTAGGAAACATAACCATCTTTGATCAATGAGCTAGTCTAGTAGAGGCATACTAGGGACACTCTGTTTTGTCTATGTATTCACACATGTACTAAGTTTCCGGTTAATACAATTCTAGCATGAATAATAAACATTTATCATGATATAAGGAAATATAAATAACAACTTTATTATTTCCTCTAGGGCATATTTCCTTCACCCACTACTTTGGATTTCAAGGGATTCAATTATGACAATTGTTCTTTGATTGATTGTATTTCCTTGTTGCAATCTGTACTAAATTCTCCGCATGCTTATAGTCAAAATAAAGCTTTCACCAAACACATAGTTGGTGCTTTGATGCAATCTTATGAAGAAAAACTTGAGTTAGAAGTTTCTATCCCTAGAAAGATTTATGATGAGTGGGAACCTACTATCAAAATAAAAATAAAAGATCATGAATGCTATGCTTTGTGTGATTTGGGTGCAAGTGTCTCCACTATCCCAAAAACTTTGTGTGATTTGCTAGGGTTCCATGAGCTTGATGATTGTTCTTTAAATTTGCATCTTGTGGATTCCACTATTAAGAAACCTATGGGAAGAATTAATGATGTTCTTATTGTTGCCAATAGGAATTATGTGCCCGTAGATTTCATTGTTCTTGATATAGATTGCAATCCTTCATGTCCTATTATTCTTGGTAGACCTTTCCTTAGAACGACTGGTGCAATTATTGATATGAAGGAAGGAAATATTAGATTCCAATTTCCGTTAAGGAAAGGCATGGAACACTTTCCTAGAAAGAAAATCAAATTATTATATGAATCTAGTATGAGAGCCACTTATGGATTGCCTTCCAAAGATGGCAATACCTAGATCTATCTTGTATCGTGCCTAGCTAGGGGCGTAAAACGATAGCGCTTGTTGGGAGGCAACCCAATTTTATTTTTTTTTATTTTTTCTGCTGTTAGGGAATAAATATTGCATCTAGGTTCTGTTTAGATGTGGTTTCATGTTTTGTTTAGTGTTTGTGCCAAGTAGAACCTTTGGGAAGACTTGTGGGAAGTTTATCCGATCTTGTTGTTAAAAACAGAATCGTTAGCGCTCGCTAGAATGGTCATCAGATTTTACTGGAGCGTGCTATTTAGTTGATTATTTTTGCAGATGATTAATAGACAAATTACTCACGTTTACCAATTTAGTATGAATTTTTTGGAGTTACAAAAGTATGCGAAATCTGCAGATTACTACAGACTGTTCTGTTTTTGACAGATTCTGTTTTTCGTGTGTTGTTTGCTTATTTCAATGCATCTATGAGTAATATTGTGAAGTATGAACCATAGAGAAGTTCGAATACAGTAGGTTTAACACCAATATAAACAAAGAATGAATTCATTGCAGTACCTTTGAGTAGTGGTTTGCTTTCTTATACTAACGGAGCTCACGAGAATTTTTGCCTAAGTTTTGTGTTGTGAAGTTTTCAAGTTTTGAGTATTGCTTTGATGGACTACGGAACAAAGAGTAGCAAGGGCCTAAGCTTGAGGATTCCCATGGCACCCCAATTAAAATTCAAGGACAATCAAAAGCCTAATCTTGGGATGCCACGGGAAGGCATCCCCTCTTTCGTCTTCATCCATCGGTAACTATACTTGGAGCTATATTTTTATTCACCACATGATATATGTTTTGCTTGGAGCGGCTTGTATAATTTGAGTCTTTGCTTGTTAGTTTCCCACAATTATCCTTGCTGGACACACATATTTGAGAGAGTTAAATATGGCCTAGGAATTGTTAGAACACTCTATGTGCTTCACTTATATCTTTTGAGTTGAATAGTTTTGCTCTAGTGCTTCACTTATATCTTTTAGAGCACGGTGGTGATAATATTTTGAAGAAATTGTTGAACTCTCATGCTTCACTTATATCCTTTTGATAGTCTATTAAAACATCATGGTAATGTGTTTAGGCTAAAAAACTAGTCTTCACATGATAGACATCCAATATCAATGTAGTAAAAACTTTCACACTAAGTGCATTGAATATGATGAGATGTTGGATGCTTGATAATTGTTTTGAGATATGAGGATAGTGATATTAGAGTCATGCTAGTGGAGTTATTATGAAATTGAGAAATGCTTGTGTTAAGGTTAGTGATTCCCGTAGCATGCACGTATGGTGAACCGCCATGTGACGAAGTTAGAGCATGAAGTATTTGTAAAGTGCCAACCTTTGTGTGGAGGTCGGGGGCGCGCGATGGTTAACTCCTACCAACCTACCCCCTAGGAGCATGCGTTGATTACTTTGTTTCGATGACTCGTAGATGTTTGCAATAAGTATATGAGTTCTTATGACTAATGTTGAGTCCATGGATTATACGCACTCTCACCCTTCCACCATTGCTAGCCTCTCTTGTACCGCGCAACTTTCGCCGGTACCATAAACCCACTATATATCCTTACTCAAAACAGCCACCATAGTATTCCTCAAAACAGCCACCATACCTACCTATCATGGCATTTCCATAGCCATTCCGAGATATACTGCCATGCAACTTTCCACCATTCCGTTCATATGACACGCATCATATTGTCATATTGCCATGCATGATCATGTAGTTCACATCGTATTTGTGGCAAGGCCACTATGCATAACTTTTCATACATGTCACTCTTGTTTCATTGCACATCCCAGTACACCGCCGGAGGCATTCATATAGAGTCATACTTTGTTGTAGTATGGAGTTGTAATGAAAGTGTGATGATCATCATTATTAGAGTATTGTCCCATGGGAGGAAAGGCTAAATCAATAAAGCCCCTCCGCAAAAAAAGTCCAAAGAAAAAAAGAAAGGCCCAAAAAAAAGGAAAAGAAAAAGGGACAATTGCTACTATCTTTTTTTATCCACACTTGTGCTTCAAAGTAGCACCATGTTCTTCATTGTAGAGAGTCTCATGCTTAGTCACTTTATATACTAGTGGGAATTTTCATTATAGAACTTGGCTTGTATATTCCAACGATGGGCTTCCTCAAATGCCCTAGGTCTTCGTGAGAAAGTAAGTTGGATGCACACCCACTAGTTTCTTTTGTTGAGCTTTCGTACATTTTTAGCTCTAGTGCATCTGTTGCATGGCAATCCCTATTCACTCACATTGATATCTATTGATGGGCATCTCCATAGCACGTTGATACGCCTAGTTGATGTGAGACTATCTCCCTCCTTTTTGTCTTCTCCACAACCACCTCTCTATTCCACCCATAGTGCTATGTCCATGGCTCACTCTCATGTATTGCATGAAAGTTGAAAGGTTTGAAAGAATAGAGTATGAAAACAAGTGCTTGGCTGAAATCGGGGTTGTGCATGATATGAATATTTTGTGTGATGAAGAGGGAGCATAGCCAGACTATATGATTTTGTAGGGATAACTTTCTTTAGCCATAGTATTTTGAGAAGACATGATTGCTTTGTTAGTATGCTTGAAGTATTATTATTTCTTATGTCAATATAGACTTTTATCTTGAATCTTTTAGATCTGAACATTCATGCCACAATTAAGAGAATTACATTGAAAAACTATGCTGGTTAGCATTCCACATCAATAATTCTGTTTTTATCATTTACCTACTCGAGGACGAGCATGAATTAAGCTTGGGGATGCTTGATACGTCTCCAACGTATCTATAATTTTTTATTGTTCCATGCTATTATTTAGGATGTCTTGGATTTTTAATGGGCTTTGTCATACACTTTTATATCATTTTTGGGACTAACCTACTAACCCAAAGGCCCAGTCCAGATTGCTATTTTTGCCTGTTTCAAGGTTTTGCAGAAAAGGAATATCAAACGGAGTCCAAACGGAATGAAACCTTCGGGAGAGATATTTTTGGAGAAAATAACGCACGGGAGACTTGAGAACCACGACAGAGGGGCCACGAGGTGCCCACGAGGGTGGGAGGTGCGCTCCCCTGCCTCGTGGGGCCCTCGTGAGTCCCCTGGTGTCCTCCTTCCTCCTATATAAGCCTACGTACCCCGAAACCATCAGCAATAGAGAGAAAACCCTAGTTCCACCACCATAACCTTCTGTTCCTGTGAGATCCCATCTTGGAGCCTGTTCCGGAGCTCCGTCGGAGGGGGGATCCATCACGGAGTGCTTCTACATCATCATCATCGCCCTCACCATGAGTTGTGAGTAGTTTACCACAGACCTTCGGGTCCATAGCTAGTATCTAGATGGCTTCTTCTCTCTCTCTGGATCTCAATACAAAGTTCTCCTCGGTCTTCGAGGAGATCTATTTGATGTAATCACTTTTTGCGGTGTGTTTGTCGAGATCCGGTGAATTGTGAGTTTATGATCAAGATTATCTATGAGAAATATTTGGTTCTTTTCTGAACTCTTTATGTGTGCTCATAATATCCTTGCAAGTCTCTTCGAATTATCGGTTTGGTTTGGCCTACTAGATCTATAGTTCTTGCAATGGGAGAAGTGCTTGGCTTTGGTTTCAATCTTGCGATGTCCTTTCCCAGTGACAGTAGGGGCAGCATGGCACGTATTGTATTGTTGCCATCGAGGATAAAAAGATGGGGTTTATATCATATTGCTTGAGTTTATCCCTCTACATCATGTCATCTTGCTTAAGGCGTTACTCTGTTCTTATGAACTCAATACACTAGATGCATGCTGGATAGCGGTCGATGTGTGGAGTAATAGTAGTAGATACAGGCAGGAGTAGGTCTACTTGTCTCGGACATGATGCCTATATACAATGATCATGCCTAGATAGTCTCATAATTATTCGCTTTTTTATCAATTGCTCGACTGTAATTTGTTTACCCGCCATAGAATATCGCTTTCACGAGAGAAGCCACTAGAGAACACTATGGCCCCCGGGTCTATTCTCAACATATCAATCTACATCTACTTTACTTTTTCCGCTTTTACTTTCTGTTCTTATAAACAAAAATACCAAACTATCATCTCTATCAGATCTCACTTTCGTAAGTGACAGTAAAGGGATTGACAACCCCTTATCGCGTTGGCTGTGAAGTTCTTATATGTTTGTGCAGGTGCGAGGGACTTGCGCGTGGTCTCCTACTGGATTGATACCTTGGTTCTCAAAAACCGAGGGAAATACTTATGCTACTGTGCTGCATCTCCCTTTCCTCTTCGAGGGAATACAACGCAAGCTCGAGAAGTAGCACATACTAGATAGTAAATCATTAAGCTTCAAAAATAACATGGCTAAAGAAAGTTATCCCTACAAAACCGTATAGTCTTATTATGCTCCCTCTTCTCAACACAAGGTAATCATGCCCACCCCGGCGTCAACCAAGCATTTGGTTCATACTTTTTAATGCACTTCAGCCTTTTCAATATTTCACGCAATATATGAGCGTGAGTCATGGATATAGCACTATGGGTGGAATAGAAGGTGTAATAGACAAAAGTGGGGAGAAAGTCTCACATCAACTCGGCAAATCAATGGACTATGGAGATGTCCATCAATTGATATCAATGTGAGCAAGTAGGGAGTGCCATGTAACAGATGCACTAGAGTTATTAGTGTATGAAAGCTTAAAAGACAACTAGTGGGTGTGCATCAACTTGATTGCTCATGAGGACCTTAGGCATTTGAGGAAGCCCATCGTTGGAATATACAAGCCAAGTTCTATAACGAAAAATTCCCACTAGTAATATATGAAAGTGACAACATCGGAGACTCTCTATCATGAAGAACATGGTGCTACTTTGAAGCACAAGTGTTGAAAAGGATAGTAACATTGTTGATGTCTGCTAGAACTACGTCGGTATTTCTCCAAGGAGGAAGGGATGATGTAGTATAGTAGCGGTAGGCATTTACCTCAGTGATGAGACCAAGGTTATCAAACTAGTAGGATAACCAAGCAACACAATGTAAACAACACCTGCACATAGATAACAAATACTCGCAACCCGACGTGTAAAAGGGGTTGTCAATCCCTTTCGTTTAACGGACGTGATATAGTTGTAAATATTGATAGGTCGAACGCCAAATAAGATAAATTGTAGCAATGTATTTTTGGGTTTTTGGTTTAATAAATCTAAAAATAAAAGCAAAGGAAAATAGATCATAAAGGCCAATAATATGAGAAAGAGACCCGGGGGCCGTAGATTTCACTAGTGGCTTCTCTCGAGAAAATAACAAACGGTGGAAAAACAATTACTGTTGGGAAATTGATAGAACTTCAAATAATCATGACGATATGCATGCAATGATCATTATATAGGCATCACGTCCAATATTAGTAGACCGACTCCTGTCTGCATCTACTACTATTACTCCACACATGGACCACTACCCAGCATGCATCTAGTGTATTAAGTACATGGAGAAATGGAGTAAAGCAATAAGAACGATGACATGATGTAGACATGATCTATTTATGTAGAAATAGACCCCATCATTTTATCCTTAGTAGCAATGATACATACGTGTCGGTTCCCTTTCTGTCACTGGGATCAAGCACCGTAAGAATATCTGCGTATTTATAGAGCGAAGAGGCGGTGCGGGAGGCCACCGAGATAGGCACAACCCACCTTGGCACGCTAGAGGGGCTTGGCGCACCCTGGTGGGTTGTGCCCCCCTCGGGGCACCCCCCAGGTGCAGCTCTGGCCCATTGGGTGTCTTCTGGCCCATAAAAAAATCTCCAAAAAGTTTCGCGCTGTTTGGACTCCGTTGATATTGATTTCCTGCGATGTAAAAAACATGCAGAAAATAGGAACTTGCACTTGGCACTATGTCAATAGGTTAGTACCAAAAAATGATAGAAAATGACTATAGAATGATTGTAAAACATCCAAGAATGATAATATAACAACATGGAACAATAAAAAATTATAGATACGTTGGAGACGTATCAGCATCCCCAAGCTTAATTCCTGCTCGTCCTCGAGTAGGTAAATGATAAAAACAGAATTGTTGATGTAGAATGATGCCTATCATGTCATATCATATTCTTTTCTTAATAGCATGGACATTTGGAATTTTATATGGTTCAAAGCAATAGTCTAGTTTTGACATGAGATTTAAATACGCAAACATATCAACAATCAACCATGTCTTTCAAAATATCATTGCTAAAATAAGTTATCCCTAGCCCATCATGCTCAACCATTGATCCATTCATTAAACACATTCGCATATTAGTTACACCCGATGATCAAGTACGATCATAGTGTTCCCTAGTTGGTGCTTTATAAGAGAAGATGGAGACTCAAATTCAAAAATAAAAATTGCATAAGTAAAAAAAAGGCCCTTCGCAGAGGGAAGTAGGGATTTGTAGAGGTGCCAGAGCTCAAAGCTTAAACTGAGAGATAAAATTATTTTGGGAGGCATACTTTTCCCACCAACGAAAATGACTTAAGGTTCCCAACAGTTTCCAAGCTAGATATATCATAGGCGGTTCCCATACATAAAATAAAGTTTATTCCTTTTCCACCGAACTTTCACAAGCCATGGCTAGCCGAATCCACGGTTGCCTTACATACCAACACTTTCCCAGGAATGTATTATTTGACAGCATAAAGTAAATTTGTTTTTCATTTCGGGACTGGGCATCCCTAATACCTTCACCTTACTCTCATGCAATAACAAATGAAAAAACACTCATCGTGAGAATAACACATCTAGCATGGAAAATATTGGCCACCCCTCACCGCCTCGCGAGCGGTACGGGCACACAAAAGGGAAATTTATTTTAAATATTAGAGATGGCACATACAAATTTGCTTAGAACGGCAAGGGAATATCGCATATAGGTAGGTATGGTGGATTCATGTGGCAAAACCGGGATACAGGATATTGGATGCACAAGTAGTGATCATACTTAATGCAAAATGAAGGCTAGCAAAAGTCTGGAAAGCGACCAACCATGAAACGAATAATCTCATAAGCAAGCATTGAGCATAAATAACACCGAATAATGCACCACAAGTAGGATGTAATTTTATTGCATGATTATTGACTTTCGCGCTTGCATAAGGAATCACAAACTTTAACACTAATATTCTTACTAAAGCATAATTACTCATTAACATGACTCACATATCACATCATCATGTCTCAAAACTATTACAAGGAATGAAGTTTATTTTTTCCAATGATCTTCTTGAAATTTTTATTATATCCTTCTTGGATATCTATCACTTTGGAACTAATTTTCATGTATTGCTTTTGATAAGCTCAAACAAATATAAGTGAAGATCATGAGCATAATTTTTTTCTTTCTCTCAAAATAATTTCAGTGAAGCAAGAGAGAACTTCTAAAAAAATAATATTAACTCTCAAATAAATCTAAGTGAAGCAAGAGAGTATTTCTTCAAAAATACTAAAGCACACCGTGCTCAAAAGGATATAAGTGAAGCACTAGAGCAAATCCATAGGTCATAAAAATTTAAGTGAAGCATAGAGAGCTATACTAACAAGTCATGGCATAATTTTGGCTCTCTCTAATAGGTGTGTACAACAAGGATTTATAACTTAAAAAGCAAAACAAAACAAGCAAAGACTCATATCATAAAAGACACTCCAAGCAAAACACATATCATGTGACGAATAAAAATATAGTTTCGAGTAGAATACCGATGGTTGTTAGAAAAAAGAGGGGATGCCACTCAGGGGTATCCCCAAGCTTAGTTGCTTGCTTCTCTTTTAGATAATGGCTTGGGATGCCGGGGCATCCCCAAGCTTGGGCTCTTCTTTCTCCTTATTCCTTCATCCGTCGTAAGATAACCCAAAACTTGAAAACTTCAATCACACAAAACTCAACAAAACTTTCGTGAGATCCGTTAGTGTAAGAAAACAAATCACTACTATAAGTGTTGTAGAAAACGAATTCATATTTTATATTTGTATTATATCTACTGTATTCCAACTTTTCTATGGCAAAAACTCATCAAATAAAACCATAGATGTCGGGGGAAACTGTCCGCCACGAACACCTATGGGACCGGAGCCCCTTGTCTGTGCGGTACGAGGGCGGAGGGAGCACAAAGAGCAGATCGAAGCAGACGCGCGGGCAGTTTTACCCAGGTTCGGGCCGCACGGATGCGTAAAACCCTACTCCTGCTTGGTTGTGTATTGAGTGGGGCGCTCGGGAGCTTGAAGAAGCAGCTACACCGTGCGTGAGAGTAATCTAGGTTTCGAACCTCCTTTTTCGAACTTCTTCTGTGATATCATGAACACGTATGGCTTCCATCTGCTTGATTTCACCCCCAACGCCATTCTCACCATGGCTGTTTTCGCACATATGTGCGAAAACTTCATAGGAGTCCACCCCAACGTAGCCCTCTTTAGACACTTTTTCACCCCTAGAGCCGAGGCCGATGCCCCCCTCTCCGGATGTATTTCTTGGGTCTTCTGTCTCGGGAAGAAGGGGTCGTACTTGCCGGGGGAGCTCCGCGGCAAGTGGGAGGAATGGCGAGCGGAGTGGTGCTGGATTGTAGAAGACCAGCCGCAAGCCTTCACTGCGCCGCGCACAACGCCCATCGTGCGCGGCAGAGATTGGAGCGATCTAGACTCCGACGACGTCAAGCTCGACATCGCCCTCGTCCGGATCCTCCGTCTTCGGCTGGCCCGGCTGTCAGTTGCCGAGGTGGGCGCAGATTTCCTCCGCCGGCGCATCGCCCCTCTCCAAGACCGGAAGAGGCCGGCCTGGGAGTACGGCGGCCCGGCAGACATCATGAGGCTGCGCCCCGGGCTTAATTTCAACTTCACCACTCTGGAGCCGCGCGGGATGGTACGGGAGCTCTTCAAGTACGACCCGACACACCCCGAGTGGTTCAGGACTCCCCGGGAAGTGGTGCCGCTCTGCAACAACGCCGCGAGGGACCGGATCCTTGCCATGATGCCGATGTGCGACTCGCATGGCTTGGACCGCTCGTGGATCGCCCCGAAGCCCATCGACATCCTCAACTTCTACGACAACCTCGTCGAGGTGGCGAGTAACAAGGAGGACCTCAAGCTGCATACGCGGGACACCACCGACCAGGAAATCGCCTACATAGCTTCTCGGGCTGAGGAGGCCGCCGCAGCCGCGGCGGCAGGAGTCTTCGGGTTCTCGCCGGAGGAGGCGGAGGCCGAAGAGACGTCCACCCAGGCGGAAGAGGCGGAGATCCGCCGATTGTTGAACCTCCCACCCGACGCGCTCGCCGGGGTCCCCTCGTTGAGGCACTCCGGGATCCATGGGATCGCGACGGAGGCCGCGGCAAGGGAGGGCACCGCCGGAGGGAGCAGAGGCGCCGCGAGGGGCGGAGGCGCCAAGGGAAAGAGGGCCGCAGCGCTGGATGCTGGGCCCAGCGAGCCGGCCGGGGCAGAGGAGGAGGAGGAGGAGGAGGCCGAAGACTCCGGCGGATCCACGGAGTTATACGCCGACGACCTCTCCTCGTCGGAGAGCTCCCCGCCCCCGGCAAGCCCGAAGGAGTCCCCGGCAAAACGCCTCCGCAAGACGGCGACGGGGGAAAGGGCGCAGGCGCCCCGGCAACAGCCACCTCGGCGGGCGGCTCCCCGGGGGAGTCAAGCCGCGCCAAGGCCGTCCGGCGCACCAGCCGCAGCGGAGGCGGACCGTGCGCGGACCACGACGGAGGCGCCCCGCAGGCCGGCAGCGAGCCGGCAGGGGTCTTCTCGGAGCGGAGCAACGGCTCCGCCCGTCCCCCGGGCGCCGGCAGCCACAGGGGCTGGGTCTTCGCAGCCCCCAGCCCCGGCAAGCACCAAGCGCGCGAGGGAGTCTTCGCCTCCCGCTCCTCGCGTCGACGCGCCCACGGTGGAGTATGACTTCTCCGCCCTGAGCGAGGACGACGAGGAAGATCAGGAGTAAGGATCCGAGATTCTTCATCTTCTTGATCTTTGTCTTGAACTTCTGTTGATGCTAACTCTGTCTTCTGTTTTGATTTCAGGACCCTGGCCCACCGCGCAACGAAGAAGGCCAAGGCGCCCGAGGCCGAGGTCGCGGAAGGCTCAGTGGCAGCGGCAACGGAGGGTGTGCCGGAGCCGAGCCTGCCGGACTCGAGCACCGCTCTGACGAGCAGCCCCCAGCGCAGCCCCCAGCGCAGCCCCCAGCGTAAGTCTGGGGTTCTTTCTTTTCGCTTGTCGGGGTACGTCTGAGGCTTTTGATTTTATCTTCATATCTTGACATCTCTTGTCTTGTTCCGTGCAGAGGAGGAGCCGCAGCGGGAAGAGCGCCCGGAGACCACCGCCGAGGAGCTGCAGGCACCGCCATCCCCGCCAAGGCAGGACTCTCCGACAAGGGAGAGTGCTCCGTCAAGGGCGGGTACTCCGCCAAGGCAGAGTACCCCGCCAAGGACGAGCAGCCCGGCATGGGCGGCCACCCCGCCAAGGCCAAGTTCCCCGGCGAGGGCGACTACTCCGACGAGGCCGAGCTCCCCGGCGAGGGAGCCCGCCGCTGAGGACGCCCGCCAAGGTAACCTTTGTAACTTGTCTTCTTGGCTTTTCTCTTTTTTGGATATTTGCTTGGGTCTTGAATTTCTTTGTCTTCTTCTTCTTTCCAGATCTTCCTCCTCCTGTGCCTATGGAGACGGAGGTAATTATCCTCGAGGAGGAGGACGCGCAGGGCGGCGGCGGCGACGCTCCAGTCGTCGAGGAGGTGGGCGAGGCCGCCGAGCCGGCCGCGCAAGAGACTGCTCCGGCTGCGGACGCAGCGGCCGGGGAGGGGGACGGTGGCCGCACCGCCGACCCGGAGGTGGCGGGAGCATCAGATGCTGCACCGGCCACCGGTCCCTCCGCCGGCGAAGAGCAAAGGTTCTATCTCGAGGCCCCCAATGGCGTCTTCATCCAGATGCCGTGGGGGTCTTCGTCGCGAGCTCCTGCGGAGGGCGAGGCGTTCGACGGAGAAGTCCTCGCCTCCGCAGGCCTGAAGATCGTCCAGGCGCCCGGTGGAGGTGAGGGGCCCGAGGAGGAGCGATTGCTTCATCAGCTCCTGGCCCTTTACCGGGCCAGGCAAGCAAAGCTCGCTTCCCGGGAGGCTCTTGCCGCCAAGGCCGCGGCAGAGATGGAGAAGCGTGCGGCGGAGCTCAGCGCCGCCAATCAGGCTGCCCTCCGCCAGGTGGCGGAGGAGCGTGAGCGTCTCGCCGGCGAGTACCAAGAGTGGGTACTTGAGAGGGCCGAAGCCGATGAACAGCAGCGCCTCGCCGGGGTGGAGATGTCCCGGCGAGAGGGAGAGCTCGCGCAGCGGAAGGTTGAGCTGGATTCTCATGAAGAAGACCTTGCCGCTCGCGAGGCTGCCCTTGGCGGGGAGCTGAAGGAGGCGAAAGCCACGGCGGTTGCCGCGGAGGACGCCAAGAAAGAGCTCGCCGCCAAGGTTGAACAACTGGAGAAGGCGATGAAGGTGAGCGCCGAGAAGGTTGCCGCGCTCATCCTGGAGCGCGAGAAGGATGCTCACACAAACTCAGAGCTCCAGGTGAGTTTATCCCAGAGGGGTGACGAGCTGAAGGCCGCCAAGGATTCCATTGAAGACTTGGAGCTGAAGGTCACCACCCTGAAGGAATCGCTTGATGCTGCCCGGGCCCAGGAGACCAAGTTGAGGGATGAGCTCCGCAAGGAGCGAACCTTGGTGGAGAGCGTCAACAAGGCCTCCGAGCTCTTCCGGCAGACTATCGAGGTGTGGACCGAAGAGCTGGTTTCTTCTGCGTCCAATATTGACCAGGAGTTGCTTGCTTTGAAGGTTGAACATCTTATCTACTCGCCGGATCCAGACCTCCCGCACAGCGCCAAGCTCAGCCTCTTCTTCAGAGGCGTCGCTCCGGCTCTTGCAGGTCTCCGGAACCGCATCCCCGCGCAGCTGGCCGAGGAGTCGCGCCGGCTCTGCGCGGGAACTCTGGAGCGGGTGTTGACGAAGATCGTGTACCGCAACCCGGGGATCAACCTCACGAACGTTCTTCGCACCCTGCCGGCAGATGCAGACACGGAGGCCCTGAAGGAGCAGGTCGGCCACATCATCGCCAAGGTGGCAAAGCTTGGCAGGAAGGAAGGCGACCGCGTAGACTAGGGCTCCATTTATCTTTATCTTTTTGTTGCTGCATATTATGTTATGAACTCATTAGTTCATTGCGACAAGTTATCCTTGTAAGATATTCGCTTTACTTCAATCAATCAGTGCAATGTTATCTTCCTTGTTTCAATCCTTGACTTTGTATGTTTTTCACCCTACGCTCCCGGGGAGCTTGCTGGCAAGGGGCCCTTGCCGCGAGCGCTGAGTGCTGGACTCTGAGCAGCCTGCTGGCCAAGGTCCTCGCCGGCAAGCAACCTTGCCGCAGCTGGTCGCAACGCACTTAGCTTGCTGAGTGTACTCGGAAACGAGGCAAGGGCGCGACACTTGTCGCAGCTCACTTAAATCGTTGAGTGGACTCGAAAACAAGATAAGGGTGCGGCAAGCTGCGGGTAGGTTCCTCCGCGCACAGGTTTTCCATACAAAGTGTGATCGTTCAAGGAAGACAACCAAAATTTAAAATTTGAACTGGTCAAATTCTAACAACTTATCTTTCATATGCTGCTTGCTCATGTTGCTTGCTTTTCGGTAAGGCTCTTCTTACTTGAACAACACTTAGTTCCTCCTTCATCTCCTTCCCCCCCGGCAAACTTGTGCGCGAGGAACGTTCCTTCTGCTTAAAAGAAAAAGAAAGGGAGAGGGAAACAAGCATATTGCCTTTCGGCGTAATAGTGCTTACCGTATGTCTGAGTGTTGCATCAAATGCCAAACAGAAAATGCAAACAACAAAGAGAAGCATGCAAAAGGCAATCGATGCGAAAACACGAAAACTTTACTGATGCACGGGGTCTGCGCCCGGCTTTGTACAAAGGGTTACATGCAACAGCGGCAAGGCTTGTACAAAAGGTGGTTGCCGGAGCGGATCACGGCAACCGCGCCTTAGGGGTGAAACTTGCGAAGATGCTCTATGTTCCAGGAGTTGCTCACCGGTAAGCCTTCTTCGGTCTCGAGGCGGACAGCGCCGGGCCTCGTAACTTGTCTCACCCGATAAGGGCCTTCCCACTTCGGCGTCAACTTGTTGGAATTCTTGGCGGATTGAACACGCCGAAGAACAAGGTCGCCTTCCTCGAGACTCCTGGCCTTGACTTTGCGGCTATGGTAGCGGCGCAAAGCTTGCTGGTATCGAGCAGCTCGTACAGCAGCCTGGAGACGTCCCTCCTCAAGGAGCAATGCGTCATCTTGCCGCAGTTGCTCTTGCTCGAGCTCATCATAAGCGAGTACTCGAGGAGATCCGTATACGAGTTCCGTGGGGAGAACTGCCTCTGCTCCATAGACTAGAGCAAAAGGTGTCTGTCCGGTGGCTCGACTTGGTGTCGTTCTGATTGACCAAAGAGCCGCCGGGAGCTCCTCTATCCAATTCCTTCCGCACTTGCGCAGCCTGTCAAAGGTCCTTGTCTTGAGTCCGCGCAGCACTTCAGCATTTGCCCTCTCCGCTTGACCGTTGCTCCTCGGGTGAGCAACAGAAGCGAAACAGACCTTGGCGCCAAGGTCTTGGACGTACTGCATGAAGGTGCGACTAGTGAATTGTGTACCGTTGTCGGTGATGATCCTGTTAGGAATCCCGAAACGGCAAACAATCGACCTGAAGAACCTGACTGCTGACTGTGCCGTCACCTTTCTCACTGGCTCCACTTCTGGCCACTTTGTGAACTTGTCGATTGCAACGTACAAGTACTCAAAGCCCCCGACAGCGCGAGGGAAAGGGCCGAGGATATCGAGCCCCCAGACCGAGAAGGGCCATGACAAAGGGATTGTTTGGAGAGCTTGAGCTGGCTGATGGATTTGCTTTGCATGGAACTGGCACGCTTCACACTTGGTTACTAGTGCAGTTGCATCTTGGAGGGCTTCTTGCCAAAAGAACCCTTGCCGGAAAGCTTTCCCGGCAAGTGCCCTTGCGCCAATGTGGTGGCCGCATATGCCTCCGTGTATTTCTGCCAACAGCTTTCGTCCATCTTCTCTGGAGATGCATTTCAACCTGACACCGTTGAGTCTTCTTCTGTACAGCTCGTTATCCACAAACTGATACATACTTGACTGCCTGGTTATCTTCTCTATCTCTTGAGGGTCGTCGGGAAGTTCTCCAGTTTGCAGAAAACGGACGATCTGCTGCGCCCATGCCGGAGCCCGAGGCTCGACGGCAAGGACTAAAGGCTCGAGGGCCGCTGCGGGAACCTCAGCTTCTTCGGCAAAGACCTCTGGTCCTGCCGGAGCTGACGGTCCCTCGGCAAGCTCGCCGGGGCGAGGCTTGTCGGGAACACTTGCTTCAACTGCACAAGCCCGAGGGCTTGCAGGAGCAAACTGTTCCTCAGCGTTGTTGTCGATCTTGGGAACTTTGGCGGCGGGTTCAGGAAGATCCGCCGGCAAGTAGTCGCCGGAGACCAACTTTCTCTTCTTGGACTGCCCAATTGACGGTGTAACTGATGGCTGAGTCAGCTTGAGCAAAAAGGTCCCTGGTTCCACAGGTAACTTCATCGCGGCGCACTTTGAAAGGCCATCTGCAATCTCATTTTGAGCTCTTGGGACGTGCTCCATCTGCAGACCTTCAAAGTGCTCTTCAAGCTTCCTCACTTCATCGACATATGCTTCCATCAAAGGGCTCTGGTAGCTCTTGTTAACTTGCCGGACCACCAACTGAGAATCGCCCCGCACAATCAGCTTTCTGATCCCAAGTTCGGCCGCAATCCTGAGGCCGGCAAGCAAGCCTTCATATTCTGCAGTGTTGTTTGTCGCTTGCTCCCTGGGAAAGTGCATCTGGATAACATATTTGAGGTGCTCTCCGGTGGGCGCGATGAGTACCACGCCGGCACCGGCGCCTTGCAGCGAGAAGGCACCGTCAAAATACATTACCCATTCACTTGTCGCTTCTTGCACGGGTACACTCGTTTCTTGAACTTCTTCTTCTGGCGTTGGGGTCCACTCAGCGATGAATTCTGCCAAAGCTCGGCTCTGTATGGTTGAAGTACTTTCAAACTTGAGTCCGAAGCTTGACAGCTCCAATGCCCACTCGACGATCCTGCCTGTTGCCTCTGGATTGTGCAATATCCTTTTCAACGGAAAGCGAGTGACCACTGTTATCTCATGGGCTTGGAAGTAGTGGCGCAGCTTCCTCGAGGCCATGAGGAGGCCGAAAAGCAATTTTTGCACACCAGAGTACCTTGATCTAGCTCCCTGGAGAAGGGAACTTACAAAATACACTGGGCGCTGCACCATCTTCTTCCGCACCTCTCCTCGTTCCTGCGCAGGGTCTTCCTTGTCGGGGCCAGAGCTTGTCGGGATAGTCCCCTGCTTGTCGCCAGATTCGCTCGCCGGTGACGCTGACTCCTCGTCGGACTCCCTCTCCGCTACTAACGCAGCACTAACCACCTGGTTGGTTGCCGCTAAGTATAGCAACAACTTTTCCTGTGGTTTAGGTGCGACAAGTATAGGAGTGGAGGACAGGTACCGTTTCAAATCCTGCAACGCCGCCTCCGCTTCCGGAGTCCACTTCATGGGACCTGCCTTCTTCAAGATTTTGAAGAAAGGTAGGGCGCGTTCTGCGGACTTTGAAATGAACCTACTGAGGGCAGCAACACAACCTGCAAGCCTTCTGACATCCTTGACGCGCTTTGGGGCTTCTATCTGCTCGATGGCCTTGATCTTGTCGGGGTTGGCTTCAATCCCCCTCTGTGATACAAAGAACCCGAGAAGCTTGCCGGAGGGAACTCCAAAGACGCACTTCTCGGGGTTCAACTTGAGCTGTATCCTGCGCAGGTTCTGAAACGTTTCTTCCAAGTCTTGAATCAGGGTTTCTTTGCTCTTGCTCTTCACCACGATGTCATCCATGTAGGCTTCTACATTCCTGTGGATCTGTGGCTCAAAAGCAGTGTACACTACCCTTGCAAAGGTTGAGCCTGCATTCTTCAATCCAAATGGCATGCGGATAAAGCAATAAGTGCCACATGGGGTGATAAATGCAGTCTTCTCTTCATCTTCCTTGGCCATGAAAATCTGGTGATAGCCTGAATATGCATCAAGAAAACAGAGTAGCTCACATCCGGCAGTGGAGTCAACGATCTGGTCAATGCGCGGCAAAGGGAAAGGATCCTTGGGACATGCTTTATTGACATCGGTGAAGTCTATACACAGTCTCCACTTCCCGTTGGCCTTGCGCACGACGACTGGGTTTGCCAACCACGTCGGATGGATCACACCTCTAACTAGGCCTGCTGCCTCCAGTTTCTTGATCTCCTCATTGATGAACTCTTGGCGCTCCACGGCTTGCTTCCTCACTTTCTGCTTGATGGGCCGCGCATGAGGGCAGACAGCAAGCTTGTGCTCAATAACCTTCCTGGGAACGCCGGGGATGTCAGATGGTTGCCAAGCAAACACATCGACATTCGCCCGCAGGAAGGCGACGAGCGCGCTTTCCTATTTGCTGTCAAGGGTGGCACTGATGGTGAAGGTACCACCAGTGCCATCCTCCCTTGCGGACACTTTCTTGGTTGCCGGAGGAGCAGCCATTCCTTTCTTGCTCTTGCCGGTGGAGCTCGATGGAACGTCCTCGACGGCGGCGCAGCACTCCGAAGAGGTGCGGTTGCCGGAGTGGGTCCCAGAGCACTTGCCGGACTTGGTCTTCGTCTTCTTCCCCCCGGGAGCTTCAGCGGCAAGAGTATCCTTCTCGGCCGCAGCTGCCGCATCCCGGTAAATCTTGTCGGCGCAGATAAGCGCATCCTTCTTGTCGCTGTGGACAGTGATGACGCTTATCGGCCCCGGCATCTTCAGCACGTTGTAGGCATAGTGGGAAGCTGCCATGAACTTGGCGAGGGCGGGACGGCCGAGTATTCCATTGTAGGGCAATGGAATATCAGCGACGTCAAAGGTGATGCGCTCAGTCCTGAAGTTGAGCTCCCCGCCAAAGGTCACCGGCAGAGTGATCTTTCCCTTGGGCTTGCTCCTTCCCGGGTTGATTCCTTGGAATGAACCGGTCTCCTCGAGCTCGCCGTCTTGAATCTGGAGCTTCTTGATCACAGCAGAGGAGATCAAGTTTAGCCCGGCCCCGCCGTCAACCAACATTTTGGTGACCTTGAGGTTGCGGATGGTGGGAGAAACCAGCATCGGCAAGCACCCGACCGCCGTGGTGCGGTCAGGGTGATCCTCAAGGTCAAAAACGATGGGCGTGCTGGACCATTTGAGGAGCCTGCGCGACTCCACGGGCGGCTCCGCCGCATTCACCTCACGCACCCACTGTTTCAGCTGGCGGTGGGAGGTGTGCAGGGAGGCGCCACCGTCGATGCACAGGACCTCCGTGGCCTTCTGGAACTCCTGCTCGCTGTTCTCGTCGTCCTCCATGTCTTCATCGTCGTCTTCGTCGTTATCGCGGCCCCGGGGAGGTCGATCTCCTTGCCGCTGCTTGGCCTTGCCGCGGCGTCCTCCCCGGCCGTTGAACGGCCGCTTCTTGCTGGGCTCTTCCCCGCCACCTTGGGCCTTCTCCTTGTCGCGCCTCTCGTACTCAGCTTTTTGCTGCTCGACGAGGTACTCGACGCGCTTGCAGTTGGAGAGATCGTGACCCTTGGTGCGGTGAATCTTACAGTATTGCTTGTCGGAGCTACCCGGCTTGTCGGCCGCCGCCGCAGGGGCAGGCTCCTTGCCGGAGCCGCCAGCCTGCGCTTGTTTGGCGGGGGCCTCCTTGCCGGACTTCTCGACGGCAAGCACTTCCTTTTTGCCCTTCTTCCTGTTGTTCCGCCGCCGGCTCTTCTTTGCCGGGGCGGCGTCGTCGCTGTCGCTTCCCCCTGCGCCAGCATCCTCCCCGGGGAGCTTCCTCCCCTCTTCCGCACGGGCGCACTTGTCAGCAAGAGCGTAAAGCTCGCTGACGTCCCTGATCTTGGTCATCGCCATCTCCTCACGCATGCGGCGGTTTCGCACGTTCTGATGGAACGCGCTGATAACCGCGGCAGGGTGAACGTCTGGGATGTTGTGCTGCACCCGGCTGAAGCGTTGGATATATTTGCGCAGGGGCTCGCCTTCCTTCTGGGCCAAGATGTGGAGATCGCTCTCCTGGCCATGGGGTTTGTGGCCGCCGGTGAAGGCGCCAACAAACTGATGGCAGAGGTCGGCCCAAGAAGAGATAGAGCCTTCCGGCAAGTGCATGAGCCACGAACGGACGTTCGGCTTCAGCACGAGCGGGAAGTAGTTGGCTAGGATCTTCTCGTCGCGCCCCCCGGCAGCTTGCACTGCGATAGTGTAGACGCTGAGAAACTCCGAGGGGTGCGTCTTGCCGTCGTACTTCTCCGGTACGTCGGGCTTAAAGTTCTTCATACTGGGCCACTGGACGCGCCGCAGCTCGCGGGTGAACGCAGGGCATCCTGCCGCGTACGGCAAGTCGCCTGGTTCACCGGGCGCGGGTGCGTCGACAGTGTTCCCAGCTCTCTTGTCGGATTGTCGCCGAGCTTCTCGGCGGCGCTCGATCGTGGTTCGAGCGTCTTCATCTCGCCGGTCGTCGAGGACCTGGCGCTGGTCCCGACGGGCCCGCGGGTCCGACGAGGCTGTGGAGCCGTCGTCGGGGTTGTTCCGGCGGGGCGGCGTCTTCTGCTTCTGCGGCGGGGAGTGCACGCTCGTCGCACCCCCGGCAGTCTTGTCGCCGATAGCCTTCGTCTTCTCAGCCTGCCGCGGCCGTGAGGCCGACGGCTGCTGCGGAGAGTCGTTGTTGGCGAAGTCTATCAGGCTCCGGATAGTGGCCCTCCATTCTTCGGCCTTGTCGGCCGCCGGAGGAAAATCGAGGAGCAGCTGCGCCCTTGCGAGCGCTTCTGCCGGAGTAGTGGGGAACGCGGGCGAGCGGTGCGAGGAACGGGATACGCTCGGACTTCTAACGACGTTAGAAGGAGCGGGGTCCCGCGCCGGCGCCTTCGCTTTGCTTGTGCCCGGACGGGGGTCCGGGGCGTCCCGCGAACCTCCAGTTTGGCCTTGTCCCAGCAAGCGGATACCACCTCCTGTGGTATGGCGCTGCGGGGTCGTCGTGTGCTGTGATGGACGCGGCGCGTCCACGGAGACCGAGGTCCGGTCGTCCGTCTTGTTCTTGGATCTGGTGGCACCGTGAGTGTCCTCGCCGGCAACCACCCTTCCGACGGCGTCTCCCCCGCCCACCGTTGGCTCTGGTGGCGGCGGGTGAGACACAGACGGGCCTCCGACCTCCGAAGGCTTCTTCTTCGGGGCCATGGAGTTGTCGCTGATGAAGTTGCTGATGAAACTGGAGAGGTTGATGAAGAATGCGCCCGCGCGAACGCCGGATCAGGTTCGCACAACCTCGACGCCCCCTACCTGGCGCGCCAAAGATGTCGGGGGAAACTGTCCGCCACGAACACCTATGGGACCGGAGCCCCTTGTCTGTGCGGTACGAGGGCGGAGGGAGCACAAAGAGCAGATCGAAGCAGACGCGCGGGCAGTTTTACCCAGGTTCGGGCCGCACGGATGCGTAAAACCCTACTCCTGCTTGGTTGTGTATTGAGTGGGGCGCTCGGGAGCTTGAAGAAGCAGCTACACCGTGCGTGAGAGTAATCTAGGTTTCGAACCCCCTCCACGTTGTGCATGGGCCTCCTTTTATAGTGCAAGGGGTCACCGACAGGTGTCAACGTAGGAGAAAGGGGTAAAAATGTAAAAGAGGTGGTGGTTGTAACAGTGCGGGAACAGTGGAGCTACAGTACAGAACAGTGGTCTATACCTACTTTAACAGTGGGGGACAAGGGCATTTAATGCCCGTCGCCGTCGACCCCAAAAGCTCCCGCCCTAGCGTCTCCGTCCGCCACGGCGACGGTTTTACCGCCGTGGTGTGCCACCGTGTACCCCAGGCTGCACAGCCATCCGCCACGCGTCCCTGGTTAGGCCCCAGGGCGACGCGTGGGCCGATGAGCTGGAGCGCGGGCACACAGCGTAGCCTTCCCGGCAAGCGCCTTGCCGGGGCCTTGATCTTGCCGGGCCCGGGAACTTGCCGCTCCCCGGGCCCCTTGCCGGGGCGCGCATAGCGCCGAGGCGATATCTTCCAGTCTTCCTGGCAAGCTCCTCTTGCCAGGGTCTTGTGTTGGTGAAACAGTCTTGAGCCTGGAACGGCCTTCCCGGCAAGCTCCTCTTGCCGGGGTCTCGATCTTCTGTCTTGTATACTTTGTTTTTGAATGGTTTAATAGGAGGCAGGAAGGTCTCCGGCGAGCACGCAGTAAACCTTGCCGCGGGAAGCTGCAACTGCCCGTGCACAAGTTGGGGTACTGGGGTACCCTTACCTTAGTACACCGACAATAGAATCATCAAAACAAGCACATAACACAATAAAAACAGAATCTGTCAAAAACAGAACAGTCTGTAGTAATATGGAAGTTTCGAATACTTATGTAACTCTAAAAATCTTGAAAAAATAGGGTCATGTGGTAAACTTGTTTATTAATCTTCTTCAAAAAGAATTAACCTAAAATCACTCTTCTGTTAAAAATGAGAATTTTTCTCGTGAGCGCAAAAGTTTTTGTTTTTCAGCAAGATCAAATCTACTAACACCCAACATGATCCTAAGGCTTTGCTTGGCACAAACCTTCATTCAAACCACAAAAACACAGCTAACCAAAGGTATTAAAGGGTATTTTATTGAAAACAACAAGGAAATCAAAAAGCAAAAAGATACAAGTTGGGTTGCCTCCCAACAAGCGCTATCATTTTACGCCCTTAGCTAGGCATGATACCAAGATTTCAAGGGTTGTCATCCTTGTTGGATGTTCCATAAGTTGCCCTCATTATAGATTCATAAGGCAATTTGATCTTGGTTCTAGGGAAGTGTTCCATGCCCTTTCTCAAGGGAAATTGGAATTTAATATTCCCTTCTTTCATGTCAATCACCACACCAATAGTGCGCAAAAACGATCTACCAAGTATAATAGGGCAAGACGGATTGCAATCAATGTCAAGAACAATAAAGTCTATGCATACATAGTTCCTATTTGCAAGAATAAGTACATCATTGATCCTTCCCAAAGGCTTTTTAATAGTGGAATCCGCCAAATGCAAATTAAGAGAGCACTCTTCAATATTGGTAAGACCAAGAACATCGCAAAGAGATTTTGGAATCGTGGAAACACTAGCACCCAAATCACACAAAGCAAAACACTCATAATTTTTAATTTTGATTTTGATAGTAGGTTCCCATTCATCATGCAAATTTCTAGGAATTGACACTTCTAATTCCAACTTATCATCTAAAGCTTTCATCTTAGCATCAACAATATGTTTAGTAAAAGCTTTATTTTGTTCGTAGGCATGGGGTGAATTAATCATGGATTGCAACAAAGAAATACAATCAATCAAAGAACAACTATCATAATTAAAGTCTTTTTAATCCAAGATAGTGGGCACATCACTAGTTAAAGTCTTGACCTCTCCAAACCCGCTTTTATCAATTTTCTCAACACGATTTTCAATCTCCAAAATATTGGGACGCCTTCTACCTAAAGTTGACTCTTCTCCAGTCTCTTTATCTTCAAGTTGAACTTTACTAAACAAAGAATCAATAGAAGAAACACCAATCATTTTAATGTCTTCATCATTTTTATGAAAGCAATCACTAGAAAACGCCTTTTCTAAAAATTCTCGTTTAGCTCTAAGCATGGCGGTTATTTTCTTACTTTCATCCATAGAAACATAAAGAGCTTTAATTGATTCTTCAACTTTAGGCACAAAAAAATTTCAACTTGAGATTTTCCACATCATGAGAAATTCTATCAATACTCCTAGACATATCATCAATCTTATTCAATTTTTCTTCTATGGAAGCATTGAAAACTTTATGAGTATTGATAAATTCTTTAATATTATTCTCTAGATCAGAGGTGTTCCTATTATTATTGTAAGATTGATTTCCATAGGAATTACCATAATTATTAGAGGAATTACTAGGAAAAGGCCTAGGATTAAAATTACCTATAAACATTGTTGTTAAAATTATTTCTAGAGATAAAGTTCGCATCTATAGCATCACTAGTTTGCTCAATCGAAATACACAAAAGCATATCATTAAGATCAAAAGGAGCACTTTTACTTGCAACCATTTTCATAAGAGCATCAACTTTTTCACTCAAAGAATCAATCTCAACCGAATTAACTTTTTTGCTAGTCGGCGCCCTTTCGGTATTCCATTGCGAATAATTCGCCATAATATTATCAAGCAATTTGGTGGCTTCACCCAAAGTAATTTCCATAAAAGTACCACCTGCGGCGGAATCCAAATGGTTTAGAGAAACAAAATTCAACCCCGCATAAAATTTTTGTATGATCATCCAGAGATTTAACCTATGAGTTGGGCAATTCCTTAGCATCATTTTCATCCCTTCCCAAGATTGTGCAACATGCTCATGTTCAAGTTTCTTGAAATTCATGATCTGGGTTCTAAGGGATATAATTTTCGCGGGCGGAAAATATTTAGTGATAAAAGCGTCTTTGCATTTGTTCCAAGAATCGATGCTATTGTGAGGCAAAGAAAAAAACCAAATTTTTGCATGATCTTGCAAAGAAAACGGGAATAATTTCAGTTTCACAACATCATTGCCCACATCTTTTTTTGTGTATCACATAATTCCACAAATGTATTAAGATGGGACGCGTCATCCTCATTAGGAGTGCCAGAAAATCGATCTTTCATGACAAGATTCAATAGAGCAGTATTAATATTACAAGTCTCCGCACTAGTGGCGGGAGGAGCAATCAAAGTGCCAATAAAATCATTGTTGTTGGTATTGGAAAAATCACACAACTTAGTGTTCTCTTGCATCATTTTTGAGCAATTCTAAACAAGAATACAAGTGGGCGATAGATCCGACCAGAAAACGACGAACGAAAAAGAGGGCAAAATAAAAACGACAAATATTTGTGAAGTGGGGGAGATGAAAATGAGAGGCAAATGGAAAATAATGTAAACTGCGAGGAGTTGAGATTTGTGATTAGGAACCTGGTATATGTTGAAGGTGCTCACCAGCAACGGCGCCAGAAATTCCTTTTGATGTCTGGTAGAACCACGTCGGTATTTCCACAAAGAGGAAGGGGTGATGCAATATAGCAGCGGAAGGTAATTCCCTCAGTGATGAGACCAAGGTTATCGAACTAGTAGGAGAACCAAGCAACACAACGTAAACAGCACCAACACACAAATAACAAATACTCGCAACCCGATGTGTAAAAGGGGTTGTCAATCCCTTTCGGGTAACAGACGTGATAGAGTTGTAAATATTGATAGATCGAACGCAAAATAAGATAAATTGCAGCAAGGTATTTTTTGGTTTTTGGTTTAATAGATCTAAAAATAAAAGCAAAGGAAAATAGATCGCAAAGGCGAATAATATGAGAAAGAGACCCGGGGGTCGTAGATCTCACTAGTGGCTTCTCTCGAGAAAATAGAAAACGGTGGGAAAACAATTACTGTTGGGCAATTGATAGAACTTAAAATAATCATGACGATATCCAGGCAATGATCATTATATAGGCATCACGTCCAAGATTAGTAGACCGACTCCTGCCTGCATCTACTACTATTACTCCACACATTAACCACTATCCAACATGCATCTAGTGTATTAAGTTCATGGAGAGACGGAGTAATGCAATAAGAACGATGACATGATGTAGACAAGATATATTTATCTAGAAATAGACCCCATTGTTTTATTTTTATCCTTAGTAGCAATGATAGATACGTGTCGGTTCCCTTTCTATCACTAGGATCAAGCACCGTAAGATCGAACCCACTACAAAGCACCTCTTCCCATTGCAAGATAAATATATCAAGTTGGCCAGACAAAACCCAAATACCGGAGAAGAAATACGAGGCTATAATAAATCATGCATATAAGAGATCAAAGAAGACTCAAATAACTTTCATGGATATAAAAAGATAGATCTGATCATAAACTCAAAGTTCATCGGATCCCAACAAACACACCGCAAAAGAGTTACATCATATGGATCTCTAAGAGACCATTGTATTGATAATCAAAAGAGAGAGAGGAAGCCATTGTAATGCCCAGGATGGGACTATACCTCCTACGTGTCGAGGCACGACTTAAAGGTATAAGCCCATTCTGGAATGATCTCAAGTTTGGTATCTTTGCACGACTCATGTAAAAATAGGGATGAAATTGTAAAAGGAGATAGTTGGCTTACACTCGCCACTTCACACAATACATTACATAAGCAAAACATCATTCAAAACATCACAACCCGACTACGGGTGAAGATCCAAAATAAAGATACCAAAACAACATAAAGCCACAGGTCAGAATCGCCCCTAGTAGAAACCACTACTGATCGTCGAAAACGTCACAAGCATACGGCCACTCTCTTCATCGAGCTCCCAGTGAAGTTCTGATCCAGCTCCTGCATCATTCTCGGCTGAACCTGCATCTGGTGTTGTAGTATCTGTGAGCCACGAGGACTCAGTAATCCCATAACCATGGGTATCAAGACTAGCAAAGCTTTATGGGTAGGAAGAGGTAAAGTGGTGAGGTTGCAGCAGCGACTAAGCATAATATGGTGGCTAGCTTACGAGTACAAGAATAAGATGAGCATCTATGCAAACGGTCGCAACTAGTAGTGATCGCTAAAGATCCTGAACTACATACGAATCAAACATAACCCCACCGTGTTCTCTTCTCAAAGTGAAAAGAGACAGTCACGGTTACTCACACAGTTGTGTGTTTTACTTCGGATCCTCTGTCAAGTTTTCTACAACCGGACATTAACAAATTCCAATCTGCCACATAACCGCGGGCACGGCATTCGAAAGATTACAACCCTGCAGGGGTATCCCAACTTAGCCCATCACAAGCTCTCACGATTAGTTGAAGTGATAAATATAATATCATCACCCCTTATCTTAGGGAAATCCGATCAGGCTCGGCATCCCGGTGCACAAGACATTTCGACAATGGTAAAACAAGTCCAGCAAGACCTCCCGGCGTGCCGATACCCTGATAGTAGCCGCGCGTATCTCGTCTCAGGCCACGACCGGATGGGCGATTCTACAGGTTATACCAGATACCTCGAGTTTCCCCGTGGCGGCCCCGCAGAACCCCCGTTTGGGACCAACACCATCAGCACCGGCCCCCCCTGTTATGTAGAATTAAGAACCCGGGGACGCGACCCCCTATGCAATTTTAATTATTAATTAAGTTGTTATTATGAGCAAATTAAAACCAATGTTGGGCCTTGCTGGAGGAGTTTTATTCAAAGTCGAACTGTCAAGGGGTCCCCATCCCCCCATCGTGTAAGGAACGCAAAATCAAGGAACATAATGCCGGTTTATCGGCGCCTAAGGTGGCATGAGTGGAACAAAACACCGAGCAAAAGGTCAAGCCTTCCACCCATGCCCAGTATATAGGTGTGTTATTAACAATAAAAGATATTGTGATATTCCAACAACAAGTTCCCACCTGGAACGATGTTCATCTTCACCTGCAACTAACAACGCTATAAGAGGGGCTGAGCAAGCGGGTAACATGGCCAAACAGTGGTTTTGCTAGGAAGGTGTCAAAGGTTAGAGGTTTCATGGCAACAAGGAGAGGCTGACATAAAAGATGGGTAGCACGACATGTAACGATAGCATCGAGACAACTAAGCATGGCAATGGTAGTAAAGGTATCCAAGGGTATGATCATCTTGCCTGGAATTCCGCAAGGGAGAAGAACAAGTCCATGAAGTAGATGGAGCAACATAGTCGAGCGAATCCTCACAACTCCGGAACGAAACCGAAGCTAACAAGAGAAGCAACCGGAAAGAAGCAAAACAACACGGTAAACACACAAGCATAAACATGGCATACGATGCACATCCAAGTATGATGCATGTCTGGTTTAATTATGCATGGCATGGCAGAGCATAAACAAAACTACAAGTTAAGTGGAGATCAATATGCAACGAGTTGCATATTGACGAAACACCACATTTTAATTATTTAGTTGACTCTCGTTTATTTACAAGACAAGATTAAATGTTTTTAACATGGCAAGAGGTGAAGCAAAAACAAACTACCTATTTAGACATTTTAAAATGAGGCCGGAAATAACAACAACAATTCCGTAAAAATCCCCATGTGCATGTTTAGCAATTTGAAGCAAACAACAATTCACACATATAATGTTGTTAACATGATGCGGATGACATGATCAAGTTTTAAGCAATTTTCGTTAAACATTAACATGAAGAGATAAGGAATATTTGTCACCGTGGTGGAAAGAAAAGGGTGCCACGGCAACGATATGAAAATGATGCAACGGCAACATATCGGTTCCGGTAACTCGTCGAGAGACCGGGGCAAAAGAAAGATGGCGTGAGCGAGTCAAGCAAGAAGAAAGGTGGGGTGATCCCGTCACCAGGTTCCCACGAGTCGGCGAAGCGGCAACCGAGGAGCATGACAAAAGACGAAAAGGGCACGGAGCACACAAGTGGAGCATCTCATACAACACACAAGCATTCATCCACGGGCATCGTCACGGGGTTATACCTTCGAAGCGTTCGTTCTCGGAGCGGTTCGAGATCGTCGAGGGACGTAGTGGAAGTAGTGGTACTCGCGGGTTGTGGAGGAAGTAGCCGTTCCGTAGAGGTACTCGTTATGTAGCCGTTCTCGCAATTCGTAGAGGAAGTAGGCGTTCACGTTCGGAGAGGTACTTGATGAAACCAACATCTTCGGGGCGACGGTAGTTGTTCACTTGACGGCCTTCAGCGATGGTAGTCGTTCATGTTTCGTAGCCGTTCGGGTCGTCGTGGTACTTGTCGGGGCCGTGGTCTTGGCATGACCATGTGTAGTGGTACTTGCCGACGGGGTCCTTGTCGAGTCGTAGATGTTCAAGTCGTCGGTAGTCGAACTTGACGAAAAACACACCAGCTGTAGTTGTACTCGGGTTCTTGTGGTCGTGCCGTTGGGGTACTTGGAGAAACCCGGTAGTCGTACACTTGGTCGTCGGGCACTTGGCGTCTCTGGAAGAGAAACATGGGAGATCCGATGCACACAAAAGAAGAACACGCTCGAGCTTCACAGAGGCAGCATCAAGGAGGCGAGACAAGTGGCCGGCTTCGGCCTTGGCGATGAGGCACGCGCGGGGCAGCAGCCTAGGCGGCGACGGCGGCGACAGCTGCTCGAGGGGCTTGGCGAGGGCTGCAGGGGAGCTTGAGGAGGAGAAGGCGCTTGTCGGAGGGAGCAGTACGGGGCGGCCGGCTCGCGGCAGGGGCGAGCTCCCTCGAAGTCCATCCATGGCGCTGGACCATGTGAATGGGGCTGAGGCGGCGCCATCGTCTCGAGGACGGGGCGCGGGCGCGCTGGAGACGGAGGGCACGGGCGCGGCTCCGCGCGCGGAGACGAGGCGCTGGACGCGGGAATCGGGCGGCTCGGCTGCGTCCGGGCGAGGGAGAGCGGCGAGGTAGGGTGGTGCTCGAGGGGAGAGGGAGCACGATCGAGGCAGAGGGAGAGATGGGGCTCGGGGGAGAGAGCGCTCAGGGCGATGGGGTCGAGGTCGAGCGGCTGACGGCGCGAGGGAAACGAGGGGAGGAGATCGATGGGAAGGGTGCGACGGGCTAGGGTTACGGGGGGAAAACGGGCCAGGAGGCCAGATGGGCCGCGGGGACGAATGAGCTGCAGCTGGGAGGTGGCTATTGGGCCAGCTGCGGCTGAGGGCTCCTTCTTCCTTTGTTTTCTCAAATAGAAAATGTCAAAGAAGAAAAGGAGGAGAAAGGAAGGGTTATGGGTAGAATTTGGGCAAGAGGCTATTTTTCCTGGGCTCGCAAAAATGTCCACGGTCCACGAAAAAAATAGGAGAGGCAAGAATGCAAGAGATAAATCAAACTCATTTGAATTAAATTCAAATGATTTGAATATGAATGGGGGTATTTGAAGAGTCCAAAAAGGTTGAGGATTTTGGAGGAACCTCGATAAACAGGAAAAGAAATATAGACAAGGTTTTAAGGCAAGGAATAAGAAAGGGAAGGCATGGGGAAAATATGCAAGTGTGTTGGGTTAATTCCAAACAAATGGAATATTTATTTATAATAGCTCCATAATATTAGGAGGATATGTTATAAAGAGAAGTCATCCTTCCCTCGATTTAAATGGACCGAAGGTCCACACGATTTATTTAGGTTGAGATGCAAAATAAATATGACATGATGGCATGATGACATGATGCAATGCAAAATAAATAAAGCAAGCACAACTGAAACACACGGGAGAACCCGGAACATCTGGAATCTTCTGGGACGTCGGTCTTCGGGCGTCACAACTCTCCCACACTAACAGAGGATCTCGACCCGAGATCCTAGAGATAGCACCGGGTAAAAACGGAAAAAGGAGGAGGTAAAACAAAGTTGCTTCTTTGACAGACGAGTGAAACCAAAGAACCTTGAGAGGTTGAACAATCTTGAAGGAAAAATACAACAGAGATGAACGAAGTTAAGAGCACTCCGGTAAAAGGAGGAACAAGGAACTTTACGAGAACCTTAAAGGTTGAAAGACATGAAACAAGAGCTCACGGATGACGGAAGAATTTCAAAACCACTCCGGTTAACCAAGATTGAGAAGGAAAAAGAACGAAATAATTTGGACAACACTCCGTCTGAAAATGAAAGGAATTAAACAAGAACTTGAGGAGATGGAAAGATACTTGATGAAATGAACAACATATTGCCTCCGAAACAATTGAAAGAATGGCACAAGGGGTAAGAAGGATTCAGACAGCACTCCGGTTGAAAAGATAGGCAAAACTTGATAAGATGAGAGAACTTGAAAAGAGGACATAACACTCCGATTAAATAGACAAGCAAGGGAGAATATGATCTTGATAAAACGAGATGAGGGTTTGGAGAGAGCAACATCACAATGCCTCCGGAATGAAAGAATAACATATAAATCAATGAAGAATTGAACGGAGAAGAAAAGACAACTTCTCCGACAAATGAATATGAAAAATCATCCTTACGAAGAAGGGTTGGACAGATTTTTTGGAAGAATCAACAACGAAAAGAATAAGCTCGTTGTGGGCTTATGGAAAACATCAAAATTATACGGTGACAACCAGCCACTAATGAAAACATTTGATTGGATTGAGATCAACAAGGAGACGATAAACTTATCTCACCGGAATGATAAATGAAGAACTTGGGTCATTTATAAGCACCATAATAGCAACAATTCTCAGAGAAAGCTTTTAGGTGAAATACAACCCAAGATTACTCCAACAAATAAATTGAAAGGTTGTAAAGATCTCCTGAACAAAGAAAATGATGGGTTTAAATATCTCATTCTTGATAACTCGTGAATCATAATTCATGAAGAAATTGTGAAGAATGACATAACACCATCTGAAAGATAAGGTAGAACGGATTGCAATTGGAATGCATGATGAAGAATGCTTGAGCTCCAACAAGAATCTTGATGAAGACTTCGAGGATGACTTAAATCATGATGAACCACCATGAGAGCTCCGGTAATGAAAACATGAGAAGTGAAAGATGAAAAGAATAAGATTCAAGGCCTGTGATGAATTAGATGGAGCTTTGAAATGATATAATTGAAATAACTTGGAGCTCCGGAAAACAAGATGAACAACTTAGAACCAAGGATATGATATGATGAACAAGCTCCGAAGGAAGGGATTAACCTCTTGGAAGAAGCTAGAATGAGATTTATGTTATGCAGATCCTTCACCAGTTTAAATTGGCGACAAGCAATGGATTTGGCATCCTACTTATTCTCGTTGGGAAGAATTAACGAGAGATCTAGCACAAGCTTGGGTAAAATCTTCAACGAACCACCGGTAGGATTATGAAAAGAACAAATGAATTAATACGATAACAAGGAAGAGTAAACTTGAAAGAACCACCGTAAAATATGGAGACGAACGAAGAGACATCAATGAAGAATAGTTGGAGGACGAAGTTGCAAACAGAGAACGAAGAAATCTTCTGAAATGATGGCCTTCGGAGGATCACAACGGAAAGAATTCATGAAATGCTTCGGACGGGTATAAAAAGAATTCCTCACAATCGGAACAATAATGAGGATGGCATGAAGCTAGAACCACGAATCTTGAGAGAACGGGCCAAGATTTAAGAGAAACACTTCTCCGGTCTCCAAATGCTGAGAATGAAGACGAGAAATGCCATAAGAATTGTTGAGCAATCCGGAATGAAGAATTAAAAAGGTTGAAACAAAGATGAAAAGAATTTGAAAGCGATCTTGGAGAAGGACTGTGACTGATGGGATTCATACTTATGTCACACTTTGAAAAGAATTTGAGTATAACTCCAGAAGAAAAAAAAAATAGAAGAGTCAGGTAAGATCCTGGAGAAAGACCTGTGGGTTAGGGCCCACTCAAAAGAAATCACCGTTGAAAAGATTGCTTTAGAGATATTGCACCGGTTGAATTAAATGGCTTGAATAAGATGACAATCCTCAAAAATAATTTGAACGGATTAAGAATGGAATTATGAATCTTCTGAGATATCTTCAACACTCCGGATAAGAATAGCAAGAGGAGAATGATTAATTGGTGCACCGGAATAAGAAAGCATTGTGAAATGAGGAAAAGGATAAGATCAACACCGAAATCTTGAATTACATCCACCGGCAGAAGAAACGAGAACACAGAATGAAAAACTTGAAGCTCTTGAGCATCTTCACGATAAATCACCGGATAAGAACATTGAAGGAAATGAATGAAGAAATATCACATGAATAAAATGGATACTTCATTTGAGAATTTCTTGCTCTGAGAAGAAGAAGGGTGGGAGGGTTGGGAAAACAAAGACAACTTGAGACGAACAAAATGGACACCGATTGACAAGGAATTTAACATGACCATCTTGATGATCAAGAAGGATTAGCACTCCCATAGAAATATGAGAACACCGATTAGGAAAAGGTATGGAATCAACATATGACATTGAAGCAACTCGAATACCAGAATCAAAACGAAACAAAGGATAGATATGTTGCAACATAGTCTTCACAATAGCATCCGAACAGAGAATTGAACGGATGAAATTCTCAGTTTAATGATAATAACAATCTTCACGAGAAGCCACTTGGGGACAAAAGGTAAAATAAGGAAAAAAAAACAAGGTACAGATAGAACAAACACGATAGAAGCTTCATTCCACATATTCGTGCTGAAAGCTCATGGAACGTGTTACAAAAGGGTTTTGCAATCCCCGGATCAGCATAGCCAAGGACCCTTTAAGATGCAACTCCCGATCGGAACAAGCCCATAAACTACTTCACTCAATGTAGAACCCCGAACTTCATATCATGCATTCGTTGGAAGAATGCCTAGAACTACTAGATGAACCCACCTATTAATTTCCGAAAGTTTCCAGTTATGCAATCAGGTGTTGGGGATACAGGGGAAGCACCGCGCACTCAACTCTAATCCTACATCCAGCTATATCCATCCTTCAACACATAACCAGTTATCTCCGGAAACCGTTTACCTCGGACCTTCGAAACACATCTACTATACAAGCTATGGCAATACTCCCGAACTACCTCCCCAGTACTGGGTGATGTCGGGGTTATCTTGCCACTAACCGCATAGGAGAGTTTTCGATGTCGGCCGTCTTAAGTATTCCAGAACTGATGCGATATATTTGTGACGACAACACCTCGGAGCTCAACTCCCCGGGACACTGCCACAACCCCTAATGACAGGAGGCATCGAAAACAGTGTTCTCGTCACAAAGACATTGGAACAATCCAAACAATACTCGCGAGATCCTAAAAAAAATTTGGTGCAATTTTGAGAGTAGAAGAGGCAAGAGTAATCGTCAGGAGTCCTCACCAGAGTGAAAAGAGATGAGGAGCAAAAGAAATCCTCCTCTCCGATATATATAGGACTCAAAACATATTCAAGTGTGTGTCTAGACTCAACCGTCAACGATTCGATCAATCAGTGGGGGCTTCTAGGTCGGAGAAGGCTCTGATACCAACTTGTAATGCCCAGGATGGGACTATACCTCCTACGTGTCGAGGCACGACTTAAAGGTATAAGCCCATTATGGAATGATCTCAAGTTTGGTATCTTTGCACGACTCGTGTAAAAATAGGGATGAAATTGTAAAAGGAGATAGTTGGCTTACACTCGCCACTTCACACAATACATTACATAAGCAAAACATCATTCAAAACATCACAACCCGACTACGGGTGAAGATCCAAAATAAAGATACCAAAACAACATAAAGCCACAGGTCAGAATCGCCCCTAGTAGAAACCACTACTGATCGTCGAAAACGTCACAAGCATACGGCCACTCTCTTCATCGAGCTCCCAGTGAAGTTCTGATCCAGCTCCTGCATCATTCTCGGCTGAACCTGCATCTGGTGTTGTAGTATCTGTGAGCCACGAGGACTCAGCAATCCCATAACCATGGGTATCAAGACTAGCAAAGCTTTATGGGTAGGAAGAGGTAAAGTGGTGAGGTTGCAGCAGCGACTAAGCATAATATGGTGGCTAGCTTACGAGTACAAGAATAAGATGAGCATCTACGCAAACGGTCGCAACTAGTAGTGATCGCTAAAGATCCAGAACTACATACGAATCAAACATAACCCCACCGTGTTCTCTTCTCAAAGTGAAAAGAGACAGTCACGGTTACTCACACAGTTGTGTGTTTTACTTCGGATCCTCTGTCAAGTTTTCTACAACCGGACATTAACAAATTCCAATCCGCCACATAACCACGGGCACGGCTTTTGAAAGATTATAACCCTGCAGGGGTGTCCCAACTTAGCCCATCACAAGCTCTCACGATTAGCTGAAGTGATAAATATAATATCATCACCCCTTATCTTAGGGAAATCCGATCAGGCTCGGCATCCCGGTGCACAAGACATTTCGACAATGGTAAAACAAGTCCAGCAAGACCTCCCGGCGTGCCGACACCCTGATAGTAGCCGCGCGTATCTCGTCTCAGGCCACGACCGGATGGGCGATTCTACAGGTTATACCAGATACCTCGAGTTTCCCCGTGGCGGTCCCGCAGAACCCTCGTTTGGGACCAACACCATCAGCACTGGCCCCCCCTGTTATGTAGAATTAAGAACCCGGGGACGCGACCCCCTATGCAATTTTAATTATTAATTAAGTTGTTATTATGAGCAAATTTAACCCAATGTTGGGCCTTGCTGGAGGAGTTTTATTCAAAGTCGAACTGTCAAGGGGTCCCCATCCACCCATCGTGTAAGGAACGCAAAATCAAGGAACATAATGACGGTTTATCGGCGCCTAAGGTGGCATGAGTGGAACAAAACACCGAGCAAAAGGCCAAGCCTTCCACCCATGCCCAGTATATAGGTGTGTTATTAACAATAATAGATATTGTGATATTCCAACAACAAGTTCCCACCTCGAACGATCTTCATTTTCACCTGCAACTAACAACGCTATAAGAGGGGCTGAGCAAGCGGGTAACATGGCCAAACAGTGGTTTTGCTAGGAAGGTGTCAAAGGTTAGAGGTTTCATGGCAACAAGGAGAGGCTAACATAAAAGATGGGTAGCGCGACATGTAACGATAGCATCGAGACAACTAAGCATGGCAATGGTAGTAAAGGTATCCAAGGGTATGATCATCTTGCCTGGAATTCCGCGAGGGAGAAGAACTAGTCCATGAAGTAGACGGAGCAACATAGTCGAGCGAATCCTCACAACTCCGGAACGAAACCGAAGCTAACAAGAGAAGCAACCGGAAAGAAGCAAAACAACACGGTAAACACACAAGCATAAACATGGCATACGATGCACATCCAAGTATGATGCATGTCCGATTTAATTATGCATGGCATGGCAGAGCGCAAACAAAACTACAAGTTAAGTGGAGATCAATATGCAACGAGTTGCATATTGACGAAACACCACATTTTAATTATTTAGTTGACTCTCATTTATTTACAAGACAAGATTAAATGTTTTTAACATGGCAAGAGGTGAAGCAAAAACAAACTACCTATTTAGACATTTTAAAATGAGGCCGGAAATAACAACAACAATTCCGGAAAAATCCCCATGTGCATGTTTAGCAATTTGAAGCAAACAACAATTCACACATATAATGTTGTTAACATGATGCGGATGACATGATCAAGTTTTAAGCAATTTTCGTTAAACATTAACATGAAGAGATAAGGAGTATTTGTCACCGTGGTGGAAAGAAAAGGGTGCCACGGCAACGATATGAAAATGATGCAATGGCAACATATCGGTTCCGGTAACTCGTCGAGAGACCGGGGCAAAAGAAAGATGGCGTGAGCGAGTCAAGCAAGAAGAAAGGTGGGGTGATCCCGTCACCAGGTTCCCACGAGTCAGCGAAGCGGCAACCGAGGAGCATCACAAAAGACGAAACGGGCACGGAGCACACAAGTGGAGCATCTCATACAACACACAAGCATTCATCCACGGGCATCGTCACGGGGTTATACCTTCGAAGCGTTCGTTCTCGGAGCGGTTCGAGATCGTCGAGGGACGTAGTGGAAGTAGTGGTACTCGCGGGTCGTGGAGGAAGTAGTCGTTCCGTAGAGGTACTCGTTATGTAGCTGTTCTCGCGATTCGTAGAGGAAGTAGGCGTTCACGTTCGGAGAGGTACTTGATGAAACCAACATCTTCGGGGCGACGGTAGTTGTTCACTCGACGGCCTTCGGCGACGGTAGTCGTTCACGTTTCGTAGCCGTTCGGGTCGTCGTGGTACTTGTCGGGGCCGTGGTCTTGGCATGACCGTGTGTAGTGGTACTTGCCGACGGGGTCCTTGTCGAGTCGTAGATGTTCAAGTCGTCGGTAGTCGAACTTGACGAAAAACACACCAGCTGTAGTTGTACTCGGGTTCTTGTGGTCGTGCCGTTGGGGTACTTGGAGAAACCCGGTAGTCGTACACTTGGTCGTCGGGCACTTGGCGTCTCTGGAAGAGAAACATGGCAGATCCGATGCACACAAAAGAATAACACGCTCGAGCTACACAGAGGCAGCAGCAAGGAGGCGAGACAAGTGGCCGGCTTTGGCCTTGGCGATGAGGCACGCGCGGGGCAGCAGCCTAGGCGGCGACGGCGGCGACAGCTACTCGAGTGGGCTTGACGAGGGCTGCAGGGGATCTTGAGGAGGAGAAGGCGCTGGTCGAAGGGAGTAGCACGGGGCGTCGGCTTGGGGCGGCCGGCTCACGGCAGGGGCGAGCTCCCATGGTGGCCATCCATGGCGCTGGAGCATGTGAATGGGGCTGAGGCGGCGCCGTCGTCTCGAGGATGGGGCGCGGGCGCGCTGGAGTCGGAGGGCACGGGCGCGGCTCCGCGCGGGGAGACGAGGCGCTGGACGCGGGAATCGGGCGGCTCGGCTGCGTCCTGGCGAGGGAGAGCGGCGAGGTAGGGAGGTGCTCGAGGGGAGAGGGAGCGCGATCGAGGCAGAGGGAGAGATGGGGCTCGGGGGAGAGAGCGCTCGGGGCGATGGGGTCGAGGTCGAGCGGCTGACGGCGCGAGGGAAACGAGGGGAGGAGATCGATGGGAAGGGTGCGACGGGCTAGGGTTACGGGGGGAAAACGGGCCAGGAGGCCAGATGGGCCGCAGGGACGAATGAGCTGCGGCTGGGAGGTGGCTATTGGGCCAGCTGCGGCTGAGGGCTCCTTCTTCCTTTGTTTTCTCAAATAGAAAATGTCAAAGAAGAAAAGGAGGAGAAAGGAAGGGTTATGGGTAGAATTTGGGCAAGAGGCTATTTTTCCTGGGCTCGCAAAAATGTCCACGGTCCACGAAAAAAATAGGAGAGGCAAGAATGCAAGAGATAAATCAAACTCATTTGAATTAAATTCAAATGATTTGAATATGAATGGGGGTATTTGAAGAGTCCAAAAAGGTTGAGGATTTTGGAGGAACCTCGATAAACGGGAAAAGAAATATAGACAAGGTTTTGAGGCAAGGAATAAGAAAGGGAAGGCATGGGGAAAATATGCAAGTGTGTTGGGTTAATTCCAAACAAATGGAATATTTGTTTATAATAGCTCCATAATATTAGGAGGATATGTTATAAAGAGAAGTCATCCTTCCCTCGATTTAAATGGACCGAAGGTCCACACGATTTATTTAGGTTGAGATGCAAAATAAATATGACATGATGGCATGATGACATGACGCAATGCAAAATAAATAAAGCAAGCACAACTGAAACACACGGGAGAACCCGAAACATCTGGAATCTTCTGGAATCTTCTGGGACGTCGGTCTTCGGGCGTCACAGCCATCTAGCTACTAACTACGGACATGTAGGTCTACAAGGAACTACTCACGCATCATCGTAGAGGCACCAATGGAGATGGTGAACCCCTCCGTGATGGTGTCTAGATTGGATCTGGTGGTTCTGGACTTTGCGGCGACTGGAATAGAATTTCATCGACTCCTCTAGGGTTTCTCGAATATCTGAGTATTTATAGAGCGAAGAGGGTATGCGGGAGGCCACCGAGGTAGGCACAACCCACCTGGGCGCGCCAGGGGGGCTGGCATGCCCTGGTGGGTAGTGCCCCCTCGGGGCACCCCCTAGGTGCAGCTCTGGCCCATTGGGTGTCTTCTAGCCCATAAAAAATCTCCAAAAAGTTTCGCGGTGTTTGGACTCCGTTTGATATTGATTTCCTGCGATGTAAAAAACATGCAGAAAATAGCAACTGGTACTTGGCACTATGTCAATAGTTTAGTACCAAAAATGATATAAAATGACTATCGAATGGTTGTAAAATATCCAAGAATGATAATATAACAACATGGAACAATAAACAATTATAGATACATTGGAGACGTATCAATTGTCCCTTCTCTCCTTTTCTCTCTTTTTTATTTCTTTTTTTAGGCTCATCTTTTTTTGGAGACCTTTTCTCTTTTTTTGGAGACTCTTTTGGCCTTTTTTAAAATAACCTCACATGGGACAATGTTCTAATAATGATGATCATGACACTTTTATTTACTTACAACTGGTACTAGAACAAAGATATGACTCTATATGGATGCCTCCCATGCATAGTGTACCAGGATGTACAACGATCAAGAGTGACATGTATAAAAAAAATATGAATAGTGGCTTTGCCACAAATACTATGTCAACTACATGATCATGCAAAGCAAGATGACAATGAGGATGCCCTTCATAATAAACAGAACGTGGAGTTACATGGCAATATATCTCAAAATGGCTATGGAAATGCCATTATAGGTAGGTATGGTGGCTGTTTTGAGGAAGTTATAAGGAGGGTTTTATGCACTGATACGCCCATTTTGCATCATGCTATTATATCGATATTTATTACATTATGGGCTATTACTTCTCATTATGTCATAGTACTTATGCCTTTTCTCTCTTATTTTACAAGGTTTACATGAAGAGGGAGAATGCTGGCAGGTGGAATTCTGGGTTGGAAAAGGAGAAAATGTTAGAGACCTATTCCGCACAACTCCAAAAGTCCTAAAACTCCATGAAAGTCAGTTCTGGAATATATTAAAAATATTGCGCGAAGAAAGCACCAGAGGGGTCTTGCTACTTCTCGAGCTTGCGTTGTATTCCCTCGAAGAGGAAAGGGTGATGCAGCACAGTAGCGTAAGTATTTCCCTTAGTTTTTGAGAACCAAGGTATCAATCCTGTAGAAGACCACGCACAAATCCCTCTCACCTGCACAAACAAATAAGAACTTCGCACCCAACGCGATAAGGGGTTGTCAATCCCTTTATGGTCACTTACAAAAGTGAGATCTGATAGATATGATAGTTTGATATTTTTGCTTTTTTGGATATAGGAACAGAAAGTAAAAACGTAAAGTAAAGTAGATTGTAGATTCATATGTTGAGAATACATCCGGGGGCCATAGGTTTCTGATGACCCACAACCGTAAGGGATCTATTGCAGCGTTTTCGATAAGTAAGAGTGTCGAACCCAACGAGGAGCAGAAGGTATTGATAAGCGATTCTGAGCAAGAAATTACTTCAAGCACTGAAAGATAACTTTTTAGGGGTTTTCTCGATATAAGCAACAGGAAAGTAAAAGCAAGCTATGTAAAAGGTACTGAGAGTAACAAGTGGCCCAATCCTTTCTTAGCAAAGGAGAGGCCTAGCAACTGAACTTATAAAGACTAAAGCGTTCCTGAGGACACACGGGAGAGGTAGTCATGTGCTTTCACCATATTCCGTATCGATATTATGTTATGTGTTGATAAGTGTTGAGTGGGTGGATCTATGCTAGTACACTCTCTAGACTAAGATGAGTGCACTCTTATGATTAAACACCTTGCAAGCATCCACAAATACAAGATAGAATTTAAGGCAAAAGCCTAACCATAGCAATACGATCGAGGATCCATTATTCCCTTATGCAAAAGCGTGCGAACTGGGGTTCAGGTTTCTGTCACTCCGGCAACCCACCATAAGCATTCTTTGTACACAATGTATTCTCCTAGGTCCTTAATAAGGCGAAGTGTTGAGTGTTCGACTCACACAACACCACTAGTAGAATGACAACACAACTTAAGTATCAAACAACATATATTACTTCAACAGCATATGACTACTAACAACAAGACTTTCCCAATGTCCTCAAGAACTAAGGTAACTACTCACGAGACATAAAAGAGATCATGATCAGTGGGGATAAATAGGTGATAAACAATCTGGACATAATAATATTTCTCCAACAAAACTCAATAGCATTCACCACAAAGTAGTAATCAACACCGATGGAGTAGAGAGGATAGGTAGTACGAGTTACAACACAAGTTGCGATTGTAAGATGAGATTTGGATGAAGATGGAGATGGTGCTGGTGTTGGGGATGATGTTGATGATGATCTCGATGATGCCCGTGATGATGGTGATGACGATGGCGACGATCTCCCCTTCCGGGAGGTGATCTCCCCGGCGGAATCTGCCCGCCGGAGATGGCTTTTTCTTCGCTGTAGGTTTCCGCCACGGAGCGGCGGCGGAACTCCGTAAAAATTCCCGTCCTTAGGGTTTTTGGTTAACGGAGAGCATATATGCAAAAGGGGGCGGCCAGAGGTGGGCCAGGGGCTCCAGGCGCCCCCCCGGCGCGGCCAGGGGGGCGCCCCCAGGGCGCCTGGGCACCCTGTGGCCCCCCTCTGGTTGCCCTTTCGCGTGCCTTCGTGATCCGTCTGAAAAATATCTCCCGTCAATTTTCAGGTAATTTGGAGGTATTCTTCTTCAGCAACTCAGCGTCCACTTTTTACTGCTGAATCCTGCGTCTGCTGCTTCGGCATCGGAAAGTTTGCAAACTGTGTAAAATAGAGCAAAACAACATAAGAACATCATCGTAACGTGAAATATATCAATGAATAAGGATAAATTATGATACAAAATAGTGATGCATTTTGGACGTATCAACACCCCCAAGCTTAGACCTCGCTTGTCCCCAAGCGAATTCTGAGCTCGGTAAACCTGTCCACAAGTTTAGAGAGTGAAGCGTCGATAAACAGAATACGAACAAGAAGCATCACAGTTTCTTCACCAACTCAAATATCCTCGACAGCAATCTTCAACTCATAAGGCCCTTATAAATGAGTGCTAACACTTATATTCGAAAGTAGGGCTAAGGAAACTCAATGAATCATGGCAAACATGTCCTTTGGTCAAAGAACAACTAAATGCTTTTACTTTTGCTCTTTCTTTATGTTTTGATGAGACTAATTGAAGCTTTTGAAAGAACATGTCATCAGGCAAGAAGTGAAAGTGTTAACACAAAGGAAGATATTTGCCTTAGCTGGGCTTGACAAACAACTTACTTATCAAATGATAATGTCAACAAGGATATGATATGACAAATCTTAATGCAACTTTATATGAATGAATCCTTATCAACATCAAATGTCTGCTCTCTTTAAGAATAGAAGGGAGTAGGAATAACTGACTCAACTTAAAATTAAAAGATAGGCCCTGCTCTAGGGTAGTAGGGAAAACTCATGTGTTATCCTTAAATCAAACAGAATGAAAACAAGTTTTGAGAGGTGCATGATTTGTCAACGAATGCTAATAGATAACTCAACTACTTCTTGAGCTGGACAAGTTTCGAGGAACGGCTCCCGCACGAGGACGATCACATCCTCTTATTCTCCTTGTTTATCACTGCCAAAGTTTTCTAATTTCTCATGAACAAAGCGTGAAGGAGGGTTTGTTTGTTATATTATTTTCGAGCCGGGCACACTCTTTGCCAGTTCCTTCTCGTATTATGGGTTTGCACATTAGACATGCAATCCCGTGGTGAAGCTTGTCCAACTCAAAAAGATCATGAATTAGCTATTACTTCCTCATGAGCTAAAACAGAGGCACAAAATAAAGGATTTTGAACATTTAAGGATAACACATGAATTCTGTACTTTAGGATGTGGTAGTGGAATACCACGAGTAGGAAGGTATGGTGGACTCATATGGAAGGTATTGGTTTAAGGGTATGGATGCACAAGCAGAATTCCGCTTAGTACAGAGTTAGGCTAGCAAAGGTTTTGAAAGAACAGACAATTGATGATGACTAAGATGCAAAGCAATACAAAGCATGAACATTAGAATAAGCATAACACATCAAGTTGTCTTCCTTGTCAGCATAACACTTCAAGCATAATAACGTAAGGTTTTGGCTATGTTGATACTTTAAGAAAATCATGCTTGTTGTTATGACCAAAGCTATGTTTGCCAAGATTAAATAAAGTTTTCACAGCCATACCTGACATAAGGTCAATACTCCACATAAGAGTCATCATATAAGGTCGATTGCGTGAAGAGAATACCGAGTGCAGCAAAAGGAACCAATAAACTTCTCATTAATATTCCATCATAGACGACTCCACACTCACGGATACAATTCTTCACCGAAGGAGTGATAGACCTCAATGCACACACCTATCTCATATAACAACCTCCCTAGACATGATACGACTCTACTTGACTCTAAAAGACAAAAGGTAAAGATAATGATACCGGGCACTCCCCCAAGCTTGGAACAAGCCAAGGGAATGCCATTACCCCAGGAGATTTCACTCATCATCCTTGTTGGCGTTGATCACGTAGTCCTTGGCGAAACGCTTCCATGGAAGGGGTTCTCCAGTCTCATATGAGAAGCTCGTCTCCTGAATCCTGCATTCAGCACCCATACTCATGCGCATAAACCTTAGTTCATACTCACAGTTCTGGTTATGTAGATCATTAATTTGCCCTTGGAGCTCTATAATTCTTTCTTCAGACGCGGTGATGCTTTTCCACATCTCCTCCATCTCCTTCAGGAAGTAGTTCTTCAGCTCGTTGATGATGTCAAAATTAGCTTCAACACCACGCTCGATCATCTTCTTGTACTCGAAGACTTCTTGCTCCACTTCTTCCAGCCTGGCCTGGACGCTCCCCTCCTTGATAGGTCCCTTCAGATCTTCTTGATGAAGGACACCGTCCTTCATCTGAACAACCTGAGGGTGCTTCTTTACCTCAGCAAGGTAAGGGTTGATGACGTTGACGACGAACTCGTCCTTGGGGGAGCTTGGAGAAGCCATGGCACCTAAATTCAGCTGAAAGATTCCCTGGCAGAAACAGATCAAAGAGAAAACACGCGAAATCGCAAGATACATTGCCGGAACAATCCGGGAAAATATATAGGAAACATTTATGCACAGAAAGGAAGGTAACGGACCAAAGCGGGGTCGGAGACGGACTCCCGGGTGTCCAGGCGGCCTCCCGGCGCGGCCAGGTGGTGGGGCGCGCCAGGGGGCGCCTGGACCCCCTGGAGGTCGTCTCCGGCTCCACTTAGGCTCAGAATTTTACTAATTTTGCAAAAACTCGTAATACGGAACTTTTATGGCGGTTCGCGATGTTTCCTTACCGTACTACATACCTTTTCTTTATTCTGCTTCTGCTGGCGTCTGAAACAGGGCTGCAACATGTTCTTCGTGGGTTGTTGTGTATATTATATTCACATCAACATTGACAGGATCTCCTGCTATGTAATGTTTAAGTCTTTGCCCATTCACAACTTGAGGTTTGGTGCCTTCAAAATTATTAATCTTAATTGCACTAGACCGATAAACTTCTTCAATATGAAATGGTCCTTCTCACCTGGAAAGTAGTTTACCTGGAGAAAACCTGAAACGGGATCTAAACAACAAAACTTTATCACCAACATTAACTTCACGTTTCAGAATCTTCCTATCATGCCACTTTTTTACCTTTTCCTTGAACATTTTAGCGCTCTCGTAAGCTTCACTTCTCCATTCATCTAGAGAAGTCAAGTTCATGAGACGCTTCTCACCAGCTAATTTTGGGTCAGCATTAAGCTCTCTAACAGCCCAGAAAGCTTTGTGCTCTAACTCTAATGGCAAATGGCAAGCCTTGCCATACACCATCTTATAGGGGGACATGCCCATGGGGTTTTTGTAAGCAGTTCTATATGCCCACAAAGCATCTCCTAACTTATTTGACCAGTCCTTTCTATTTCTGTTTACTGTCTTCTGCAAGATCAACTTAATCTCTCTATTGGTGAGCTCAACTTGCCCACTTGTTTGAGGATGATATGGTGAAGCAATTCTATGATTAACATCGTATTTGGCCAAAGCTTTTCTAAAAGCTCCGTGCGTGAAGTGTGATCCTCCATCGGTCATGAGATACCTTGGTACACCAAACCTAGGAAAAATTACATCTTTAAGCATTTTCAAAGATGTCTTGTGATCAGCACTTTCAGTGGGGATTGCTTCAACCCAGTTGGTCACGTAATCAACAGCTACTAAAATGTGAGTGTACTTGTGCGAAGAAGGAAAAGGACCCATAAAATCAAAACCCCAACAATCGAAAGGTTCAATCACTAGTGAGTAATTCATAGGCATCTCATTCCTTCTACTAATGTTACCAACTCTCTGACATTTATCACAGGCCAAAACATAATTTCTAGCATCTTTAAAGAGAGTAGGCCAATAAAAACCTGATTGAAGAACCTTATGTGCAGCCCTCTCACCGGCATGATGTCCTCCATAGGGACTATCATGACACTGTCTGAGAATGTCCTTCTGCTCATGTTTCGGTATGCATCTTCTCACGATCCCGTCGGGACCTTCTTTGAAAAGATGTGGGTCATCCCAAAAGTAGTGCCTCAAATCATGAAAGAACTTCTTCCTTTGCTGAAATGTTAAACCTGGAGGCAAATACTTTGCAACAATAAAATTAGCATAATCTGCATACCAAGGATTGGAAAGAGATTGTACTTTTACAACGGCAAGTTGCTCGTCTGGAAAACTATCGTTGACTGGGATGGGATCATGCGATATATCTTCCATCCTTGAAAGATTGCCCGCCACCGTATTGTCTTCCCCTTTCCAATCAACAATCTGCAAATCAAATTCTTGAAGAAGGAGTACCCATCTGATAAGCCTTGGCTTGGCATCCTTCTTTGTCATAAGATACTTAATGGCAGCATGATCAGTATGAATAATAACTTTGGAATCAACAATATACTGCCTAAATTTATCACAAGCAAAAACTACAGCTAAGAATTCCTTCTCAGTAGTAGCATAATTCCTTTGAGCACTATCAAGGGTTTTGCTAGCATAATGTATAACATTTCATTTCTTATCAACTCTTTGTCCTAAAACAGCTCCAACAGCAAAATCACTTGCATCACACATAATCTCAAAAGGTAAATTCCAGTCAGGTGGTTGTACTATAGGAGCGGTTATTAAAACTTTCTTAAGGACTTCAAAAGCTTCCTTACAATTTTCATCAAATACAAAAGGAATGTCCTTCTGGAGAAGATTAGTGAGGGGTCTTGAGGTTTTAGAAAAGTCTTTAATAAATCTTCTATAAAAACCTGCATGACCGAGAAAACTGCGAATACCTTTGATGTCCCTTGGGTATGGCATCCTCTCAATAGCTTCGATCTTGGCCTTGTCCACTTCAATTCCCCTTTCGGAAATCTTGTGACCAAGAACAATTCCTTCATTAACCATGAAGTGGCAGTTTTCCCAGTTGAGTACCAAATTTGTCTCCTCGCATCTCTGCAAAACTTTATTAAGGTTGTGAAGACAATGGTCAAAAGAAGTTCCATAGACTGAGAAATCGTCCATGAAGACTTCCATAATATCTCCACAGAAACCATGAAAGATAGCAGACATACACCTTTGAAAAGTAGCAGGGGCATTACATAAACCAAAAGGCATACGCCTGTAAGCATAAGTACCAAAGGGACAAGTAAAAGTGGTCTTCTCTTGATCGGCAGTGTTAACATGAATTTGAGAGAAGCCAGAATAACCATCGAGATAACAAAAGTGGGTATTTTTGGATAACCTTTCAAGCATTTGGTCGATGAACGGCAACGGGTAGTGATCCTTCCTGGTTGCCTTGTTCAACTTCCTGTAATCAATACACATTCTATATCCAATAATAATTCTCTGAGGTATTAGTTCATTTTTATCATTAGGAACCACAGTTGTACCTCCTTTCTTAGGAACACAATGTACCGGACTTACCCACTTACTATCAGCTATAGGGTAGATAATACCTGCGGCTAGAAGCTTGAGAATCTCAGTTCTCACGACATCCATCATCTTCGGGTTCAACCGTCGTTGATGATCAACAACTGGTTTAGCATCAGGCTCAAGGTTGATAGTATGTTGACAGATAGATGGACTAATCCCCTTAAGGTCATCAAGGGTGTAGCCAATTGCGCCTCGGTGTTTACGAAGTACTTCCAATAATCGCTCTTCTTCATATCCTGAAAGGTTAGAATTGATAATAACATGATATACTTTCTTTTCATCTAAATAAGCATACTTGAGCGTATCGGGAAGAGGTTTAAGATCGAACACCGGGTCTTCTTTCGGTTTTGATAGAATTCCCAAAGGTTCAACCAGAAGGTTGTGCTTCAGGATAGCAGGCTGCCTCAAGAATATTTCATCTAGTTCATTTCTTTCCTGCATATGCAAATCATTCTCGTGGTCCTCCATGTATTGAAGCAAAGGATCATTAGGGGGAATAGCAATAGAGGCAATACTTTCAATAATTTTATCATCACTAGGTAAATCAGTACCACGAGGCTGCTTAGAGAACTTAGAAAAATTAAATTCATACGGCTCACCATTGAATTCAACAGAAACCTTACCTTTCTTGCAATCTATTATAGCTCCACAAGTTCTAAGAAAAGGTCTACCAAAAATAATAGGACATAAATTGTCCCTCTCTGAACCAAGTACTAGAAAGTCAGTAGGGTATTTTACCTTTCGACATAGGACTTCAACGTCCCTCACAATTCCGATCGGAGAGATAGTTGTTCTGTTTGCAAGATGAATGGTAACATCAACTTCTTCAAGTTCACAAGGGGAAATCTCACCGATGATCTCTTCATAAAGTGAATAGGGGATAGCACTTGCACTCGATCCCAAATCGCATAGCCCATAATAATTGTGATCTCCTATTTTAACAGATACCACTGGAGTACCTGAAATTGGGCCTTTATTCTTGGCTGTGACAAGGTTAGTGGAAACAGCACAAAAATTTATATTGGAATCCAAAACATCATTAGTAGCAAGGTCTTTAATCAATGCAACTTGAGGATCGACCCTGATCTGGTCCTCAGGCTCATCAACTCTTCTCTCACTTTTATTTATTATGCCTATCACAAGAGAGTGCTCCCTTATCCTCGTGGGAAAAGGAGGCTGTTCATATATAACTGCAGGCAAAATAGGGTCAGCAACATAAATATCAATAGGTGGCTCTTTAAAAGGTTCATGGTGCTGGTCTCTCTTCTTTTTAAAAGAATCAACGTGAGAGGCAAAATTCTTACAGAAATCAATCACTAGATGGGAATCAAGACCAATCTTAGAGCAAAAAGTATTGAAGTAATCAGTTTTCACATAGCTCTCAATATAATCATGTTCATAATTTATAGCGGGTTCGATACCTTTATCAATTTCCCAATCTTCGGTATTCCTCTGGATCCTTTCAATGAGATCCCACCTTTCTTCAACACTCTTCTTCTGAAATACCCCACTAGAGGAGGCATCCAGCATCTCCTTATCCTGACGAGAAAGCCTGGCATAAAAATTTGTAAGTATAATTTCCTTGGGAAGCTTATGAATAGGGCATTTGAGCATTAGGGACTTCAATCTCCCCCAAGCTTGAGCAATGCTTTCTCCGTCACGAGACCTAAAGTTATAGATATAGTTCCTGTCTCGATGAATTTCATGAAGAGGATAAAACTTAGTATAAAAGAGAGACATAAGCTCCTGCCAGTCAAGCAAGTGTGAGTTATCGAGAAGCCTATACCAATCCGAAGCTTTATCTATAAGTGATACGGCAAAAATTTCCTCATGACAAACTCCCTCGATACACCTGCAAGCTTAAATAATGAACTTAGTTGTGACAGATATAGCAAGTGTTCACCGGGATGTCTGTCTCCTGCATAACGATTAGCCAAAACATAATCGATAATGCCAGCTGGTATTTTATAAGGCACAATTTCAGTAGGGGGAGGATCAACCACCACAGGTGTGGGGCGTCTTCCCGCAAGCAACGATCCAATAACAGGGTTATCCATAAGGACAAAGAGCAGCAATAGCAAAAATAAAAACAGAATTATAAAAACTTCCTTACCAGTTTCACTTTACCAATAGCGCTACGCTCCCCGGCAACGGCGCCAGAAAACGGTACTTGATGACCCACAACCGTAAGGGATCTATTGCAACGTTTTCGATAAGTAAGAGTGTCGAACCCAACGAGGTGCAGAATGTATTGATAAGCGATTCTGAGCAAGAAATTACTGCAAGCACTGAAAGATAACTTTTTAGGGGTTTTCTCGATATAAGCAACAGGAAAGTAAAAGCAAGCTATGTAAAAGGTACTGAGAGTAACAAGTGGCCCAATCCTTTCTTAGCAAAGGAGAGGCCTAGCAACTGAACTTATAAAGACTAAAGCGTTCCTGAGGACACACGGGAGAGGTAGTCATGTGCTTTCACCATATTCCGTATCGATATTATGTTATGTGTTGATAAGTGTTGAGTGGGTGGATCTATGCTAGTACACTCTCTAGACTAAGATGAGTGCACTCTTATGATTAAACACCTTGCAAGCATCCGCAAATACAAGATAGAATTTAAGGCAAAAGCCTAACCATAGCAATACGATCAAGGATCCATTATTCCCTTATGCAAAAGCGTGCGAACTGGGGTTCAGGTTTCTGTCACTCCGGCAACCCACCATAAGCATTCTTTGTACACAATGTATTCTCCTAGGTCCTTAATAAGGCAAAGTGTTGAGTGTTCGACTCACACAACACCACTAGTAGAATGACAACACAACTTAAGTATCAAATAACACATATTACTTCAATAGCATATGACTACTAACAACAAGACTTTCCCCATGTCCTCAAGAACTAAGGTAACTACTCACGAGACATAAAAGAGATCATGATCAGTGGGGATAAATAGGTGATAAACAATCTGGACATAATAATATTTCTCCAACAAAACTCAATAGCATTCACCACAAAGTAGTAATCAACACCGATGGAGTAGAGAGGATAGGTAGTACGAGTTACAACACAAGTTGCGATTGTAAGATGATATATGGATGAAGATGGAGATGGTGCTGGTGTTGGGGATGATGTTGATGATGATCTCGATGATGCCCGTGATGATGGTGATGACGATGCCGACGATCTACCCTTCCGGGAGGTGATATCCCCGGTGGAATCTGCCCGCCGGAGATGGCTTTTCCTTCTTTGTAGGTTTCCGCCACGGAGCGGCGGCGGAACTCCATAAAAATTCCCGTCCTTAGGGTTTTTGGATAACGGAGAGTATATATGCAAAAGGGGGCGGCCAGAGGTGGGCCAGGGGCTCCAGGCGCCCCCCTGGCGTGGCCGGGGGG
>LR738710.1:715266116-715300958 GCA_902687465.1 Secale cereale | reverse complement strand
GGGGGGCGCTCCCATGGCGCCTGGGCACCCTGTGGCCCCCCTCTGGTTGCCCTTTCGCGTGCCTTCGTGATCCGTCTGAAAAATATCTCCCGTCAAATTTCAGGTAATTTGGAGGTATTCTTCTTCAGCAACTCAGCGTCCACTTTTTACTGCTGAATCCTGCGTCTGCTGCTTCGGCATCGGAAAGTTTGCAAACTGTGTAAAATAGACCAAAACAACATAAGAACATCATCGTAACGTGAAATATATCAATGAATAAGGATAAATTATGATACAAAATAGTGATGCATTTTGGACGTATCAGTTTCACTAGTGGCTTCTCTCATGATAGCATATTTCTACGATGGGTGAACGAATTACTGTCGAGCAATTGATAGAAAAGCAAATAATTATGAGAATGTCTAGGCATGATCATTATATATAGGCATCACGTCTGTGACAACTAGACGGAAACGATTCTGCATCTACTACTATTACTCCACACATCGACCGCTATCCAGCATGCATCTAGAGTATTAAGTTCATAAGAACGGAGTAACGCCTTAAGCAAGATGACATGATGTAGAGGGATAAACTCAAGCAATAGATACAAACCCCATCTTTTTATCCTCGATGGCAACAATACAATACGTGCCTTGCTGCCCCTACTGTCACTGGGAAAGGACACAACAAGATTGAAACCAAAGCCAAGCACTTCTCCCATTGCAAGAACTATAGATCTAGTAGGCCAAACCAAACCGATAATTCAAAGAGACTTGCAAGGATATTATAATCATACATAAAAGAATTCAGAAAATAACCAAAAATTTCTCATAGATAATCTTGATCATAAACCCAAAATTCATCGGATCTCGACAAACACACCGCAAAAAGTGATTACATCGAATAGATCTCCTCGAAGACCGAGGAGAACTTGGTATTGAGATCCAAAAAGAGAGAAGAAGCCATCTATGTACTAACTATGGACCCGAAGGTTTGTGGTAAACTACTCACAACTCATGGTGAGGCGATGGTGTTGATGTAGAAGCACTCCATGGTAGACCCCCCCTCCGATGGAGCTCCGGAACAGGCCCCAAGATGGGATGTCACGGGAACAGAAGGTTGCGGCGGTGGAATTAGGTTTTTTTTCTTCTCTTCTGATGTTTCCAGGGTACATGGGTATATATAGGAGGAAGGAGGGCACCGGGGGACCAACGTGGGGCCCACGAGGCAGGGGCGCGCCCTATAGGGGAGGGCGCCCCCCACCCTGGTGGATGCCACGTGTGCCCTATTCTGTGGTTCTCAAGTATCCCGTGAAGATATTGCTCTAAAAATATCTCTCCCAAAGGTTTCATTTCGTTTGGACTCCGTTTGATATTCCTTTTCTGTAAAACCCTGAAATAGGCAAAAATAGCAATCTGGACTCGGCCTTTGGGTTAATAAGTTAGTCCCAAAAATAATATAAACTGTATAACAAAGTCCATTAAACATCCAAAACATCATAAATAATAGCATGGAACAATAAAAAAATGTAGATACGTTGGAGACGAATCAAGGGGGGCCACCCACTGTCGACGAGGGTGGAGGGCTTGCCCTACCCCCTGGGCGCGCCCCTGCCTCATGGGCCACCTGGAAGCTCCCCGATGCCCATATTCTGATATAAGGTGTCTTTTTCCCTAAAAAAATAATAATAAGAAAGCTTTCGGGACGAAGCGCCGCTGTCTCAAGGCGGAACCTTGGCGGAACCAATCTAGGGCTCCGGCGGAGCTATTCTGCCGGGGAAACATCCCTCTGGGAAGGGGAAATCGTCACCATCGATACTCTCATCGGGAGGGGGTCAATCTCCATCAACATATTCACCAGCACCATCTCCTCTCAAACCCTAGTTCATCTCTTGTATCCGATCTTTGTCTCAAAACCTCAGATTGGTACCAGTGGGTTGCTAGTAGTGTTGATTACTCCTTGTAGTTGATGCTAGTTGGTTTATTCGGTGGAAGTTTATATGTTCAGATCCTTTATGCACATTAACACCCCTCTGATTATGAACATGAATATGATTTGTGAGTAGATACGTTTGTTCCTGAGGACATGGGAGAAGTCTTGTTATAAGTAGTCATGTGAATTAGGTATTCGTTTGATATTTTGATTAGATGTATGCTGTCTTTCCTCTAGTGGTGTTATGTGAACATCGACTACATGACACTTCACCATTGTTTGGGCCTAGAGGAAGGCATTGGGAAGTAATAAGTAGATGCTGGGTTGCTAGAGTGACAGAAGCTTAAACCCTAGTTTATACGTTGCTTCGTAAGGGGCTGATTTGGATCCATATGTTTCATGCTATGGTTAGGTTTACCTTAATTATTCTTTCATAGTTGCAGATGCTTGCGAGGGGGGGTTAATCATAAGTGGGATGCTTGTCTAAGGAAGGGCAGTACCCAAGCACCGGTCCACCCACATATCAAATTATCAAAGTAACGAACGCGAATCATATGAGCAAGATGAAAACTAGCTTGACGATAATTCCCATGTGTCCTCGGTAGCGCTTTCTTTTATATAAGAGTTTGTCCAGGATTGTCCTTTGCTACAAAAAGGATTGTGCCACCTTGCTGCACCTTGTTTACTTTTGTTACTTGTTACCCGTTACGAATTACCTTATCACAAAACAATCTGTTAACGATAATTTAAGTGCTTGCAGAGAATACCTTACTGAAAACTGCTTGTTGAAGCTAAAAAATGGCATGCTCGCAAAGAGGGATTTGATTATATAATGGAATGAGGTTAAAATTATGAGTTCATGTCACCATTTGACGGTCCTCGTCATGATGATCGAAATAAATATGAAGATGGACCAAAACGGAGCTCAAGTGCAAAAGATATGACAATTTCGGAGATACCCGTGTTGACATCAGATTATAAAATGGCATGCAACCTAATTAGGATGGACTCAAATGAAAAATTATTCAAATGCAAAGTTCTTCGTCTCATCGAAACAGAAGATTTTGATATAAAAATCGTCCCCATCCGAGTTTGTATGCAAAAGTTACAGGTAAAACCGTGCGTTGCAGCCATGTTTGGCTGGATCATTCGTGCCGGGGTCCGGATCATCCAGGAAATTGAAGCACCAATATGCCAGAAGTTTTGTGATGAAGCCAGATGATCTGGGTCCAGTCCCAGATGATCCGGGTGGAGGCCGGATAATCCGGGTAGAAGTCCGGACGTCTAGACAACTTTTTCTGCTACAGACTTTAGAAAACGGCCCGAAACACCCTGAAGATGGCCTCAAATCAAAAAGTGTTAACAGCAAAAAGTTGTGTGTCTCGTCGAGGTGGTTTATTTTGAGATAAAAATCATCTTAATCCGAGTTCGTATGCAAATGTTACAGCCCGATTAGTGAGCTGTTGTCAGAAAACTAGGCTAGGCCAGATCATCCGAGCCGGAGGTCATGAATACTCCGTGTTTTATTAGGTTTTGATGATTTGGACAGCTAGGAAAGTCCTTTTCTTGTACAAGAAGTCCACCCGCCTGATATATAGACAAGAGATGACAGCCGATTGAACAACAACACACAATCGCAAACACATCTACAACTTTTCATCTAAGTTTTGTATCTCCCTCGTTCTTGCTCCCTCGTTCTTCGTTGTTCGTCGTGTTGGAGAGCTACGAATACCGAGGCTCTAGAGGTTGCTTGTCCGACCTAGGGCAGCCCATAGCCACTGCACTCCTCGATGGGGTCCTTCCCGGGAGTGTAGGGTTTCGTGTCTTCAAAAGCTCTCGCCAGTCCACTTGCGAATCGCGCATCCGGTGAGACTCCTTCGACGTGAGCTGCGGTGCATCACCCCCGGCGTCGGGGGTACACGTGACAAGTTCATGTGCGAACACACATTTTGGCGACTCCACTGGGGAATAAAAAGCAATCATCATCATCCATCATGGTCGATATTCCCAAGCCATTTAAAGTGGAAGCCAATAACATCATCAAGCCCTATTTTGAGGAATTATCGGCAGAGCATCGCCAAGCTTTTGAGGAGTACAAGAAGGCGCGTGAAGAGAAGGAGATGCAGGAGTACCTTGGTAATTTCAAAAAGGATCACCAAGGCAACATCACTTCAATTGAAGAAATCAAGTTTCCTCCTCTTCACAATGAGCAGGTAGAACCGGTTGTATGCAGAATCTTTTCTCCTGAGCAGTCGGCTGAACTTACTACTCTTATTGCTCAGAATAATGATCTTATTTACCAAGCTATCATAGATAATAATAATGCTCGAAATAATACTCCTCAGTCATATAATGGTAGTGGTAGTATGTCTGCTGGTGTGGAAAACTTTAGTCCAACTTTACCTATTTCATCGGCGTTGCCCATGCCGTTGAACTCTTATCCCAGTCAGACAAACCAACTTGTTGCTCCACCCTTTAATCCTACCATGAACGTACCATATGGCTCCTGCCAGTTGCAATTACATGGCGATTGCATTTCATACAATAAAGCAATTACATGGCGATTGCATTTCATACAATAAAGCGACAACCATATGGGTCCTGCCAGTTGCCGATAACATTACAAAACATGATCATCTCATACAAAACCGTATAACTCATCATGTCTTGACCATATCACATCACAACATGCCCTGCAAATACAAGTTAGACGTCCTCTACTTTGTTGTTGCAAGTTTTACGTGGCTGCTACGGGATTAGCAAGAACAGTTCTTACCTACGCATGCAAAACCACAACGATGTTTCGTCAAGTATGTGATGTTTTAACCTTCACAAGGACCGGGCGTAGCCACACTCGACTCAGCTAAAGTGAGAGAGACAGACACCCGCCAGTCACCTTTAAGCAACGAGTGCTCATAACGGTGAAAGCAGTCTCGCGTAAGCGTACGCGTAATGTCGGTCCGGGCCGCTTCATCTCACAATACCGCCGAAGCAAAGTATGACATGCTGGTAAGCAGTATGACTAGTATCGCCCACAACTCATTGTGTTCTACTCGTGCATATCATCTACGCATAGACCTGGCTCATGATGCCACTATTGGGGAACGTAGTATTTTAAAATTTTCCTACGATCACGCAAGATCTATCTACCAGATGCATAGCAACGAGAGGGAAGAGTGTGTCTACGTACCCTCGTAGATCGGAAGCGGAAGCGTCAAGTGACGCGGTTGATGTAGTCGAACTACTTCGCGATCCAACCGATCAAGCACCGAACGTACGGCACCTCCGCGTTCTGCACATGTTCAGCTTGATGACGTCCCATGAGCTCTTGATCCAATTGAGCTTCACAGGTGAGTTTCGTCAGCACGACGGTGTGGTGACAGATATGATGTATCTACCGGCGCAGGGCTTCGCCTAAGCACCGCAACGGTATGACCGAGGTGTGTTTCTGTGGAGAGGGGCACCGCACACGGCTAGAACAATTCAACTTGTCTGTCTTTGGGTGCCCCCTGCCCCTGTATATAAAGAGCAAGGGGGGAGGCCGACCGGCCCTCTATGGTGCGGCTAGGGCTGCAATCCTACTAGGAATAGGATTGCAATCCTATTCCTAGTAGGAACCTACCAAAGAAGGAAGAAGGGGGAAGGAAAGAGAGGGAGAGGGAGAGGGAAAGAGGGGCCGCGCCCCCCTCCCCTAGTCCTATTCGGACTCCTCCTAGGGAGGGGGCGCGCCACCTCCTCGCTGCTGCCCTCTCTCTCCCCTATGGCCCACCAGGGCCCACCATTCCCCCGGGGGGTTCCGGTAACCCCCCCGGCACTCCGGTAAATTTCGAAACTTTCCAGAACAATTCCGGTGTCCGAATATAGTCGTCAAATATTCATCCGGGACTCCGAACTACCTTTGGTACATCAAAACTCATAAACTCATAATACCGATCGTCATCAAACGTTAAGCGTGCGGACCCTACGGGTTCGAGAACTATGTAGACATGACCGAGACTCATCTCCGGTCAATAACCAATAGCGGAACCTGCATGCTCATATTGGCTCCTACATATTCTACGAAGATCTTTATCGGTCAAACCGCATAACAACATACGTTGTTCCTTTTGTCATCGGTATGTTACTTGCCCGAGATTCGATCGTCGGTATCTCTATACCTAGTTCAATCTCGTTACCGGCAAGTCCCTTTACTCGTTCCGTAATACATCATCTCGTGACTAACTCATTAGTCATTTGCTTGCAAGGCTTATTATGATGTGCATTACCGAGAGGGCCCAGAGATACCTCTCCGACACTCGGAGTGACAAATCCTAATCTTGATCTATGCCAACACCACAAATACTTTTGGAGACACCTGTAGAGCATCTTTATGATCACCCAGTTACGTTGTGACGTTTGATAGCACACAAGGTGTTCTTACGGTGTTCGGGAGTTGCATAATCTCATAGTCATAGGAACATGTATAAGTCATGAAGAAAGCAATACCAGTAAAACTAAACGATCATAGTGCTATGCTAACGGATGGGTCTAGTCCATCACATCATTCTCCTAATGATGTGATCCCGTTGATCAAATGACAACTCATGTCTATGGCTAGGAAACATAGCCATCTTTGATTAATGAGCTAGTCTAGTAGAGGCATACTAGGGACATACTATTTTGTCTATGTATTCACACATGTATCAAGTTTCCGGTTAATACAATTCTTGCATGAATAAAAGACATTTATCATGATATAAGGAAATACAAATAACATCTTTATTATTGCCTCTAGGGCATATTTCCTTCAATTTCCTCCGCGGTTTCGGTCTTCCGGCGAGCGGATTCTTCCGCTCGTTCCTCGACTTCTACGGCGTGCAGCCCCACCACCTTACGCCAAACACGATGGTGTTGCTCGCCGCCTTCGTCGCTCTCTGCGAGGGATACTTCGGAGTGCTCCCCACACTCGAGCTGTGGGGGGTACTTTTTTTATCTAAAGCTTGGCACCACCCTCAGGGGTGAGGCAGCCCAGTGCGGTGCCTGCGTTGTAGTGCGGCGCACAGGAGCCAGGAACTACTTCCCAAAATTCGCCCTAGTGCACTCGGCGAAGCTGTGGCAGAAGACGTACTTCTACGTCTGGAACGTCCACTCAGAGCATGACTACATCAACCTGCCAGACTATGCAGCCGGTCCGCCTGCCGAGCCCCGCTCCTCCTGGAGGTTCCGGCCAACATCTCTCTCGCGCGCCACCTCCATCGCTGTGGCCCGCCTTCAGGAGCTGACGGAAGTGGAGGGCCTTGTGGACTCAGACTTGTTGGCTACCTTCGCGAACCGCCGTGTGCTACCGCTAAAGTCCCGACCCCACCTGATCAGTGACATGAGCGGGCACCGGGACCCGAGCCGGACGCGTAAGTAGCCCACAAGCAGATGCCGTACGCGTAAGTAGCCCACTTGGTGAATTCCATCTCCAATTGCAAATTATCAAAGACGGATTGGGCGTTCGGCAAGTCACCGTACAACCGCATCAATCCGCCGCCTGCGGTAAGCTCCTTTCTTCGTTCTTCTTTCCTCTGCTTGTTCTTGCCGCCTGACTATCATGCCGTGTTACAGCGCTTCCCATGCCAACCAGAGCCGGGCTCGGGAGGCTTGGGCCGCCCGCTCATGCCGGACCGCTTTCAGAGCAACACAAGCGACCCCGATCTGGGGGCGGCCGCCATGGAGGAAGATGAGGTCACATGCGGCGGAGATGTGCCAACAGGCGGCTCGTCCGGAGGCGGCGTCGGGGACTGGCCAGACGACGATGAGGACGACGAGGCCCTGCGTCGTGCCCAGGAGGCGGGCCCGGCGGGAGGCAGTTCCTCGATGGCGCTGCCAGCTGCAGGCGGCGGATCTAAACGACGGTCCACCACCGGGCTGTATGGCAGTCGACCCCAGAAGCCCAAGTCCTCGGCTGCCACCACCAAGCGCTAGGAGGCGGCCGCCAAGGCGGCCCTTCATTAAATGGTCCCTAAGCCAAAGCTGATCGTGTCCGCGTAAGCGCCCTGCTCTTCCTTTTCTTTTGTGTTTTCCCTGGTCTTTCTGTTTTTCTGTGAGTGATTCCTCTGTCTCCTTGCATCCTTCTAAACGGAGCTTCGCTTTCCCTCTCGCGAGCTCCCGTCGGCTCGATAGTTGGAACGAGGGAGGCCTCTACCACCCCTCCCCGCATGGACCCAGCCGCCCACCACCGAGAGGCAACGGAGAGGAATGCGCAAGATGCGCGGGAGGAGCGGGACGCCGCGGCTCGCAAGAAAGCGGAGGCGTCCCAGGCGGCGCAGGCAAAGGCCGAGGCGGCGGCCAAGGCTGAGGCCGAGGCGGCGGCCAAGGCTCAGGCGGACGCTGCTGCCAGGGCGTAGGAGCAGGAGGCGGCCCGCCGGCGGTCGTTGGGACCTGCTGGTCCCCAGCACGCCGCTCCATCGGAGCCGTCTTGTCAGGCACCGGCTGGTGGTGACCAGCCGGTATTGGAAAGGGAGGAGGACGGCCAGGCGATCGTGGAGGTGGAGGCGGCCCCCTTTGCGCCGCCTGCCGATGTGCGGAGCAGTCGGCCCGAGGGGCCCATCGTGCCGTCGAGCGGAGGTGAACTGGTGGTGGGTCCGCTTCCCACCTCTCAAATTTTGGTGCGCCCGCGACTGGTGAGGGCAGCCTCGGCCTCGCGGCATGTAGAAGCCGGCGCAGCTAGCTCGCCATCGCCGGACAACGAGGCTACAAGTGCCGCGCCGCCAGGTTGGTCGCCAGGCAATGTCAGCATTTTGAATGTCGCCTCCCGGGATCTCTTGGACCGGTTCAACACCCAAGGCAAGACCCTACAAAAGGCTTTGCAGGACTGCTTGGCCATGCGGACTGCCGTCCGGGTATGCCGACTTCTTCTTTTGTTTTTATTCCTTCAATTTCTCTCGTGGGGGCGCGTCAGCGCACCCATTGGGTGTAATCCCCGAGTTCCGGGCCGGCTGCTGAGCAGGCGGCTTGGAACTCCAAGGTAATTCCCATGAGTTAACTTGTTTTTTGTCGTTCTTGTCGCATGACAACCACAATCTTCGGGTGGCCGCCAACAACTCCCGGCATCAGGAGCTGACCAAGCGGGCAACTTCCTTGAATGAGAGTCGGAGTTAGTACTTCTTCCTCTTCTCCTTGCGGGGGCGCGTGAGAGCACCCGCTGGGTGTAGTCCCCGAGTTCCGGGCCGGCTGCTGAGCAGGCGGCCTGGAACTCCAAGGTTAATTTGTCTTTGGCCGGTGCTGACACCCTCTTCTTCTTCTCTTTTCAGCGACCGCAGCTAACCTTCATACCCAGCTGAGCGAGGTCCAGGCCGAGCTTGCTACCAAGGAGTAGGAGTACAACCTGGCCGTCCAAGAGCATGATCGCGTGGCCAAAGAGCTGGCGGACCAGGCGGAGAAGCACAAGGCAGAGCTCAAGAAGCTCGCGGACAACGAAGAGCTTCGTCTGGCCGAGTTCAAGACTCAACGCTCGAACTGGGCCAGAACGGAGAAGGCCCTGCAAGACGTCTACGAGGCGATCAGGACAAGGTTGATGGTAAGTTGCTTCTTCTCTTGTGCACAATTGCCAACTGCCACAGGAGTCGGCTCCCGTCTTCTTATTCCTTTGTCTTTTTCTTGGTGCAGAGTTCTTCCCTGGCCACTCCGCCGCCGTCAGCCAGGCTATCGAAGCCCGGTGTGACGAAATGCGCCTAGTGGGCGTGGAGATTGCGCTCAATGCGCCACGGACCCTCAGCGAGCAAGTCCTTGCAGTGAAGGCGCGCTTGCAGCCGGCCCGCTGAATGGTTGGCCACCTGCAACGCACAGGATCCTAGGTGTTGGCCGCTCTCTGGCCAGATGTCCCAGCTCCGCGCACTCCTAGCCGGACTGCCGAGTGGCTGGAGGTGGCAGTCGGCCGCTTTGAGGCCTGGAAAGACGCTGCAGCAAGGGCCGGCACACGAGCGGCCTTGGAATTTGCCAAGGGCTGGTATCCCGACCAGGATCTTGCCCAATTGGCAACTTTCCGCTTGGAGGCTGAGCCCGAGCTGGCGGCGGTGTGGGGAGACCTCATCAAGCGTGCCGCCGCGATCGCCGACTATGCCGACACCGCTGTCTTCATCCCAGAGTTGGATGAAAACGGCCGTGTGGTGCTGCGCGCCTGATCAGTTTGGGCTGGACCTGGCAGCACCCGAGGAGCTGGACGAGGAGATTGCCTCGAGCGACGAGGGCGAGGACGAGGAAGGCGGCCCTCTAGAAGGCGAGCCACTTGTTCGTCCTCAACTCGACCAGGCTTCGACAAGCGGGCCACAAGGAACTGCGCCGTCTGCCATAGAAGGCGACCAGGCTGAGGTCCACCAGGCGACCCCCTCAATAGCCGGCGCAGCGGACTCCATGGCGCTGCCAGATCCGCCTACTGCTCCTTCAGCCTAGGCGGTCATGTTATCTTTCGTTTTTCTGTTTGCTCTGTAACCAGACAAGTGAGTCTTGCGCAATTCCACCCACTGGGTGTATCTTCAAACATTGTTGAATGGCGGTCGTGGGCCTTTTGCTATGTATATATTCTGTTAATCTCTCATATGTTTATGCTCTTTGCCGAGTGCTAGTCTTGGCATTGCCTTTTGTTCCTTTGGGTGTTTTCTTTTGCCGTCTCCTTTGACCGCCTTCCTGCCAGTCGGACAGCCACTCTGTGGTCTGTGGCTGGGTCAGGGACATGGCCATTTTCAGGATAGACAATTATCCTGCCGTCTGGAACATGGCTAGGTCAAGCTAGAACCCAGCCGGCCGGATGGTCAGTAGCCGGACGACTTGTCTCAAAGCCCGTCTTGGCCTATGCTTGCTTTTTTCCTTAGCCATTTTCATGTGGGCATCGCTTCTTGCCTTAGACTCCTGCCAGTCGGGCAGCCGCGTTCTGCGAGTCTATGACTTTTAGGCAAGAGAGGGCTTGGATGCCTGCACATTAATTGTTCGACTGTTGGAGAATTCAAACATAGGGCAAGGCGGCAAGCTCCCGGGCCGAATGGTCGGTCCTAATGCCGGGCGAAGGAATGAAATAACACATTCACATGCATAACCTTATCATATAGATAAAGGGGAGGGCAGTCCCCAAGTACTCCTCGGGGTGCCAGTTGTCTCTCAAAATACAGTAGATGGTACGATACATGCTGCATTTAGCTGTAAAAGCGATGAAGGAGATTCACATTCCATGGGCGCTCGGATTCTTTGCTTGAGTCATCTCGCTTGCGTGCTCTTGGCTTCTACGCGTCGATGAGGTAGTAGGAGTTGTTGCCTAGAACCTTGCTGATGATGAAAGGCCCTTCCCAAGGGGCCGAGAGCTTGTGCTGGCCGGCTGTCCACTGGATCAGGCGGAGCACAAGGTCCCCCTCGCGGAAACAACATGGCTTGACCCACCAGCTGTGGTAGCGGCGCAAGCCCTGCTGGTAGATGGCGGACCGGCCGAGTGCTACCAGCTGGGCCTCCTCCAATAGGTCGACGCCGTCTTCACGTGCTTCTTTTGCTTCAGCTTCCATGTAAATGGTGACATGAGGCGAGTCAAACTCAGCATCTGTTGGGATGACGGCCTCGGCCCCATAGACGAGGAAGAAGGGGGTGAAGCCGGTTGATTTGTTTGGCGTCGTTCTGAGGCTCTAGAGGATAGACGACAGTTCTTTGATCCAGCAGCCGGCCGATCGTTCCAAGGGTTCGACCAGCCGGGGCTTGATGCCGAACAAGATGAGGCTGTTTGCACGCTCAACTTGGCAGTTTGACAGCGAGTGAGCAACGGACGCTAAGTCTAACCGGATGCCCTGTGTTGCGCAGAAACGAGCCAAAGCTCCTTTGGCAAAGTTTGTGCCGTTATCGGTGACGATGCTGTGTGGTATGCCATATCGGACTGTGATGTCGGCGATGAAGGTCATGGCAGTCGGACCGTTGAGTTTCTTGATTGGTCTCGCTTCAATCCACTTGGTGAACTTGTCCACATCGACAAGCAAGTGAGTCATGCCGCCGCGTGCTGTCTTGAAGGGGCCCACCATGTCCAACCCCCAAACTGCAAATGGCCATGTGATGGGGATGGTCTTGAGTGCAGAAGCCGACAAGTGTTCCTTTGAGCTGAAGCGCTAACATCCATTGCATTTTTTGACCAAGTCCTTGGCGTCGTCCAAAGCAGTCGGCCAGTAGAAACCATGGCGGAAAGCCTTGGCGACGAGGGACTTGGAGGCCGCATGGTGGCCGCATTTGCCTTGATGAATTCCCCTCAAAATGGCCAAGCCCTTCTCCGGCTCTACACAGCGCTAGAACACACCGGTCACGCTGCGTCTGACGAGCTCTGATAACCCACAAGTGTAGGGGATTGCAATAGTTTTCGTGGGTAAAGTATTAAACCCAAATTTGTTGATTCGACACAAGGGGAGCCAAAGAATACTCTGAAGTATTAGCAGCTGAGTTGTCAATTCAACCACACCTAGAAACTTAGTATCTGCAGCAAGATAGTTTAGTAGCAAAGTAATATGATAGTGGCGGTAGCAGCAATAAAAGTAACGATAGCGTTTTTGTAGTTTTTGTGATAGTAGCAAGGAAAAGTAAATAAGCGACAAGCAATATAGGTAAAGCTCGTAGGCATTGGATCGATGATGGGAAATTATGTCGGATGCAATTCATCATGTAGAAGTTATAACCTAGGGTGACACAGAACTAGCTCCAGTTCATCAATGCAATGTAGGCATGTATTCCGAATATAGTCATACGTGCTTATGGAAAAGAACCTGCATGACATCTTTTGTCCTACCCTCCTGTGGTAGCGGGGTCCTATTGGAAACTAAGGGATATTAAGGCCTCCTTTTAATAGAGTACCAGACCAAACATTAACACATAGTGAATACATGAACTCCTCAAACTATGGTCATCACCGGGAGTGGTCCCGATTATTGTCACTTCGGGGTTGCCGGATCATAACACATAGCAGGTGACTATAGACTTGCAAGATAGGATCAATAACACACATATATTCATGAAAACATAATAGGTTCAGATCTGAAATCATGGCACTCGGGCCCTAGTGACAAGCATTAAGTATAGCAAAGTTATAGCAACATCAATCTCAGAACATAGTGGATACTAGGGATCAAACCCTAACAAAACTAACTCGATTACATGATAGATCCCATCCAACCCATCACCGTCTAGCAAGCCTACGATGGAATTACTCACACACGACGGTGAGCATAAGGGAATTGGTGATGGAGGAAGGTTGATGATGACGAATGGCGACGATCTCCACTCTCCGGAGCCCCGAACGGACTCCAGATCAGCCCTCCCGAGAGAGATTAGGGCTTGGCGGCGGCTCCGTCTCGTGAAACGCGATAATTCCTTCTCTCCTATTTTTTCTCTCCGAAACGGAAGATATAGGATCTGGGAATACGTCGGTGGAGCATCGGGGGGCCCTCGAGGTAGGGGGGCGCGCCCCCCACCCTCGAGGACAGGGTGTGGCCCCCCCGGTGAGGATCTTCTTGCATATATTTTTTATATTTTCTGAAATAATTCTCCGTTGATTTTCAGGCGATTCCGAGAACTTTTTATTCTGCACAAAAACAACACCATGGCAGTTCTGCTGAAAACAGCGTCAGTCCGGGTTAGTTCCATTCAAATCATGCAAGTTAGAGTCCAAAACAAGGGCAAAAGGGTTTGGAAAAGTAGATACGTTGGAGACGTATCAACTTTCCCAAGCATAAACCTTTGCTTGTCCTCAAGCAATTCAGTTGATAAACTGAAAGTGATAAACAAAAACTTTGAAAAACTCTGTTTGCTCTTGTTGTTGTAAATATGTAAGCTAGCATTCAGGTTTTCAACAAGATCATGAACTAACCACATTCACAATAACTTTCAGGTCTTAATACTACTCACATCAATGGCATAATCAACTAGCGAGCAATAATAATAAACCTCGGATGACAACACTTTCTCAAAACAATCATGATATGATATAACAGGACGGTATCTCGCTAGCCCTTTCTGAGACCGCAAAACATAAATGCAGAGCACCTTTAAAGATCAAGGACTGACTAGACATTGTAATTCATGGTAAAAGAGATCCAGTCATGATCATACTCAACGCAAATTAATAGTAATGCATGCAACGACAGAGGTGCTCTCCTACTGGTCCTCTTTGATAAGAGGATGACGACTCTGCATAAAAGTAAATAGATAGGCCCTTCTTAGAGGGAAGTAGGGATTTGCAGAGGTGCTAGAGCTCAATTTTTAAATAGAGATTGAATAACATTTTGAGCGGTATACTTTCATTGTCAACATAGCAACCAAGAATCTCGATATCTCCCATGCTACGCACATTATAGGCGGTCCCCAATCAGAATGGTAAAGTTAATACTCCCGCAACCACCAACAAGCACACTCCACGGCTAGCCCGAAACAACGGGTACCATCCAAACCAGCAACAGCCTTGAGGGAGTTTTGTTTAATTATTATGATTTTGAGCATGGGACTGGGCATCCCGGTTACCAGCCATTTTCTCATGAATGATGAGCGGAGTCCACTCATCATGAGGATAACCCACCTAGCATGGAAGATATAGACAACCCTAGTTGATACATGAGCTGTTCGAGCATACAAAACAGAATTTCATTTGAAGGTTTAGTGTTTGGCACATACAAATTTACTTGGAACGGCAGGTAAATACCGCATATAGGAAGGTATGGTGGACTCATATGGAATAACTTTGGGGTTTATGGAAGTGGATGCACAAGCAGTATTCCCGCTTAGTATAGGTGAAGGCTAGAAAGAGACTGGGAAGCGACCAGCTAGAGAGCAACAACGGTCATGATCATGCATTAAAATTAATCAACAATGAATGCAAGCATGAGTAGGATATAAATCACCATGAACATAAATATCATGAAGGCTATGTTGATTTGTATCAACTACATGCGTGAACATGTGCCAAGTCAGATCACTTAAGTCGTTCAAAGGAGGATACCACCCATCATACCACATCACAACCATTTTAATATCATGTTTGCATGCAAGATAGACCATTATAAACTCTCAGCTAATTAAGCATGGCATAAGCAGCTATGATCTCTAATTGTCATTGTAAGCATGTTTCATTCATAACAAGCTGAATCAAGAACGATGAGCAATCATATTTAAAAAAACAAGAGAGGTCGAGTTCATACCAGCTTTTCCCATTTCAATTAGTTCATCATATATTATCCTTATTGCCTTTCACTTGCACGACCGAATGGTGTGGATAATAATAATAGTGCACATGCATTGGACTAAGCTGGAATCTGCAGGCATTTGATACAAGAGAGAAGACAAGGTAATATGGCTCAAGGTTAAATCAACAACAAAGCATATGAGAGCCACTAAGCATTTTAATCATGGTCTTCTACTCTTAACCCCTAAAAAGAAAAAGAAACTATTTACACGGGAAAGCTCCCAACAAGCAAAAGAAGAACATGAAATCTTTTTGGGTTTTCATTTTTAGTTACTACTACAGGCAAAGAAAGTAAACTAGCTAGAAGCTACAACTAATATTTTTTTTGTTTTTCTGGGTTTTTCTAGCACACAAGAAAAAGGCTAAGAAAAAGAAAATGAAACTAAGCATGGATGGTACAGTGAAAGAGTGTGAGCACCGACAGCTAGAATAAGTGTGTGAACATGAATGGAAGTCGGTGAGAAACACGTACTCCCCCAAGCTTAGGCTTTTGGCATAAGTTGGTCTATGGCAAGTATTGGCCTGACGGATATCCAAATTTGTAGTTGGGGTCGTACTGAGACGCATTAGATGCTGCATGCTGAGCTGCAGCTCGAAGGCGGGTTGCCTCCGTCATGTTATAATAGGCATTTGCCTCCTCCATAGTTATAGACTTATAGTGTATCTTCCTTTTTCCTGAAAGTTAAACAAAGTAGGGGAGGAAGAACAATAGGGATGGCATGCTGCCAGTTAAAGATTATTCGATATTTGAGGGTTTGATTATCCCACTCTATAAACCGGTGACTATCCATAGCATGATAGTCTAAATAAACAGGAGGTAAAGGTTCATCATTCGTGTGCACAGACACACCAAGATAGCGGGCTATGCGGGTAGCATAGATCCCACCAAATAAATCTCCATGCAAACCATTATGGTGTAGTCTAGGTGCAACAAAGCTCCAAGATTATATTACCTATCACTTAGTACAGCACTCCCGAGAACACTAAGATCAGGGACACACATGTGACAAGCCTCATCATTACCGTTTATGCATCTACCGATAAAGAGAGCAAAGTAATGAATAGCAGGAAAATGTATGCTCCCCGTGGTAGCTTGTGTGACGTCCCTGGATTCCCCCAATGTAATACTAGCTAGGAATTCTCTAAATTCAGATTTGCGAGGATCACTCATACTGCCCCACTGTGGGAGCTAGCAGGCAACATTAAAATCCTCTAAATCCATGGTATAAGATTTATCATATAGGTCAAAGAGCACAGTGTGATAATTACGTGAAGATGAAAATTTAAACCTTCTCACAAAGCTATCAGTTAAGCCACGGTATTGAGGACACTTATCTTGTATGAAGTCCTCGAGGTGAGCGTTGCGCACAAATACGTAAAATTCATATTTGATGCCTGCTTGACCCATGAATTCATCTGACGACCTTTCACAAGGCCGCACATTAGCATCCCTCGGTGGTTCATCGTCCGGCTCACGGAACGCGAGCATCGATTCTTGCTTCCTTGAAGAACCACCTTGGAAGTTTCTCCTAGACATTTTTCTGAAATTTTCTGAATTTTTTAGTAACTTCAAAATAAAAGTTAACCAAACTCAACAAGATTGATAGCAATGACTCCTATAAGTGCCTAGAGGCTATATCATGCATTAGAACTACTTGGGACCAAGAAAATTTGACATGCAAGCTCAAGAACAAGGTCACCACAGCAATATAAATTTGGAACAAATAAAGCACCAGAACAAAAACTAATTGGACCAATGGGGGAGTCACATACCAAGGAACAATCTCCACAAATAGTTTGGTGAATGGTGCTTTGAGCAAGGAGATCGAAAATGGCAGCAAAATGAGCTAGAACTCGGGTTTGAGCTGGTTGGAGATTTTTTTGGGAGGAAGAAGAAGAGCATGGGTGAAAGGATAAGTGGAGGGGGGCCACGTGGGGCCCTCGAGGCAGGGGGCGCGCCCTGGGCAGGGGGGCATGCCCTCTGCCCTCGCGGCCACGTGTTGGCTCCCCTCGTTGTGTGTTCAGTGCCATATTTTCTTAAATATTCTAGAAAAAATCATATTTCATTTTCATGGCATTTGGTGAACTTTTATTTTCGGGATATTTTTTATTGCACGGATAAGTCTGGAAACAGAGTGACAATGCTATTTTTGTTTTATTTAACCTATTTAACAGAAAGTAAAGAGAGGGTACATAAGGTTTGTGCTATCTAGATTCACCTATCCCATGCTCATCAAGAGGAATCCATTAACAAGGTTGATCAGGTCTTGTTAATAAATTCTTTCCGAGTAACATGAAACCAGAGAATCCTCAATGGGGATATGTATGTCCCCAACAATAAGAATGTCATATGCCTTCTTGATAGTAGGAATAGGAAACTCAAAACCTCCAATAGTAATAGTTGAATTTTTTCCAATATAATTGATACTGTAGACCCGAGGTTGTTTCCTCGGGAAGTGTACCGTATGCTCATTACCATTGACATGAAAAGTGACATTGCCTTTGTTGCAATCAATAACAGCCCCTGCAGTATTCAAAAAAGGTCTTCCAAGAATAATAGACATACTATCGTCCTCGGGAATATCAAGTATAACAAAGTCCATTAGAATAGTAACATTTGCAACTACAACATGCACATCCTCACAAATACCGACATGTATAGCAGTTGATTTATCAGCCATTTGCAAGAATATTTCAGTAGGTGTCAACTTACTCAAGTCAAGTCTACGATATAAAGAGAGTGGCATAACACTAACACCAGCTCCAAGATCACACAAAGCAGTTTTAACATATTTCTCTTAATGGAGGAAGGTATAGTAGGTACTCCTGGGTCCCCTAATTTCTTAGGCATTCCACCCTCAAAAGTGTAATTGGGAAGCATGGTGGAGATTTCTACTTCAGGTATCTTTCTTTTGTTGGTAATAATATCTTTCATATACTTAGCATAAGGATTTGTTTTAAGCACATCAGTCAAACACATACGCAAAAAGACAGGTCTAATCATTTCAGCAAAGCGCTCAAAATCCTCATCGTCCTTTTTCTTGGATGGTTTCGGAGGAAAAGGCATGGGTTTCTGAACCCATGGTTCTCTTTCCCAACCGTGCTTCCTAGCAACAAAGTCTCTCTTATAATAACGTTGATTCTTTGATTGTGGGTTATTAAGATGGAATAATTGTATTGGTGCCCCTAGTTGGGTCACGCTCGACAGGTTTGCCCCTAGTTTTTCAACAATTGTGGTTTTGCCCAGCTCACTTCACTCGCCTTGTGTTTTTTCCCTTCCGGGGCGGTTCCGACCAATGAGCAGTCGCCACGTGGCAAACCGTGATTGGTCGGAACCGCCCTGGAAGGGCAAAAACACAAGGCGAGTGAAGTGAGCTGGGCAAAACCACAATTATTGGAAAACTAGGGGTAAACCTGTCGAGTGTGACCCAACTAGGGGCACGAATGCAAAAATCCCTATTAAGATCAACATCAGGTTCAATCTCTACACCATTATCATTGCTAGGTTGAGCATCAACATGAAAATCATTATTAATATTATCACTAGGTTCATGATCATTACCAGGTTGTGTCTCAGAATCAGAAATAGATATATCATTGGGATTCTCAGGTGGGTGATCTACATGTTCACAAGGAGCATGCAAAGTCTTATCATTTTTCTTTTTCTTCTTCTTAGAAGAACTAGGTGCATCTAAATTAGATCTCTGAGAATCTTGCCTAATTCTCTTAGGGTGGCCTTCAGGATACAGAGGTTCCTGAGTCATTCTACCACCTCTAGTCACAACTCTAATGGCATTATCATTATTCTCACTATTTAATTCATTGAGCAAATAATTCTGAGCCTTAAGTACTTGTTCTACTTGAGTGTTAACCATAGAAGCATGTTTACTAATAAGTTTCCGTTCAGTTTTAGCACTAGACAGATAATCACTCAAGTGTTCAATCATATAAGCATTGTGTTGTAATTATCTACCAACATAAGCATTGAAGTTTTCTTATTTCACAATGAAATTGTCAAACTCATCTAAGCATTGGCTAGCAGACTTACAACGAGGAATATCACCTTCATCAAAACTATAAAGAGAATTTACCTTTACTACCTGTGTCGGGTTATCAAGACCATGTATTTCTTCAATAGGTGGTAAATTCTTAACATATTCAGCTTTAATACCTTTTTCTTTCATAGATTTATTTGCCTCTAGCATATCTTCAGGGCTGAGAAATAGAACACCTCTTTTCTTCGGAGTTGGCTTAGGGGTTGGTTCAGGAAGTGTCCAATTATTTTCATTGGCCAGCATATTATTCAATAGTAATTCAGCTTGTTCAACTATTCTTTCCCCGAAAACACAACCAACACAACTATCCAGGTGGTCTCTGGAAGCATCGGTAGTCCATTATAAAAGACATCAAGTATATCATGCATCTCAAGAGGATGATCAGGCAAAGCATTAAGTAACTGGAGAAGCCTCCCCAAAGCTTGTGGGAGAATCTCTTCTTCAATTTGCACAAAGTTATATATTTCCCATAAGGCAGCTTGTTTCTTATGAGCGGGAAAATATTTAGCAGAAAAGTAATACATCATATCCTGGGGACTACGCACACAACCAGGATCAAGAGAATTGAACCAAGTCTTAGCATCACCCTTTAACGAGAAAGGAAATAGCTTAAGGAAATAGTAGCAACGAATCTTTCATCGTTGGTAAATAGGGTGGCTACATCATTCAACTTAGTAAGATGTGCCACAATAGTTTCAGACTCATAGCCATGGAAAGGATCAGATTCAACCAAATTAATTAACTCAGGATCAACAGAGAATTCATAATCCTTATCAGTAACACAGATAGGTGAAGTAGCAAAAGCAGGGTCATGTTTCATTCTAGCATTCAAGGAATTTTCTTTCAGCTTAGCTAATAACTTCTTAAGATCATATCTATCATTGCAAGTAAGAAAGTCTCTAGCAGTTTCTTCATCCATAACATAACCCTCAGGCACAACAGGCAATTCATATCTATTGGGAGTAGTTTCATCATCACTTTCATAAATATCATCAACATTTGCACTCTCCCTAACCTTAGCAATTTGTTCATCTAGAAATTCACCTAGTGGAACAATATCAGACATAAAGGTAGTTTCATCATACATAGCAGAAGTAGCATCATCAAGAACATACGACATATCAGATTCAATAGCAGGAGTAGGTGTCGCAAGTTTACTCATAACAGAAGGAGAATCAAGTGCAGAGCTAGATGACAGTTCCTTACCTCCCCTCGTAGTGGAGGGTAAGATCTTGGTTTTTGAGTCCTTCAAATTCTTCATAGTGATTAGCAGCTATAAATCCCAAGTGACTTAAAGAATAGAGCTATGCTCCCCGGCAACGGCGCCAGAAAATAGTCTTGATAACCCACAAGTGTAGGGGATCGCAACAGTTTTCGAGGGTAAAGTATTAAACCCAAATTTGTTGATTCGACACAAGGGGAGCCAAAGAATACTCTTAAGTATTAGCAACTGAGTTGTCAATGCAACCACACCTTGAAACTTAGTATCTGCAGCAAGATAGTTTAGTAGCAAAGTAATATGATAGTGGCGGTAGCAGCAATAAAAGTAACGATAGTGTTTTTGTGATAGTAGCAACGGAAAAGTAAATAAGCGACAAGCAATATAGGTAAAGCTCATAGGCATTGGATCGGTGATGGGAAATTATGTTGGATGCAATTCATCATGTAGAAGTTATAACCTAGGGTGATGCAGAACTAGCTCCAGTTCATCAATGCAATGTAGGCATGTATTCCGAATATAGTCATACGTGCTTATGGAAAAGAACTTGCATGCCATCTTTTGTCCTGCCCTCCCGTGGCAGCGGGGTCCTATTGGAAACTAAGGGATATTAAGGCCTCCTTTTAATAGTGTACCAGACCAAAGCATTAACACATAGGGAATACATGAACTCCTCAAACTATGGTCATCACCGGGAGTGGTCCCGATTATTGTCACTTCGGGGTTGCCGGATCATAACACATAGTAGGTGACTATAGACTTGCAAGATAGGATCAAGAACACACATATATTCATGAAAACATAATAGGTTCAGATCTGAAATCATGGCACTCGGGCCCGAGTGACAAGCATTAAGCATAGCAAAGTCATAGCAACATCAATATCAGAACATAGTGGATACTAGGGATCAAACCCTAACAAAACTAACTTGATTACATGATAGATCCCATCCAACCCATCACCGTCCACCAAGCCTACGATGGAATTACTCACACAGGGCGGTGAGCATCATGGAATTGGTGATGGAGGAAGGTGGATGATGACGATGGCGACGATCTCCACTCTTCGGAGCCCCGAACGGACTCCAGATCAACCCTCCTGAGAGAGATTAGGACTTAGTGGCGGCTCCGTCTCGTGAAACGCGATAATTCCTCTCTTATTTTTTTCTCCCCGAAACGGAAGATATAGGATCTGGGATTCGTCGGTGGAGCATCGGGGGGCCCTCGAGGTAGGGGGTGTGCCCTGGGAAGGGGGGCGCGCCCCCACCCTCGAGGACATGGTGTGGGCCCCCCGGTGAGGATCTTCTTGCAGATATTTTTTATATTTTCTGAAATAATTCTCTGTTGTTTTTCAGGCGATTCCGAGAACTTTTTATTCTGCACAAAAACAACACCATGGCAGTTCTGCTGAAAACAGCGTCAGTTCGGGTTAGTTCCATTCAAATCATGCAAGTTAGAGTCCAAAACAAGGGCAAAACGGTTTGGAAAAGTAGATACGTTGGAGACTGATACGTCTCAAACGTATCTACTTTTCCAAACACTTTTGATATTGTTTTGACCTCATTCTTGCATGATTTGAACTAAACTAACCCGGACTGACGCTGTTTTCAGCATAGCTGCCTGTATGGTTTTACTGTGTGCAGGAAAACGGATTTTTAGGTATCTCAGAAAAATCCACGAAAAATCACAGAAAATCCACGCACCCGAAGGAACCAGGAGCCAAAAGGTGAGCCAGAGGAGGGCCAGGGGGTGCCCAGGCACCCTGTGGGCGCGCCCCCTGGGCCGCGCCGGGGGGTCGCCTGGGTGGGGCCCACACCCCCTGGTGCCCTACTTTGCCTCGTATTTTTACTCGCGACGCGAAAACCCCAGATCAGAAGTTCTTTTTGCAGTTTTCCGTCGCGGAGCCGCCGCCACCATCTGTTCTTCTTCGGGAGGGCTAATTTGGAGGCTGAATTGGCCTTCGGAGAGGGGAGATCGTCGCCATCGTCATCATCATCACCACTCCATCATCCCTCCATGACTTCTCCCTCCATGTGTGAGTAATTCCCCTGCTGTGGGCGAAGGGGATGGTAGGGATTGGATGAGTTAGATCATGTAATAGTTTGTCAGATCGTTGGGGGCATATTGCCTATCATCTACTATGGTGTTTATCATCTTTGCTTCAACTCGTTATTCTTAATGCTTGACACTTAGGGCCCGAGTGCCATGATTTCAGATCTGAACCATATGTGTTTGCATGAATATATTTGTGTTCGTGATCCTATCTATGAGTTGTTTGCACCTATTACGGTTCGGAACCGGCGATCCCAAAAGTGACAGCTTGGGACACCAAAGGGGATCGTCCGTAGTTTGAGGATTACATGTATCCATTGAGTTCATTGCTTTGTTCCGGTGCTCTTTGACAAGAGCACCTTAATCTCCATAAGTTCCTTTTGGCCCCGTTCGTAGCGGGATGGTAGGACAAAAGATGTTGTGCAAGTTCTTATTGCAAGCACGCACAACTACCTACGGGATACATGCCTAATGTTTGATATTTGCCTAGATGATCATTACTTTTCCGTGTGCCGTGCCCCAAGTTAGAATCATGATATATCTCATCCATGCAGCGCCCAACCATCCATCTCCCTAGCCTACAGTGTTTTAAATCCTGCTTGTCACTAGTTGCTACTTTTGCCATTTACTTTTACTATTTACTTTTGTTGTTTACTTTTACTATCACTATCATCACTATCATATCACTGTTACCATTTATCTTTTGTTGCAAGTAAGTATATTTCAGGTGCGGTTGAATTGACAACTCAACTGTCAAAGCTTATAAATACTCTTTGGCTCCCCGTGTGTCGAATCAATAAATTGGGTTATTCTTACCCGCGAAGACTATCTCGATCCCTTACGATTGAGGGTTATCAAGTACCGTTTTCTGGCGCCGTTGCCAGGGAGCATAGCAATATTTACAAGTCTACTTGAAGTATCCTACCTGCTGCATTTCATCCACTATGGGTAAGAAAGGAGACCCCAAGGTTCCGATCTTACTATCCACTACAAGAAGAGGTACTGTTCTGAGCACTAGTTCTACACTTGATTCACCTTCCGTTATGAGTAAGTTTGCCTCACCACCACCACATGATGCTCCTACTGAATCTGTTAGTATGTCCGATACTCTTGATGATGCTTCTACTACTGTTGATGATATTAGTTCACTTGATTATGCTCTTGAGAAACAGATCGCTGCTGCTGCTAAAAAGTCTGGAATTGAAATTCCTATTACTCGCTACCCTATTGATGAAACTTATGATTATCCTGATTTGAGTAAACTCAAGGGGAGACTCCTTGATGATGATTACTATATGCTTGATGAAGATTTATGCAGGGAACTGACAGAGTTTTCTGGCTCTGACCCTGAAGTTATTAGGAAACTGTTTGAAAAACACTCTTTGAAGAACAAAACCATTCCTGATCCTGAATTTGCTACATCTCCTATATGCATTGATGATCCTGATTATGATTTCTCTGTTGATCTTTCACTTATACCTATGGTTGAAGCTGACCCCTTTTATGGCAGAGAAAATGATGATGCTATTGCACACCTAACAAAACTCGGTGAGTTGGGTGGCCTGTTTACCACAGATGAGAAGATACGATACTTTTATATAACCAAGCTTCTTCCTTTCTCCTTGAAGGAAGGTGCTAAAGCATGGTATGATTCACTTCCATGCGGTTCCATTAAGAGTCCTCAAGACTTAGCTCACTCTTTTGTTGATAAGTACTTTCCTGCTCATATGCAACATGCTGCTTTACAAAGAATTTATAACTTTAAACAGTTGCAGGATGAGTCCCTCCCTAAAGCTTGGGGGAGGTACTGCGGTCTGATTCGGGCTAGACCAGGACATGAAGTCCCTAAGAACGAATTAATTGATATATTCTATGCTGGTTTAACTGATGAATCCAGGTCCTATTTGGACAGTTGTGCTGGTTGTGTTTTCAGGAAAAGGACACCGGAAGATGCAGAAGATTTGATGGGCAGGATTGCCAAAAACCATGAAGATTGGTCCGTCCCTGAACCACCTCCACCACCAAAGAAGAGGGGCATGTTTGTTCTAAGCCCCGAAGATATGCGAGAAGCAAAGAGGTCTATTAAAGAGAAAGGTATTAAAGCTGAAGACGTGAAGAATCTACCCCCTATTGAGAAGCTGTGTGAGCCTATCACTCACCCTCCTATGGTAGAGGTACACTCTCTTTTAGATTTCAACGCAAGTGATATCCCTCATGGTAAGCCTCCTGATCAATGTTTAGATGAGTTTGATAATTTTATTATGAAACAAAATCATTTTAATGAGAGGATACAAAGTCAGTTGCATGATAATTCCCTTGCGATCAAAAGTTTGCTTGATGTTCTAGGTAGAACAATTAATGATGTTCAATGTCTTGTGAAGCATTTTCATATGGTTCAAACTCAGCTTGACTAAATTTCTAATGTGCAAAGAGATTTGCTTGCTAACAATGCCAAACAAGATAATTTGTAGCCTTTCGGGATTAAGACCCGAGGAGGAACTAGCACTCAAGATCCTCTCTACCCAGAGGGGCATCCGAGGAGAATCGAGCAAGATTCTCAAATGCAGGAAGAAGAAATTGTTGGCTCTCCAAAGAAGAAGAAGAAACATAAGGAGGCCGACAATTCTAATGATCCTATTGCAGATGAAGAGCCAGCTGTTGATCCCAACAGTGTATCTCTCTCCGATGCTGAGACTGAAGATGGTGCTGAACCTGAAGGTAAGGATAATGAGAAGAATGATCCGCCTGAAGTTCAAGAAGATGAAGCACCTGACAAACATAAGACTTACACTAAAGAAGACTTTATCGCGAGAAAACATGGGAAGGAAAGAGAACCATGGGTACAGAAACCCATGCCCTTTCCAGGTAAGTCCATCAAATCTAAAGAAGAAGAGCATTACAATAAGTTTTGTGAGTGGATTAAAACTCTTTTTCTTCAAATCCCTTTGACTGATGCTATTAAGTTACTTCCTTATTCAAAATATATGAAAGATATTGTCACTAATAAAAGAAAAGTCCCTAATGATGCAATATCTACTATGCTTGCTAACTACTCTTTCAGTGGCAAGATTCCTGAGAAGCTCGGTGATCCAGGTATACCCACCATTCCTTGCTCCATAAAGAATAATTATGTCAAAACTGCTTTATGTGATCTTGGAGCAGGAGTGAGTGTTATGCCTCTCTCTCTTTATGAGAGGCTTTGTTTAGAGAAACTAATTCCTACAGATATCTCCCTTCAGATGGCTGACAAGTCAACCGCTGTTCCGATAGGTATTTGTGAGGATGTTCCCGTAGAAGTTGCTAATTGTTTAATTCTTACTGATTTTGTTGTGCTTGACATGCCCGAGGATGGGAGCATGTCCACTATTCTTGGTAGACCTTTTCTTAACACCGCAGGTGCTATTATTGATTGCAATAAAGGGAAGGTTACCTTCCATGTGAATGATAAAGAACACACGGTATATTTTCCGAAGAAGATCGACAGGAGGCATGCCCTCAACTCTATAGAGAATATCGAGACCGTGAAGATTGGAGAATGAGACTGTCCACTACATGTGCCTCAAAAATACAAAACTATCATGGTGGGGACAATGTCCATCAAGGTAAAAGTTCAATGATTACTTCATAAGAGGTGAGATTTTTTGCTCTATATATCGCCTGTTTGTTGGTAAGACTTGATCAACCTTGCTAGCAAACATGTTTTATATAGATAAAAAGTTGAGCTTGTTATGTTTTCATTTGTTTTTAGTTTTTGTCCTACTTGCTGTACCAAGCATTTATGTTTTGAAGCTTCACAATACTACTCACTACTTCAAGTTTTCAGAGAGTTTCGCAGCTTTTTGAACTTCGAAAAAATTTCAACAGTGAAGTTTTCAGAAAAATTCCAGAAAAATAAAAATAAAAATTTCCATGTCGGGAGTGACCCAGTGGGGCCTGGGGCCAGCCAGGGGGACCCACCAGTGGCCCAGGCGGCCAGCTGGCGCGGACCAGCCCCTGGCCGCACCCACAGGGCACCTGGGGCCCACAGGACCCCCCTCCAGGTATGTCTTCTTCCTCTCTCTCTCTCTCTTTCTCCAAAAACGCGAGTTCTGCACTTGTTCTTGTGTTCTTGCTGTTCTTGGAGGCGATTCTTTGATCTCTCTCTACAGCCCCTCATTTGAGCTGAAATTTTGAGCAAATACTCCCTGGTATGTGACTCCTCCACCCCTCCAATTAGATTTCTGATTGGTGGCTTCATTTGTGAGTATTTAGTAGTTCTTGGTGCTGTATAGATGAGCTTGCATGCATATGTAGAAAGTTATTTTCCAAGTTTTGATTCAAGTTTATGCCTTGGGCAAGTGAGTTGAGTAGTTTGCCTTAAGTCACTTTGTTTTAATCCTCGTTTTTGTAAATTGCAATTTTTTTTCAGAAATGAGTTTGTTAGGAAGGGAAAAAGGGTGGCTTGAGAAGAGGAGGCCCGCACACTCTGATCGAGTTACTAGAGCCACAGCTTCACCATCGACTGCTAGGGTGAGCTATAATGAAGATCATGTGCCCCTGGAGTTATTGGAAGACACAAGTCCAGCACGTGCGATGACATTTCCATGTGATGAATTCCTTGAAGCTGCGGTAATCAAGGATGAGTTTTATAATCTTTGTGCTAATGCAGGTTTGACACGGCTCGTCACGAGCCGTGTTACCCAGTATAAAAAACTCACCTCCAGTTTCATTAACAGTTTTAGATATAATCCTGATTCAGGTGCTATTAAGTTTAAAATTTACAATGATCTTATCACCATGACTTTGGGAAATTTTTGTGAAATAATAGGTGTGCCGAACATTGGGAGGACGGCTAGGATGGCCACTCAGCCCTCCGAGCTGAAAACCGTTATCAACTCTCTCTGCAGCATGGGTACGAGGGATATTCATCGGTCGAAGATCTCCAACATCTTATTTCCTCACCTCAGGTATTTTGCATATTATATTGCCAGAGGGGTGTTAGCTCATGATAACACGAGCATCATTTCTGCTCCGGATATTGCTATCCTGGCAGCAGCCCTCTCAGGGAGGTCTGATTATAATCCGGGTGCCTTAATTGCTCGACGCCTTGCTATGAACGGTAACAAGGGGGACTTATATGGTGGCGTTTATGCCACACTTATCTTAGAACATCTTGGAGGCACCCCACACCCTGATGATAATCCTTTTACTTATTTAAGCTTTGATCTTGCTGCTATGAAAAGGCATAAGTTTGTTACCATGGGTTCTGAGCTTGATAATCTTGTTTATATCTTGCGTTTCGGAACTACCGCGGAACGCGAGATCTGTCTACCTGCACCTCTTTTGTTTGATTTTTCTCGCAGGAACGGATGGTCCTTTGATGTTGTCTAGTTCGATGAGTTCATGGTCCAGCATCAGTTTCATAACCCCATGGAGGGGGTTGTGCCCGACGAGGAGGAGCACGGTGAGTTACCACCTTTTCAGGGAGAAACCGCCACCGAGTTTGGTGAAGGTTCTTCCTCTGTTTGGCGTTCGGAACCTTCCTCGTGGGAGACTCCGAGGAGTTCGGTGTACGCGCCAGCATCCTTCTACGACCCTTGGACTCACCACCATACTCCCGGAGCAGGAGGCTCCTGGGGGCAGTAGCTGCTACCAACTTAGGCCAAAAGCCTAAGCTTGGGGGAGTACGTGCCCCTCTCACTTTTCCATTGTATTATCCGTTTTATTCGCTTTGATCTTTTCGAAGTTTTTGCCCGTTCTTCTTTATTTCTCTCTTTGCAAAAACAACAAAAAGATTTTCTCTTTCTTTTGCTTTTATTCAACCTTTGAAAAATCCAAAAAGATTTCCTTTCTCTCTTTAGTTTGCTTTGTTTTCAGAGTCCAGCTCGAGTCCGTGATGGCATTTAATTATATTTCCTATGTTCGATCGTGCAAGTGACAAGCAGTAATGACGAAGATCGACTGAAGGGAAGCAACAAGGAAGACCGGTATGAACTCTTTTTGTTTCTACTTTTGTACATATGCCTGTACTTATGATCTAGAGACCAGCTTGTAGCGACATAGTGCTATGTTTACAATGCTCTTCCAGTGGTTCATGCTTTCCTTGTGGCTAGTCTAGAATAACTAGAGTATATAATGTGTTAATGAAATGATCTACATGCATTGCATTGCTCATAGTTTGGTATACTAAGGTGGTATTTCCCTTTAGAGAATTTTTGGATTGACTTGTCACATGTTTACACATGTTTAAGACTAAAAGTCTGCTCTACCTTGATGATCTTTGAGTTTTAGAATAGTTATATCACTTTCATGCCCGATTCAATGTTGCTTTGTCGCTCTGCATGATTATGACCGTTATTGCTCTCTAGTTGGTCGCTTCCCAGTCTTTTGCTGAACCTCCACCTGTACTAAGCGGACTGACTGCTTGTGCATCCAAAATCCTTAAAACCTGTTATGCCATATGAGTCCACCATACCTTCCTATACATGGTATTTACCTGCCATTCCTAACGAAGACTTTCGTGTACCATCTCGAAATTAATCAAAAGCATTTCTCTTTTTGTGCCTCTGTTTTAGCTCATGAGGAAGTAGTAGTTAATTCATGATCTTTTTAAGTTGGACAAGTTTCACCCCTGGATTGCATGTCTAATGTGCAAACCCTTAATACGAGAAGGAACTGGCATAGAGTGCGCCCGGCTCAAAAAGATAATATAACAAACAAACCCTCCTTCATGCTTTGTTCATGAGAAATCAGAAAACTTTGGCGGTGATAAACAAAGGAGATTAAGAGGATGTGATCGTACTCATGCGGGAGCCGTTCCTCGAGACTTGTCCAGCTCAAGAAGTGATTGAGTTATCTGCTAGCATTCGTTGACGAAATATGCACCTCTCAAAAATGTTTTACCTCTGTTTTTTTATAAAAAAAACCAAGAGCTCTGGTACATGTTTAGTTTTTGTTTCCGACCACGGGTTTTCAACCTTGCCAACAAAAGCCACGGTTCGAGAGTCTCCACCCTCTTTCTTCAATGCACTAACTAGGAGAGCATAATTGTCATTCTGAGTGTAATGTGCATTGTCCCAAAGTATTACATTGTCTTCTGCATGCTTGTGATATGATTTATTCTGAAATCCTTAGTTCTAGTCTCCTTTAAGACTCTGGAGGAGTTTCTGCATTTATGTTTTGCTTCACTCATGGAGGCTAGCGAGATACCACCATAATATGCTCAAGCTATGTGCAATGTAATCCTGTCTTGATTGTCAGTAGTATATTATTTACTTTTAAATATTTGTGACTGGTTACTTGAAAGAAGGATTGCTCCTTGCATTGTCCTCATAGTACCGTTTCAATACTTGCTAGACTCTTTTCGTAGTACATGCTTATATACATCTAATGAAGCAAAAGAGTTTGTCAAAGTTTTCTTTGTCGCGTCCAGTTCGTTGAACTGAATTGCTTGAGGACAAGCAATATGCTAAGCTTGGGGGAGTTGATACGTCTCAAACGTATCTACTTTTCCAAACACTTTTGATATTGTTTTGACCTCATTCTTGCATGATTTGAACTAAACTAACCCGGACTGACGCTGTTTTCAGCAGAGCTGCCTGTATGGTTTTATTGTGTGCAGGAAAACGGATTTTTAGGTATCTCAGAAAAATCCACGAAAAATCACAGAAAATCCACGCACCCGAAGGAACCAGGAGCCAGAAGGGGAGCCAGAGGGGGGCCAGGGGGTGCCCAGGCGCCCTGTGGGCGCGCCCCCTGGGCCGCGCCGGGGGGTCGCCTGGGTGGGGCCCACACCCCCTGGTGCCCTACTTTGCCTCGTATTTTTACTCGCGACGCGAAAACCCCAGATCAGAAGTTCTTTTCGCAGTTTTCCGTCGCGGAGCCACCGCCACCCTCTGTTCTTCTTCGGGATGGCTAATCTGGAGGCTGAATTGGCCTCCGGAGGGGGGAGATCGTCGCCATCGTCATCATCATCACCACTCCATCATCCCTCCATGACTTCTCCCTCCATGTGTGAGTAATTCCCCTGCTGTAGGCGAAGGGGATGGTAGGAATTGGATGAGTTAGATCATGTAATAGTTTGTCAGATCGTTGGGGGCATGTTGCCTATCATCTACTATGGTGTTTATCATCTTTGCTTCAACTTGTTATTCTTAATGCTTGACACTTAGGGCCCGAGTGCCATGATTTCAGATCTGAACCATATGTGTTTGCATGAATATATTTGTGTTCGTGATCCTATCTATGAGTTGTTTGCACCTATTACGGTTCGGAACCGGCGATCCCAAAAGTGACAGCTTGGGACACCAAAGGGGATGGTCCGTAGTTTGAGGATTACATGTATCCATTGAGTTCATTGCTTTGTTCCGGTGCTCTTTGACAGGAGCACCTTAATCTCCATAAGTTCCTTTTGGCCCCGTTCGTAGCGGGATGGTAGGACAAAAGATGTTGTGCAAGTTCTTATTGCAAGCACGCACAACTACCTACGGGATACATGCCTAATGTTTGATATTTGCCTAGATGATCATTATTTTTCTGTGTGCCGTGCCCCAAGTTAGAATCATGATATATCTCATCCATGCAGCGCCCAACCATCCATCTCCCTAGCCTACAGTGTTTTAAATCCTGCTTGTCACTAGTTGCTACTTTTGCCATTTACTTTTACTATTTACTTTTGCTGTTTACTTTTAATATCACTATCATCACTATCATATCACTGTTACCATTTATCTTTTGTTGCAAGTAAGTATATTTCAGGTGCGGTTGAATTGACAACTCAACTGTCAAAGCTTATAAATACTCTTTGGCTCCCCGTGTGTTGAATCAATAAATTGGGTTATTCTTACCCGCGAAGACTATCTCGATCCCTTACGGTTGAGGGTTATCAGAGACGTATCAAGCTCTCTGTTCACTATTGTGTATGCTGACGCTTTGTGTTGCACTTGTCGAGCCAGGGTCTCATCTATGGGCAGCTTTCTTCTTAGGAGAAAGTTGAGGATGGGTTGCGCCCATGACAGTGCTGTGACCCCCGTTACCTTGACGAATGACACCAGGGTGGTTGGTCCGGGGGGTGGAGGGCCGGAATTAGCAGCCGCTTGCTGCGCTCTCGAAGTCCCCAGGCCGGCTACAGCAGTCCCCGGGCCGGGTGTTGGCGCTGCAGTCCCCAAGCCGCCTGCTGAGGTCTCTGAGCTGACTGTGTCAGTCCCCGAACTTGGTTCTGATGTCCCGGGCCGGGTGCTGGAACTGCAGTCCCCAAGGCGCCTGCTGAGGTCTCTGAGCCGATTGTGGTAGTCCTCGGACCGGGTTCTGAAGTCCTCGTTCCGGGTGTTGGCGCTGCAGTCCCCAAGCGGCCCACTGAGGTCTTCGGGCCAATTGTTGCAGTCCCGGGGCCAGATCCGGCAATTCCAGGGTCGGCTAGCATGAAGATTGACTCTGATTCTGGCGATGGCTGGATAGATGGCTTACGCAGGCAGTAGAGGGACACACCAGCTGGTATCGCTTGCTGGGTTGAACCAATTCGTGCCAAGGCGTCTGCTTGCTCATTGTCGGCCCGTGGCACATGGAGGAACTCACAACCATCAAAGTGTCCGCTGATCTGCTGGACGAGGAAACGGTAACTTGCCATGTTTGTATCCTTGGCATCCCAGTCGCTAGATGACTGCTGGACAACCAAGTCTGAGTCGCCATAGCACAGCACTCGGTGAATGCCAATCTCCTTAGCCTGGCGGAGCCCGTGAATGAGTGCTTCATACTCGTCCACATTGTTGGAGGCGGAAAAGTGGATTTGCAAGGTGTATTTGAGCTTGTCGCCTTTGGGGGAGGTGAGTACAATGCCGGCTCCTAAGTCAGTGCGCATATTTGAGCCATCAAAGTGCATCCGCCAATGGGTCGAGTCTGGAGCAGGCGGCAGGTACTGGGTTTCGGTCCAGTTGACGAGGAAGTCAGGCAATGCTTGTGACTTGATGGTAGTGCGGGGCTGGTAGAAGATGGTGAAGGGGGCCAACTCGATGGCCCACTTCGCCACCCGGTCTGACGCATCTCTGTTGCCCATGATCTCAGCAAGCGGGGCCATGGAGATGACCGTAACGGGATGCTCTTGAAAGTACTGCTTGAGCTTCTTGGCGGCAAAGTACATGCCTTAGCACATCTTCTGGTAGTGGGGATAATTATGCTTGGAAGCTGACAATACCTCACTCAAGTAGTAGACAGGCCTTTGGACCGGCAGTGCTTTGCCGTCTTCTGGGCGCTCGACGACGATCCCGGTGCTGACCACCCAGCTGGTGGCGGCTATGTAAAGGAACATGGGTTCCTTGTCTGTTGGCTCCGCTAGGACAGGTGGGGTGGTCAGTACTTTCTTTAGCTGACAGAAAGCCTTGTCTGCCTTGTCATTCCACTCAAAGCAGTTGGTTTTCTTCATCAACTGGTCTAGGGGGAGTGCCTTCTCACCCAGCCGGCTGATGAACCGGCTGAGTGATGCCAAGCACCCGGTGAATTTCTGGACGTCTCGCAGGCGGGTTGGTCTCTCCATCCTCTCGCTGGCCTTGATCTTTGCCGGGTTGCACTCGATGTCGTGTTAAAATACCACGAAACCAAGGAGCTGGTCCGCTGGCACCCCGAAGACGCATTTCTCCGGGTTTAGCTTGATCTGAAAGCGGCACAAGTTTTTAAAGGTCTCTTGGAGGTCTTCTAGAAGAGTACAACACTTCTCCGTCTTCACCACGACATCATCTACGAAAACGTGGACGTTTCTGCCTAGTTGCTTGAGGAGGCACTTCTGCATGCAACACTGAAATATGGCGCCGGCATTTCACAAGCCAAACGTCATGGTCAGGTAACAAAAGGCTCCAAATGGCATGATGAAGGCGGTCTTCAGGCGATCAGCTGGATCCAGCTTGATTTGGTGGTACCCGGAATACGCATCAATGAAAGACAGCAGCTTGCATCCGGCTGTGGAGTTGATCACTTGATTTATTCGCGGCAGAGCAAACGGATCTTTAGGGCAGGCTTTGTTGAGGCTGGTGTAGTCAATGCACATGCGCGACTTGTTATTCTTCTTCAGCACGAGGAAGGGGTTGGAGAGCCACTCTGGATAGAACACTTCCATGATGAAGCTGGCTACCAGCAGGCGGGCAACCTCTTCACCGACAACTCTTCTTTTTTCTTCGGACAGGCGGCGAAGCGGCTGTCTGACTGGCTTCGCGTCTTCTCTCACGTGCAGCATGTCCTCGGCGAAATCCGTCGGGACACCCGACATGTCCTTGGGGGACCATGCGAAGATCTCCCGATTCTCACGGAGGAAATCGACGAGCTCGCTTTCCTATTTGCTATCAAGGTTTGACCCTATGATAGCAAATCTCTCCGGGTGTGCTGGATCCAAGGCAATCTTCTTGGTCTCCTTGGCCGGCTGGAAGGAACCTTGAGGCTCCGCCTCCTTGGGATCAGATGGTATGGCCGGCTGCTCGCCAGCCATTGCCACCAACCGATCAAGGCGGCGCTTCTCTTCAGCAATGACGAGAGCTTCGGCCAGCTGGCTGCTGGTGGCGACACAAGCGACAGACTTCTCATAGTCGCTGGCTATGGTGATTATACCCTTGGGACCCGACATCTTCATCTTGAGATAGGCTAATGGGGCACTGCCATGAATTTGGCGAGGGCAGGACGGCCCAATATTGCATGATAAGGGCTCTCCAAATTCACCACTACAAACCAGACCGGCTCGCAGCGGAAATGCTTCTAGTCACCAAACAAGACATCTGTCTTGACCTTGTCGATTGGTGAGCAAGAGAGGCCGGGAACGATGCCTTGGAACACGGTCTGGGTGGGCTGGAGCTGCTTTTCTTTGATGCCCAATTTCTCCATGGTGTCTCGGTACATGATGTTGATGCTGCTGTCGCCGTCTATTAGAACTTGGGAGAAATGGCAGGCCCGCCTGTCGGTGGAGAAAGTTGCATCCAGAACCATGGCATAAGCACCCGGCGATGGCATGACGGCCAGGTGGTCAGTGCGGCTCCAGCTGATGGCATTTTCGGACCAATGCATGAATTATTGGACCTCTGAGGCAAAGGCATTGACTTCTCCGTGCTGTTGACGCCGACTGTGCCTGTCATCAACCTAACTGGTGAAGATGACGTAAGCCCCATTCTCCTCTGGACGAGTCGCCGGCTGCTTTGGAGGCGGAGGGGGCAGAGCCTCGCCCCGGGCAATCCGAGTGAGCCAGTGGCACTTCTGTGTGACGTGGTTTGACGGCTTCGCACCACTGTGAAACTTGCAGGGGGTGTCGAGAGTTTTCTCAAAGGAGAAGGTGGGGTGCCAAGCGGGATTGCCGCCCTTCTGGCGCTTGGGCCTGGCTTGGCCCTCCGGCTGCTGGCCCTCGACTGCTGCCACCAGCCGGCTATTGGAAGCCGTCGGGGG
>LR738710.1:715245844-715256174 GCA_902687465.1 Secale cereale | reverse complement strand
GGAAGAAGACAACGGGCCGGCCTGGTGGAGCATGGGCCGCTGGGGCCTGGGCCAAAAGAGGGAGGAGGAGACCCAGGAAGGCTAGAGAGAGGCCCAAGAGGGCGCGGCTGCTCTCTGTTTTAGTTCTTAGCAGAAAAAAAATAAAAGAGAAGAAAGAAAAGAGGAGGGGAGAGGAAAAAGATAGCACACGGGAGCATTTTTCTCGGGCATCATAAAAATGCCAGGGATTTAATAAAATAGGAGGAGGGTTTTTGGAAGAACCCCGATGCGACGGAAAGGAATTAGAGGGAGGTTTGACGGTGAAACTTGAATTAAAGAGGCATGGAGAATATTGCAAGTGTGTTGCGGGTAATTCCAAAGAAATGGAATAATATTTATATAGCTCCCTAAATATTGAGAGGCTTTTATATGTTTTAAAGAGAAGTCACCTTCCCTCGATTTAAATGAACCGAAGGTCCACACGATTTATTAGGTTGAGATGCAAAAAAATAAAATGACATGATGGCATGATGACATGATGCAATGCAAAAATAAAATAACACAAGCAAAATAAAACACACGGGCAACCCGGAACATCTGGAATCTTCGGGAATCTTCTGGAATCTTCTGGGACGTCGGTCTCGGGCGTCACAAGTCTCCCACACTAACAGAGGATCTCGACCCGAGATCCTAGAGATATCACCGGGTAAAAACGAAGAGGAAGAGGTAAAACGAAGTTGCTTCTTTGACAGACGAGTGAAACCAAAGAACCTTGAGAGGTTAAACAATCTTGAAAGAAAGAATACAACGGAGATGAACGAAGATGAAACACTCCGTTACAAAAGAGGAACAAGGAGCACTGTGAGAACCCTGAAGGTTGAAAGACATGAAACAAGAGCTTACGAACCAAAAGAATATGAAACTGCAATGATATAGCCAAGGAATAGGAATGACAGAATTTGGACAGCACTCCGTCTGAAACTGGAAGGAATTAATAAGAACTTGAGAAGATGGGATGATACAAGATGAAAACAACAACACACAGCCTCCGAAACAATTAAAAGAATGGCACAAGAGGTAAGAAAGATTCAGACAGCACTCCGGTTAAAAGAGAGTTAAAACTTGATAAGATGACGGAACTAGAATGAAGAATACAACACTCCGGTTAAATGATAAAAGAGAAAGAACATGATCTTGAAAAGAAAACAAGATGATGGTTAAAGAGAGCAATATCACAAAGCCTCCGGAATGAAAGAATAGAATATAGATCCAAGAAAGAAAAGAATGGAGAAGAAAATGACAACTTCTCCCACAAATGAATATGAAACACATCCTTACGAAGAAGGGTTGAACGGAGTTGTTGGAAAAATCAACAACGAAAAGAATAAGCTCGTTGTGGGCTTATGGAAACATCTCAAAATTAAGAGGTGACAACCAGCCACTAACTAAAACATTTGCTTGGATTGAGATCAACAAGGAGACGAAGAACTTATTTCACCGGAATGATAAAAGAAGAACTTGGGTCATTAATAAGCACCATAATATCAACAATCCTTAGGGAAAGCTTTTAGGTGAATTATAACCCAAGATAACTCCAAAGAATAAATTGAAGGGTTGGAAAGATCTCTTGAACAAAGAAAATGATGGTTTTAAATCTCTCATTCTTGATAACTCGTGAATCATAAAACATGAAGGAAAAATTATCAAGAATGACATAACACCATCTCAAAGACAAGGTAGAACGGATTGCAATTGGAAAGCATGATGAAGAAAGCTTGAGCTTCAACAAGAATCTTGATGAAGTCTTCGAGGATGAATTAAAACATGATGAACCACCATGAGATCTCCGGTAATGAAAGCATGAGAAGTGAAACATGAAAGAATAAGATTCAAGGCCTGCGATGAATAGATTGAGCTTGAAATGATATAATTGAAATAACTTGAAGCTCCGGGAAAAGAAGATGAACAACTTAGAACCGAGAATATGATATGATGAACAAGCTCCAGACAAAAGAATTAAATCACCTTGAAGGAATAAGAATAAGAATTATGTTATGCATCTCCTTCACCAACTAAATTGATGACAACCAAGGATTTGGCATACTACTTATTCTCGTTGGAAAGAATTAAAGAGAGATCTAGCACAAGCTGAGAATAGTCTTCAACGAACCACCGGTAGGATTGTAAAAAGAACAAATGAATTAAAATGGTAACAACGGAAGGTATACTTGAAAGAACCACCGTAAAAATATGGAGACGAACGAAGAGACATCGATGAAGAACATTTGGAGGACGAGGTTGAAAACTGAGAACGAAGAAATCTTCTGAAATGATGGCCTTCGGAGGATCACAAAGAAAAGAATTCATGAAATGCTTCGGATGGGTATAAAAGAATTCCTCACAATCAAAACAATAATGAGGATGGCATGAAGCTAGAACCACGAATCTTCAAGAGAAGGGCCAAGAATTAAGAGAAACACTTCTCCGGTCTCCAAATGTTGAGAATGAAGACGGGAAATGCCATAAGAATTGTTGAGCACTCCGGAATGAAGAATTAAAAAGGTTGAACCAATGATGAAAAAAAGAATTTGAAAGCGATCTTGGAGAAGGCATGTGACTGATGGGAATCATTCTTACGTCACACTTTAAAAGGAATTTGAGTATAACTCCGGAAAAAGAAGAGTCAGGTAAGATCCTGGGAAAAGACCTGTGGGTTAGGGCCCACTAAAGAAATCACCGTTGGAAAAGATTGCTTAAGAGATATTGCACCGGTTGAATTAAAATGACTTGAATAAGGAGGCAAAGCTCAAAATAATTTGAACGGATTAAGAATGGAATTATGAATCTTCAGCACTCCGGATAAGAATAACAAGAGGAGAATGATTAATTGGTGCACCGGAATAAGAAAGCATTGTGAAAAGAGGAAAAGGATAAGATCAACACCGAAATCTTGAATTACATCCACCGAAAGAATTAGAGAACAAAAGAATGATGAACTTTAAGCTCTTGAGCATCTTCACGATAAATCACCGGATAAGAACATTGATGGAAAAGAATGAAGAAACATCACATGAATAAAATGGATACTTCATTTAAGAATTCTTGCTCTGAGAAGAAGAAGGGTGGGAGGGTGGGGAAAAGCAAAGATAACTTGAGACGAACAAAATGGACACCGGTTGAAAAGAATTTAACATGACCATCTTGATGATCAAGAAGAAGTAGCACTCCCATAGAATTATGAGAACACCGATTAGGAAAGGTCTGGAATCAACATTTGACATCGAAGCAATTCAAATACCAGAATCACAACAAGAACAAAGGATAGATGTGTTGCAGCATGATCTTCACAACATCATTCGAACAGAGGATTGAACGAATGAATTCCACAGGTACATCAACTGGTCGAGAAGCCACTTGAAGAACAAAAGATAAATAAAAAGGAACAAGGATCAGATAGAACAAATACAAGATAGAAGCTTCGTTCGACATCTTCGTGCTGAAAGCTCATGGAACGTGTTACAAAAGGGTTTTGTCATCCCCGGATCAGCATAGCCAAGGATCCTTTAAGATGCAACTCCCGATCAAAACAAGTCCATAAAACCACTTCACTCAATGTAGAACCCCAAACTTCAATCGTGCATCCGTTGGAAGAATGCCTAGAACTACTAGATGAACCCACCTATAGATTTCCGAAAGTTTCCAGTTATGCAATCAGGTGTTGGGGATACACGGGAAGCACCGCGCAATCAACTCTAAACCTACATCCAGGTGTATCCATCCTTCAACACATAACCAGTCTTTCTCGGAAACTGTTTACCTCGGACCTTCGAAAAGCATCCACTATAACAAGCTATGGCAATACTCTCGAACTACCTCCCCAGTACTGGGTGATGTCGGGGTTATCTTGCCACTGGCCGTATAGGAGAGATTTTCGATGTCGGCCGTCTTAAGTATTTAGTACTGCCGCGATATGCTTGTGTCAATGATACCCCGAAGCTCAACTCCTCGGTAACAGGAGGCATCGGGAACAATATCCTTGTCACAAGAACATCGAAACAATCCCAGAATACTCGCGGGATCCTAAAAAAAATTTGGTGCAATTTTTGAAAGTAGAAGAGAAAAGAGTAATCGTCAGGAGTCCTCACCAGAGAGAAAGGGGATGAGAAGCAAAGAAATCCTACTCTTCGATATAATATAGGACTCAAAACATTTTCAGTGTGTGCCTAGACTCAACCGTCAACGATTCGATCAAACAGTGGGGGCTTCTAGGTCGGAGAAGGCTCTGAATACCAACTTGTAATGCCCAGGATGGAGTTATACCTCCTACGTGTCGAGGCACGACTTAAAGGCATAAATCCATCCTAGAATGATCTCAAGTTTGGTATCTTTGCACGACTCATGTAAAAGAGGGATTAAACTGTAAAAGGAGATAGTTGGCTTACACTCGCCACTTCACACAATACATTACATAAGCAATACATCATTCAAAACATCACAACCCGACTACGGGTGAAGATCCAAAAGAAAGATACCAAAACAACATAAAGCCACAGGTCAGGATCGAATCCTAGTAGAAACCACTACTGACTATCGAAACGTCACAAGCAAATGGCCACACTCTTCAACGAGCTCCTGGTGAAGAGCTGAACCAACTCCTGCATCAAACTCGGCTGAACCTGCATCTGGTGTGGTGAAGTAACTGTGAGCCACAGAGGACTCAGCAATCCCGTTCCCGGGTAACAAGACTATTTAAGCCTTGGGTGAGGAACAAGGCTGGAGAAAGAATAAGAGGTGAAGGAACAAACAAGAGTCTGCAACAGCAACTAGCACTAACTTACGCAAAAGAGAGCGAGAAGAGAAGTGCATCGGTCGAAAGATGATCACGAAGTGATCCTAGCTAAAACCGGTCAAACATAACCCCACCGTGTTCAACTCCCGAATCCCTATTCGGAAATTGACAGTCACGGAACACACGCTGGTAGTGTATTGAAACATTGTGTCAAGTTATCTACAACCGGAATTAACAAGCTCCCATCTGCCACATAACCGCGGGCACGGCTTTCGAAAGTTCAAACCCTGCAGGGGTGTTCCAACTTGGCCCATCACAAGCCCACGATCCGCGAAGTCGCAACTCCATAGGTGGGAAGACCCGAGTATCCTCGGAATCCCGTGCTCAAGTTAAACCGAACTAAGGTAAGGCTAATCCAGCAAATCCTCCCGGCGTGTCGACACCCTGATAGTAGCCGCGCGTATCTAGGTCTCAGGACACGACCGGATGGGCGAAGCTACAGGACCCAAACCTCGAGTTGCCTCGTGGTGGTTCCCGCAGGCTCCCCGTTTGGACCAACACCATCGGCACTGGCCCCCCCTGCTATGTAGAAATAAAGGATCCTCGAGGGAGCGACCCTCTATGCAAATTTAATTAATTAATTAAGTTGTTATTATGAGGCAAATAGTACCAAATGTTGGGACTTGCTGGAAAAGACTTAGCACTTAGCGGTTTATCAAGGGGGTCCCATACACCCCAACCGTGTTAGGAACGCATAATCAAGGAACATAACACCGGTTTATACGGTTCCTAACAGCATGAGTGGAACAAAACACCAAGCAAAAAGGCTTAGCCTTCCACCCTGCCAGTATATAGATGATTTCATTTTTAAGCATTTATATAGTGTGATATAACCCAACCAAACTTCAACATGAAGCAAGCATCTTCAATCTTCACCTGCAACTAGCAATGCTATAAGAAGGGCTGAGCGAAGCGTACTTAGCCAAGCAACGGTTTGCATAGGTAGGGTGGTTAAACATGGCAATTGGTTACAAGTAGGAGGCTGACAAGAAAACATGGGCATCGAGGCAAAACTATAGATCGAGACTTCTAGCAATAGGCAAAGATAGTAATGGTATCCGGGTTCGGTCATCTTGCCTGGGATTCCACAAGGGAGAAGAACGGATCCAAGAAGAAGACGGAGCAACAGTCGAGCGGATCCTCACAACTCCGGAACGAAACCGAAGCTAACAAGAGAAGCAACCGGAAAGAAAGAAACAACACGGTAAACACACAAACATAAACATGGCATACGATGCACATCCAAGTATGATGCATGTCCGGTTTAAATATGCATTGCATGGCAAAGGTGCACAAACAATTACTACAAGTTAAGTGGAGCTCGATATGCAACGAGTTGCATATTGACGAAACACCACATTTAGTTATTTAGTTGACTCTCGTTATTTACAAAACAAGGTTAAAAGTTTTTAGCATGGCAAGAGGTGAAACATAATAAAACTACACTAACTAGGCAATTTTAAATGAGGCCGGAAGAATAACAACAACATCTCCGGAAAATCCCCATGAGCATGTTTAAATAATTATAAGCAACAACAAATTAACATATATAATGTTGTTAAATGATGCGGATGACATGAACAAGTTTATGCAAGTTTAAAAGGGTTGGCATAAGAGATAAGAAGCATTTGTCATCGTGGTGGAAAGAAAGGGTGCCACGGCAACGATCCCGAAAATGATGCCACGGCAACATATCGGTACCGGTAACTCGTTGAGAGTCCGGTGCAAAAGATAGACGGCGTGAGCGAGTCAAACGAGATGAAAGGTGGGCGATCCCGTTGCCGGGTTCCCACGAGTCGGTGACGAGGCAACCGAGGAGCTCAACAAAAGGTCGGAACGGGCACGAGCACACACAAGGGAGACATTTCATACAACACAACAAGCATCCACGGGGTCGCGTCTCGGGGTTATACCTTCGAAGCGTTCTCTCTCGAAGCGGTTCGAGAGCGTCGAGGAAGTAGCCGTAGTAGAGGAAGTAGTGGTACACGGGGCGACGGTAGTGGTACATGATCGTAGTGGGAAGTAGTTGTTCCGTTCGTCTTGGCGGTTCCACGACGGCGGTAGTTGTTCACGGTCATCGGTAGTCGTTCGGGGCGTCGTGGTACTCGGGGTTCCCGTTTGCGACGGTAGTGGAAGTAGTGGAACTTGACGCATCCGAAGAGGTACTTGACGAGTCGGTCGCGGAACTTGTTCCCGGAGGTGTTCACGAGCTTGTTTTTCCGTAGATGTTCGGTTCGTCGAGGTACTTGGTCGTAGGGGTACTTGCGGGGTCATGTAGAGGTACTCGGTGTCATCTGTCCAAAATTACAGCACGGGCAACACACACAACAACAAAAAAAACAACAGCAGCAAAACAAGGCTGCACGGAGACGAGGCCACGGCTGCAGCAAGATCTCGCGCGCGGACGGAGGGAGACAAATCCGGCGAGGCAGGGAGCTCCTTGGTGAGATGAAGAAGGAGGCCGTCGGGCTCGGGGCGTCGGGGTTGCAGCAGCTCCTCGGAGGGCTTGGGGCGGCCGGGCTGGACGAGGTGAGGCCGCGGGAGAGGGCCGGCGCGGCGGGGCCGTTGCCCGCGCGGAGGAGGCCGCGGGCCTCTGGTTGCTGGCGCTGGACGGTGAAGCCGGGGAGGAAGAGGCCCTGCGGCGGAGCTCGCGAAGAGGCGCTGGGCGCTGGACGGTGAAGCCGGGGAGGAAGAGGCCCTGCGGCGGAGCTCGCGAAGAGGCGCTGCTTCACGGCTGCCTGAGGACGGCCGCCTGGGGAGGCGCTGCTCCGGGCGCTGGAGCCCTGGACGAGGGGAACGGAGGGAGCAGGTCCGGCCGGCGCGGGCGCTCTGGAAGGAAGGGGGGCGCCGGCCTGGGCTCCTGGCCGCGCGCTGGAGGCAGAAGGCAGGGCGGCCTCAGGAGCGGAGGAGAGGGGCTCGAGGCCACGGCGAGGGATCGGTCTGGGAGTTCGCGAGGAGGAGAGGCGACGAGAGAGAGAGAGGTCGACGCGCTAGGGAGAAGGGAGGAGCGGTCGAGGGAGACTGGAGGGATCGGGAAACGGGGCTGCGGGATCGGGCAGAGAGAGACGAGGGGAGAGTGGCTGGCGGCGGCTTGCGGAAGGAGGAGCGGACGAGGGGTGAGGAGAGTAACGGGCTAGGGTTTGGAAGAAGACAACGGGCCGGCCTGGTGGAGCATGGGCCGCTGGGGCCTGGGCCAAAAGAGGGAGGAGGAGACCCAGGAAGGCTAGAGAGAGGCCCAAGAGGGCGCGGCTGCTCTCTGTTTTAGTTCTTAGCAGAAAAAAAATAAAAGAGAAGAAAGAAAAGAGGAGGGGAGAGGAAAAAGATAGCACACGGGAGCATTTTTCTCGGGCATCATAAAAATGCCAGGGATTTAATAAAATAGGAGGAGGGTTTTTGGAAGAACCCCGATGCGACGGAAAGGAATTAGAGGGAGGTTTGACGGTGAAACTTGAATTAAAGAGGCATGGAGAATATTGCAAGTGTGTTGCGGGTAATTCCAAAGAAATGGAATAATATTTATATAGCTCCCTAAATATTGAGAGGCTTTTATATGTTTTAAAGAGAAGTCACCTTCCCTCGATTTAAATGAACCGAAGGTCCACACGATTTATTAGGTTGAGATGCAAAAAAATAAAATGACATGATGGCATGATGACATGATGCAATGCAAAAATAAAATAACACAAGCAAAATAAAACACACGGGCAACCCGGAACATCTGGAATCTTCGGGAATCTTCTGGAATCTTCTGGGACGTCGGTCTCGGGCGTCACATATCATGCTTATCTTATTAAGAGAGTTTGCTTCCGTTGCATTGGTTGATATGTCTATGATAAAGATGCTACGTGCATAATGGCGCTTAGTAGTTCATGTTTTCTTATGGTTAGTCTCAAATAGCTGGGGGGTTCCCAATGTGTTATTGGAATACCAACATGGTTTGTTTGCCTATGATGTGGTATGGTTTAGTAATATCTTCCTCCAAAGAATTTATTTTGATTGACTTGGCATATGCTCACGCATATTTAAGACTGTAAAGAAAGTCTGTCAAGCCTTGATGATCTTTTGTTTCTGAGTAGCGATATAACTTCCATGCCTGATTCAATGTTGCTTTGTCGCTCTGCATGATTATGACCGTCATTGCTCTCTTAGTTGGTCGCTCCCAGTCTTTTGCTAACCTCCACCTGTACTAAGCGGACTGACTGCTTGTGCATCCACATTCTTTTAAACCAGTTATGCCATATGAGTCCACCATACCTTCCTACATGGTATTTACCTGCCATTCCTAACGGAGACTTGCATGTACCATCTCGAAATTATTCAAAGAGAAGCATTCCTATTTTGTGCCTCTGTTGTAAGTCCATGAGGAAGTAGTAGTTAATTCATAATCTTTTTAAGTTGGACAAGCTTCACCCCGGGATTGCATGTATAATGTGCAAACCCATAATACGAGAAGGAACTGGCATTGAGTTCGCCCGGCTCAAAATTAATATAACAAACAAACCCTCCTTCACGCTTTGTTCATGAGAAATCAGAAAACTTTGGCAGTGATAAACAAAGGAGATTAAGAGGATGTGATCGTCCTCATTCGGGAGCCGTTCCTCGAAACTTGTCCATCTCAAGAAGTGATTGAGTTGTCTGCTAGCATTGGTTGACGAAACATGCATGATCTAAAAAAAATTATTACCTCTGTTTTAAAACCAAGAGCTCTGGTACATGTTTTGTCTTTGTTTCCGACTACGGGTTTTCAACCTTGCCAACAAAAGCCACGGTTCGAGAGTCTCCACCTTCTTTTAAAAGCACCAACTACTGAGAGCATGATTGTCATTCTGAGTGTAATGTGCATTGTCCCAAAGTAGCATTGTCTTTTGCATGATTGTGATATCGTTTATTCTGAAATGATTGTATCTAGTCATCACTTAAACCTTGGAGGTGCCCCTGCATTTATGTTTTGCTTCACTAAAGGGGGCAAGCGAGATATCACTTTATCATATTTGCACACCATGTTCATTACAAATCTATTTGATGTTTCAGTATCATGTTGTAAAACTTTCTGTTCTTTGTGATTTTCTCATGAGGAAACTTAATTACTATAGATTCATTGTCTCAGTAAGCTTTTGTCATGTGACTATGAAAAAGTCCTATATGGTTAATAGCATGTCACCACAGAAATTATTCTTGTTATCATTTACCTACTCGAGGACGAGCAGGAATTAAGCTCGGGGATGTTGATACGTCCAAAACATATCTATAATTTATGCTTGCTCCATGCCTCTTTTGGGTGATATTGCTATGATATTTATACACTTCCATACACTTTTGATCATATTTGGACTAACCTATTAACACAGTGCACACCAGTGCCAGTTTCTGTTTTCTGCTGTTTTTGTATTTCAGTTTTTCCCATTACGAGAACTGCCAGAAAAATCCCGAAAAAATTATATAAAAAATCAGCGTTCCAGAAGGTTCCCGGTAGCCAAAGTACAGCCGGGGGGGGGGGGGGGG
>LR738710.1:715162389-715245748 GCA_902687465.1 Secale cereale | reverse complement strand
GCTCCAGGCGCCCTGGTGGCGCGCCCCCCTGGCCGCGCCGGGGGGGCGCCTGGGCCCCCCGAGCCTCGTCTGGTGCCCCCCTTTGGCATATATTTAGACCGTCTCCCAAAACCCTCGGAACGGAAACCCTTCTTCGCGATCTCATCTCTGTTCCGCCGCCGCCGCCGCTTCCAAGATCGGGAGGACCAGGAGAACTCTTCCCGTCACCCTGCCGGAGGGGAGGATCACCACCGGGAGCTTCTCCACCACCATGGACGCCTCCCGGATGAGTTCTGAGTAGTCTCCCTTGGACCATGGGTCCATGACCAGTAGCTATGTGATGTTCTCCTCCCGTTCTTGTGCTTCACTAATTAGTCCTCGTGAGCTGCCCTACATAATCGAGGCACATATGTAATCCTTATGCTGTTGCTATGATGAGTTTGCTGGGATCCGATGGATTATGAGATTATGTTCAGATTGTGTTTGAGTAATATATTTGATTCACTTCTTTTATATTTATGTTTGTAAGTAATTCTTGCATGTTCTCTGTTGTTATTTATTGCTTTGGCCAAGTAGTAGGTAGTGACTCCAAGAGGGAACGTTATGCTTGATTGTGGGTTCATGCCCCTCGATGACTAGCTTGAGTGACAGAAACATGAGTCTAGGGGATGTGCTGTTGCCACAAGGGGGAAAACAACGGTGCTTGTGCCCGCGGGTGCAAGGATTGTTTACTTTACGCAAAGTTCTTTTAATGCAGTTGTCTGTTGCTTTGAGTTTACACTATGGGTGGGACTCACAACTTAATACCAGCGAGATGTTCTGGATAGATATCTCAAGGTGGATGATTAGTAGTAGATGCAGATGGATTTCGGTCTACTTACCTCAGTGTACCGCCCATGCTTTGAACCTCTACCTTTCTTGCAACTTAGTCAGCATTGGTTTGCGCACATGGTCCTGTCAATTGCCCAGCTGTAATTCGTTTACCTCACATAGCTGTTTTATCGTCTTTTGGGAGAGAGACATCACTAGTGAACATCATGAGACTCCGGTCCATATTACCATCATTGATCACATCCGCTATTTACTTTCCGCTTTTTACTTACTATTGCAATTATATCTATCATTACTATCACTTGTGTTTGATCCTTTGTAAACTACAAGGCCGGAGGGATTGACAACCACTCTATACTCGTTGGGAGCAAAGTTATTTGTATCTGTGTGCAGGTCCACGTTGATTGCTAATATCTGGCGCCGTTAGCAGTTGACACCTTCTTGTAGAAACTGGGAGTCTCAGGGAAATCGATCCTTGGTATTGCTAAGGGAAAACTTCCGCTACACTGCATCTCAAACCTTCCACTTGGGGTAACCAACGAGGGGCGAGAAGCCATCACCCCCCGATGGCCATCTTCTCCTATATGAGGTGTTTTGACCTTAAAAAAATAATAAGGAGGCTTTCGGGACAAGACGCCGCCGTCTCGAGGCGGAACCTTGGCGGAACCAATCTAGGGCTCCGGCGGAGCTGTTCTGCCGGGGATACTTCCCTTCGGGAGGGGGAAATCGTCACCGCCGTTATCACCAACAACTCTCCCATCTTGGGGAGGGTTATCTTCATCAACATCTTCACCAGCGCCATCTCCTCTCAAACCCTAGTTCATCTCTTGTATCCAATCTTTGTACCCAAACCTCAGATTGGTCCCTGTGGGTTGCTAGTAGTGTTGATTACTCCTTGTAGTTGATGCTAGTTGGTTTACTTGGTGGAAGATCATATTATGAGATCTATTATGCATATTAATACCCCTCTGATCATGAACAATATTATGTCTTGTGAGTAGTTACTTTTGTTCCCGAGGACATGGGAGAAGTCTTGCTATAAGTAGTCATGTGAATTTGGTATTCGTTCGATATTTTGATGAGATGTATGTTGTCTCTCCTCTAGTGGTGTCATGTGAACGTCGAGTACATGACACTTCACCATTGTTTGGGCCTAGGGGAAGGCATTTGGAAGTAATAAGTAGATGATGGGTTGCTAGAGTGAGAGAAGCTTAAACCCTAGTTTATGCGTTGCTTCGTAAGGGGCTGATTTGGATCCATATGTTTCATGCTATGGTTAGGTTTACCTTAATACTTCTTTTGTAGTAGCGGATGCTTGCAATAGAGGTTAATCATAAGTGGGATGCTTGTCCAAGTAAGGACAGCACCCAAGCACTGGCCCACCCACATACCAAATTACCAAAGTACCGAACGCGAATCATATGATCATGATGAAAACTAGCTTGACGATAATTCCCATGTGTCCTCAGGAGCGCTTTCCTTCATATAAGAGTTTGTCCAGGCCTGTCCTTCGCTACAAAAAGGATTGTGCCATCTTCCTACACCTTATTTACTTTTACTATTTGTCACTTGCTACCAATTACCTTATCACAAAACTATTTGTTACCGATAATTTCAGTGCTAGCAAAAAATACCATACTAAAAACTACCTATCATTTCCTTCTGCTCCTCGTTGGGTTCGACACTCTTACTTATCGAAAGGACTACGATAGATCCCCTACACTTGTGGGTCATCAGCCAGCCGCCCCCTGGTGGCTCGCTGACGGGTGGGCCTGCCGCCTGCAGGCCGCACCGCCTCCAGGTCGTGGGATCATGGCTTCTTCTGACCAAGGCGAGGTCACAAGTAACATGGCTACATTGAGGCGCCGGCCACATGGTGTCCTCAAGGTACACCCACACTGTAGCCACTTGGATTTCCGGGGGCAGACTCCACTGTAGCCACGCTCTAGTCTTGTCGTGGATCCCCAGCGCACAATCCAAGGGGGAGGCACGGGGCCAGCTGCTAGATGCTGGCTGCTCCGCAGCCGCCTGTTGGTGATTCGCCACCTGCCACTTGCCGGCTACTGGGGCCTGGCGGCCCTAGGAAGCGGCCTGATGAGCAGGCGGCCGAAGGATGGCAGGCGTCCTTAATGTCTTGAAACGCCATGGGTGGTCGATGAACACACCCGTGGTCAATATCTCCGACATTCTTCGAGCATTAGTGAGGGTGTGGCTTGCAAAGTAAATAAGATTAAACTTCTCACCTCATTATTGTCACAAAACTGCACTTACCACATAATCATCTATTTTGCAGAACCTCAAAAGGCATGTCCCAGTCTGGAGGTGTAATGATAGGAACATTATGTAGATCATGCTTTAGTTTTTCAAAGGCACTTTTACACTCATCAGTGAAAGTGAAGGGAATGTCTTTCTACAAAAGGTTAGTCAAGGGTTTCGAAATACTAGAGAAATTATTAATAAAATATCTATAGAAACCGGCGTGGCCGAGTTAACTCCTTATTCCTTTAATATCACGAGGATTAGGGAGTTTCTCTATGGCAGCTATCTTTGCTTTATCAACCTCTACGGCTTTACCAGATATTTTGTGCCCCAAAACAATACCTTCATTGACCATAAAATGACATTTCTCCCAATTCAATACGAGGTTAGTGTCCTCACATCTCTGCAAGACTTTATCAAGATTGTGAAGACAATCATGAAAAGAAGTTCCATAAACTAAAAAATCATCCATGAGGACTTCCATCATTTCTTCGACAAAATAAGCAAAAATAGCATGCATGCATCTTTGAAATGTAGGTAGTGCATTGCATAGGCCAAAAGACATACATCGGTAAGAGTAGATACCAAAAGGGCAGGTGCATGTTGTCTTCTCTTGATCTTCTAGGTGCACTGCAATTTGCGAAAACACTGAATATCCATCCCAAAAAAATGGGTATGCTTTCCCAGCCTTTCAAGCATTTGATCATTAAATGGTAATGGGTAATGATCCTTACGAGTCTCCTTATTCAGCTTCATGAAGTCAATGCACATTCTATACCCAACTATAGTTCTAGTAGGGATTAGTTCATCATGTCTATTAGAAACTACTATAAATCCCCCTTTTTTAGGTACACAATGAACCACACTTATCAATTTGCTTTCAAAAATCGGATGTATAATACCTGCATCAAGTAGATGAAAAATTTATTTTCTTACCACTTCCTTCATTTTAGGGTTCAGCTTCCTCTCATACTCGAGAACCGGTTTGGCTCCTTCCTCCATGAATATACGATGAGTACATATAGAGGGACCGATGCCCTTTAAATCATTCATCGAATACACAAACGCTTTTATATGCTTCCTCAAGGCATTCATTAATCTCTCTTTTTCTTCATGTGAAAGATTATCATTGATAATCATAGGGTATCTATTTGTTTCATAAAAAAACTCATACCTTAACTCTTTTGGAAGAGGTTTTAGTTCAGGCGGCGGTGGTTCCTCATCTCCTTTCTTCTCAGGTAATTGATACGTCCCAAACGTATCTACTCTTCCAAACACTTTTGTTGTTGTTTTGGACTCTAATTTGCATGATTTGAATGGAACTAACCAGGCTAACGTCATTTTACGTAGATTTTCCATGGTGTTATTTTTGTGCAAAAATAAAAGTTCACGGATTGAGATGAAAATTTATGGAGAATAATTTTAGAATATACAAAAAATACTAGCGAAGAGAAATACTATAGGAGGGCCACTAGGGTGCCACAAGCCCAGGGGCATGCCACCCTCCCCCCAGGGCGCTCCTGGCAGGATTGTGGGCCCCTTGAAGCTCTCGCAACCCTAACTCCATCTCTATAAGTACCAATTCGTCAAGACAAAATCAGAGAGAAGGAAACATCACGTTTTATGATATGGAGCCGCCACCATCTCATGTTCTTCATCAGGAGGGCTGATATGGAGTCTTTTGGGGCTCTGGAGACGGGGGTTCAAAACCGTTGTCATCATCAACCATCCTCCATCACCAATTTCATGATGGTCACCACCAGAAGTGAGTAATTCCTTCGTAGGCTTGCTGGACGGTGATGGGTTGCATGAGATTTATCATGTAGTTGAGTTAATTTTGTTAGGTCTTGATCCCTAGTATCCACTATGTTTTGAGATTGATGTTGCTATGCCTTTGCTATGCATAATGCTTGTCAGTAGGGCACGAGTGCCATGATTTTAGATTTGAACCCTATATGTTTCCATGAATATATGTGTGTTCTTGATCCTATCTTGCAAGTTACACCCACCTATTACGTGTTATGATCCGCATACCCCAAGGTGACAATAACTGGGATCCTTTTTGGTGATTACCATAGTTTGAGGAGTTCATGTACTCACTATCTATAAATGCTTTGTTCCGATTCTCTATTAAATGGAGACCTTAATGTCCCTTAGATTTCCTTACGGACCCCGCTGCCATGGGAGGTTAGGACAAATGATGTCATGCAATTTCTTATTATAAGCACTTATGACTATATACGGAATACATGCCTACATTATATATGAATTGGAGCTAGTTTTGTGTCGCTCTAGGTTATGACTGTTACATGATGAATGTTATCCAACATAATTATGCATCGTTGACCCCATGCCTATGTGCTACTTCTCGAGCTTGCGTTGTATTCCCTCGAAGAGGAAAGGGTGATGCATCATAGTAGCGTAAGTATTTGCCTCAGTTTTTGAGAACCAAGGTATCAATCCAGTAGGAGACCACGCGCGAAAGTGAGATCTAATAGAGATGATAGTTTGATATTTTTGGTATTTTTGGAAATAAGAACAGAAAGTAAAAGCGGAAAAGTAAAGTAGATTGTAGATTGATCTGTTGAGAATAGACCCGGGGCCATAGTTTTCTCTAGTGGCTTCTCTCAAGATAGCGGTATTCTACAGCGGGTAAACAAATTACTGTCGAGCAATTGACAGAAAACCAAATACTTATGAGACTATCTAGGCATGATCATGATATATAGGCATCACGTCCGAGACAAGTTGACCGAAGCAATTCTGCATCTGATACTATTACTCCACACATCAACCGCTGTCCAGCATGCATCAAGAGTATTAAGTTCTTAAGAACAGAGTAATGCCTTAAGCAATATGACATGTGATGGGCCTCGAACCCCTCGTTGGTTACCCCAAGTGGAAGGTGTAAGATGCAGTAAGTAGAAGTGTTTTCCCCTAGCAAAGATGCCAAGGATCGATTCCCCAGAGACTCCTAGGTTCAACAAGTAGGTGTCAATTGCTACGGCGCCAGATTAGTAGCAACCAACATGGACCTGCACACAGATACAAATAACTTTGCTCCCAACGAGTACAGAGAGGTTGTCAATCCCTCCGGCCTTGTAGTTCACAAAGAGTTAAAATCAATGATAGTAGTGATAGATAGTTTTTGCAATAGTAAATAAATAGCGGAAAGTAAATAGTGTATGTGATCAATGATGGTAATATGGACCGGAGTCTCATGATGTTCACTAGTGATGTCTCTCTCCCAAAAGACGATAAAACAGCTATGTGAGGTAAACAAATTACAGCTGGGCAATTGACAGGACCACGAACGCAAACCAATGTTGACTACATTGCAAGAAAGGTTGAGGTTCAAAGCATGGGCGGTACGCCAAAGTAAGCAGACCGAAATCCATCAATATCTACTACTAATCATCCACCTTGAGATATCTATCCAGAACATCTCGCTGGTATTAAGTTGCGAGTCCCACCCAAAGTGTAAACTCAATGCAACAGACAACTGCATTAAAAGAACTTTGCGTAAAGTAAACAATCCTTGCACCCGCGGGCACAAGCACCGTTGTTTTCCCCCTTGTGGCAACAGCACATCCCCTAGACTCATGTTTCTGTCACTCAAGCTAGTCATCGAGGGGCATGAACCCACAATCGAGCATAACGTTCCCTCTTGGAGTCACTACCTATTACTCGGCCAAAGCAATAAATAACAACGGAGAACATGCAAGAATTACTTATGAACTAAAATATAAAAGAGGTGAATCAAATATATTACTCAAGATCAATCTGAACATAATCTCATAATCCATCGGATCCCAGCAAACTCAACATAGCAACAGCATAAGGATTACATAGGTGCCTCGATCATGTAGGGCAGCTCACGAGGACTAATTAGTGAAGCACAAGAACGGGAGGAGAACATCACATAGCTACTGGTCATGGACTCATGGTCCAAGGGAGACTACTCACGAGTCATCCGGGAGGCGTCCATGGTGGTGGAGAAGCTCCCAGTGGTGATCCTCCCCTCCGGCAGGGTGCCGGGAAGAGTTCTCCTGGTGCTCCCAATCTTGGAAGCGGCGGCGGCGGCGGAACAGAGATGGGATCGCGAAAAGAAGTCCTGTTCTGAGGGTTTCGGAGGTCCCTCTAAATATATGCCAAAGGGGGGCACCGGACGGGCTTCGGGGGGCCCAGGCGCCCCCCCCCCCCGGCGCGGCCCAGGGGGGGCGCTCCCACAGGGCGCCTGGAGCCCCTGTGGCCCCCCTAGGTTGCCCTTCGGACGCAGTGTTGTTTCCGTATCGCTGATGTTTTATATAATTTTTTTGGATTTTTCTGGGCAGTTCTCGAAACGTGAAAACCTGAAATACAAAAACAGCCGAAAACAGAAACTGGCACTGGGGTGCACTGGATTAGTAAGTTAGTCCAAATATGATCAAAAGTGTATGGAAGTGTATGAATATCATAGCAATATCACCCAAAAGTAGCATGGAGCAAGCAGAAATTATAGATACGTTTTGGACGTATCAACATCCCCAAGCTTAATTCCTGCTCGTCCTCGAGTAGGTAAATGATAACAAGAATAATTTCTGTGGTGACATGCTATTAACCATATAGGACTTTTTCCTAGTCATATGACGAAAGCTTACTGAGACAATGATTCTAAAGTAATTAAGTTGTCTCAAGAGAAAATCACAAATGACTGAAAGTTTTACAACATGAAATTGAAACATCAAAAAGATTTGCAATGAACATGATGTGCAAATATGATCAAGTGATATCTAGCTTGCCCCCTTTAGTGATGCAAAACATAAATGCAGGGGCACCTTCAAGGTTTAAGTGATGACTAGATACAATCATTTCAGAATAAACGATATCACAATCATGCGAAAGACAATGCTACTTTGGGACAATGCACATTACACTCAGAATGACAATCATGCTCTCAGTAGTTGGTGCTTGAAGTGCTAGAGCTTTTTATTTTGAAACATGGAAGCAATTGTGTCAACGGTAGTAGTACTTCATATGTGTCATGCATAAAACATCCTATAAGTTGCAAGCCTCATGCATCGAATACTAATAGTGCTCGCTCCTTGTCCTAATTAGCTCGGATCCCCATGGGTTATCATTGCATTGCATATGTTTTAACCAAGTGTCACAAAGGGGTACCTCTATGCCACCTGTACAAAGGTCCAAGGAGATAGATCGCATTTGATTTCTCGTTTTTGATAGATCTCAACTTGAGGACATCCATACCGGGACAATATAGAAAATAGATGATGGACTCCTCTTTAATGCATAAGCATATTCTCATGAGAGATTGAGGATTAAGGTCCAAGCTAAAACTTCCACCATGATGCATGGCTTTGGTTGGCGGCCCAATGTTCTTCTCTAACAATATGCATATTAATTCAACCCACGGTAAATCACCCTTACTTCAGACAAGACCAACATGCATAGCAACTCACATGATATTCAACAAAAGTGTGACAGTTGATGGCGTCCCCAGAAACATGGTTACCGCTCAGCAAGCAACTCATAAGAAATAAGATACATAGGCAACATATTCTTTACCACAATAGTTTTTAGGCTACTTTCCCATGAGCTATGTATTGCATTGTTAATTTGCTTAGTGCAGGTGGAGGTTAGCAAAAGACTGGGAGCGACCAACTAAGAGAGCAATGACGGTCATAATCATGTAGAGCGACAAAGCAATATTGAATCAGGCATGGTAGTTATATCGCTACTTAGAAATAAAAGATCATCAAGGCTTGACAGACTTTCTTTACAGTCTTGAATATGCGTGAGCATACGCCAAGTGAATCAAAATAAATTCTCGAAGGAAGATATTACTAAACCATACCACATCATAGGCAAACAAACCAAGTTGGTACTCCAATAACACATTGGGAACCCCCCAGCTATTTGAGATTAACCAAAAGAAAACCTGAACTACTAAGCACCATCATGCAAGTAGCATCTTTATCATAGACACATTAACCAATGCAACGGAAGCAAACTCTCTTAATAAGATGAGCATGGTAATTAAAGAGAGTTCAATCAACCAACTAAATAAAAGCTCTTTGAAAAGATAAGCATGAATACTAAGAGCAGAGCACGATAGTAGCTATTAAAAGACAAAGAACACACACATCATAGATAGACATGAAAATTCTATGTAATGTTCTAGGTAGAGGTGGAGCGTGTTTCTCTCCCACATAAAGGAATGCTGAGTTCCGACTCGTTATGAAAAACTAAAAAGAAAACTAAAAGCAAGACGCTCCAAGCATAGCACATAACACATGAAGTGATAAAAATATAGCGGAACGAAAGACGAACTGATAATGTTGATGGAGAAGGGGATGCACGGGGGGCATCCCCAAGCTTAGACGCTTGAGTCTCCTTGAATATTTCTTGGGGGTGCACGGGGGCATCCCCAAGCTTGAGCGCTTGACACTCCTGAATCTTTTTATCATCTTCCCTCGCACACTTGAAAACTCCCTTCATACACAACTCATCATAATCTGATTATCGAGGTTAGTACCCTTAATAAAATAATTATACCTTGCTGGAAATAAGGATATTCTTGAAGTTCTACTGTTTCTCAAGATTGCCAAAAGGTTTTTGCAAAGAAAAAGCAAGTTCTTAATTTGCAAAGTGAAGGTAAGGCAAAACAGGACAGAATCTGTGAAAAACAGAACAGCAGGCAGTAATTGACCTGTTCGGGATACTTCTGCTACTCAAATCAAAAAACTCAGAACTGACGCACGAAAGACAATTATATAGAGAACGCTTTCGAAAAAATTCAGACCAAAAATATGATCTGGTGAATTTATACGAATTTTTCTATCCAAGGACAGAATCTGTTTCCTGGACAGCACCTCACAACTTTTGAACTTTCTAGCAATCAGAGGCTATACAAGGCACAAATATGAAAAGTAAAGATACAATGATGATGCTACAGCAGTAAACAACATCAAGGCTCAACAAAAGCAAAAAATTTATTCATGTGGGCTGCCTCCCAAAAGCGCTTTCTTTTATGCCTTTAAGCTAGGCATAATGCATAGAGGAATCAATAATCATCATAATAATCGGAGTTATAAATTGGTTCAAATGATTCCTCAACAGGTTCATTCTTGTTCCTTCTAGGAAAGGGGTACACACCTTTTGCCTTCCCGCGTAAGCGGATTTGTCCCTTACCTATATCAATGAAGCCTTTAACTGCTCGGAGGAAGTCCCTTCCAAGCACTATATTTCCTTGGTTTGGCTCCATGATGAAGAAATCAATCATTGCAATCCCTTTAAGGAATTTAACTGGCATGTCTTTTATTCTTCCCTGGATTTCAGAAATATCTCCATTAGTGTGTTCATGATAAGATGGTAATCCATCCATGTTAAATTTTAAAGAATCATGAACAATTTTTGGCATAGTAGAAACCATAGATCCAATATCACAATAAGCAAGGAAGTCTTGATTAGAGATGCTGATCCTAACAAAAGGTTCCCAATCATTGTCTATTTCAGAAATGTCTCTTTTATTGGGTTTAGGTTTCTCTACCTTCATTAAGTCTAGAGCATCCATTCTCTTTTCAATAGTAGCAAGTCTATCTATGACAGTATCAAAATTATGATCATAAACAAAGTAACTAGATAGACCATGTATAATTTCAAGAGCTCTAGCTTCATCACATTCTAAGAAATCTCCCTCAGCTATAATGTCAAGGGAGTGTTTACACCATTTAAAAAGGCCATGGTAAAAATTTCTAAGCACAATTTTTATAGGTATCCAAGGCATAATTCTTCTATGTGCATCAGAAATTCTGTCCCATGCCTTCTTCATATTTTCTCCATCCCTTTGATGGAAATCTAGAACTTCTGATTCCCTCAAAGCACCAAATCCTAACATGTTTAACTAAACAGATGGGACTACTAACAGGAAAGGTAAATAATTTTTTTGTGATTTTTGATAAAAAGGAACTAAAGCAAATATGAAAGGTAAACTAATAAGACTAAAAAGCAAAGGTAAAAGATAGCATGCAACTCCCCTATCCTGAAGAGTGGAGTCCCCGGCAACGGTGCCAGAAAATACTCCTTGATGGGCCTCGAACCCCTCGTTGGTTACCCCAAGTGGAAGGTGTAAGATGCAGTAAGTAGAAGTGTTTTCCCCTAGCAAAGATGCCAAGGATCGATTCCCCAAAGACTCCTAGGTTCAACAAGTAGGTGTCAATTGCTACGGCGCCAGATTAGTAGCAACCAACGTGGACCTGCACACAGATACAAATAACTTTGCTCCCAACGAGTACAAAGAGGTTGTCAATCCCTCCGGCCTTGTAGTTCACAGAGAGTTAAAAGCAATGATAGTAGTGATAGATAGTTTTTGCAATAGTAAATAAATAGCGGAAAGTAAATAGTGTATGTGATCAATGATGGTAATATGGACCGGAGTCTCATGATGTTCACTAGTGATGTCTCTCTCCCAAAAGACGATAAAACAACTATGTGAGGTAAACAAATTACAACTGGGCAATTGACAGGACCACGAACGCAAACCAATGCTGACTACATTGCAAGAAAGGTTGAGGTTCAAAGCATGGGCGGTACGCCAAAGTAAGTAGACCGAAATCCATCAATATCTACTACTAATCATCCACCTTGAGATATCTATCCAGAACATCTCGCTGGTATTAAGTTGCGAGTCCCACCCAAAGTGTAAACTCAATGCAACAGACAACTGCATTAAAAGAACTTTGCGTAAAGTAAACAATCCTTGCACCCGCGGGCACAAGCACCGTTGTTTTCCCCCTTGTGGCAACAACACATCCCCTAGACTCATGTTTCTGTCACTCAAGCTAGTCATCGAGGGGCATGAACCCACAATCGAGCATAACGTTCCCTCTTGGAGTCACTACCTATTACTCGGCCAAAGCAATAAATAACAACGGAGAACATGCAAGAATTACTTATGAACTAAAATATAAAAGAGGTGAATCAAATATATTACTCAAGATCAATCTGAACATAATCTCATAATCCATCGGATCCCAGCAAACTCAACATAGCAACAGCATAAGGATTACATATGTGCCTCGATCATGTAGGGCAGCTCACGAGGACTAATTAGTGAAGCACAAGAACGGGAGGAGAACATCACATAGCTACTGGTCATGGACTCATGGTCCAAGGGAGACTACTCACGAGTCATCCGGGAGGCGTCCATGGTGGTGGAGAAGCTCCCGGTGGTGAACCTCCCCTCCGGCAGGGTGCCGGGAAGAGTTCTCCTGGTGCACCCGATCTTGGAAGCGGCGGCGGCGGCGGAACAGAGATGGGATCGCGAAAAGAAGTCCTGTTCTGAGGGTTTCGGAGGTCCCTCTAAATATATGCCAAAGGGGGGCACCGGACGGGCTTCGGGGGGCCCAGGCGCCCCCCCGGCGCGGCCCAGGGGGGGCGCGCCCACAGGGCGCCTGGAGCCCCTATGCCCCCCCAGGTTGCCCTTCGGACGCAGTGTTGTTTCCGTATCGCTGATTTTTTTATAATTTTTCTGGATTTTTCTGGGCAGTTCTCGAAACGTGAAAACCTGAAATACAAAAACATCCGAAAACAAAAACTGGCACTGGGGTGCACTGGATTAGTAAGTTAGTCCAAATATGATCAAAAGTGTATGGAAGTGTATGAATATCATAGCAATATCACCCAAAAGTAGCATGGAGCAAGCAGAAATTATAGATACGTTTTGGACGTATCAACATGATGTAGAGGGATAAACTCAAACATAGTGATATAAACCCCATCTTTTTATCCTCGATGGAAACAATACAATACGTGCCTTGCTGCCCCTACTGCCACTGGGAAAGGACACCGCAAGATTGAACCCAAAGCCAAGCACTTCTCCCATTGCAAGAACTATAGATCTAGTAGGCTAAACCAAACCAATAATTCGAAGAGACTTGCAAGGATATTATAATCATACATAAAGAGTTCAGAAAAGAACCAAATATTTATCATAGACAATCTTGATCATAAACCAACAATTTATCGAATCTCGACAAACACACCGCAAAAATAGATTACATCGAATAGATATCCTCGAAGACCGAGGAGAACTTGGTATTGAGATCCAAAGAGAGAGAAGAAGCCATCTAGATACTAGCTATGGACCCGAAGGTCTGTGGTAAACTACTCACAACTCATGGTGAGGCGATGATGATGATATAGAAGCACTCCGTGGAAGATCGCCCCCTCCGGCGGAGCTCCGGAACTGGCCCAAAGATGGGATCTCACGGGAACAGAAGGTTGCGACGGTGGAGCTAGGGTTTTCTCTGTTGTTCTGATGGTTCCGGGGTACGTAGATATATATAGGAAGAAGGAGGGCACCAGGGGCCAGACGTGGTGCCCACAAGGCAGGGGGCGCGCCCTACAGGGGGGCCCCCACCCTTGTGGACGCCACGTCAGCCCTACTCCGTGGTTCTCAAGTCCCCCGTGTGTATTTTGCTCCAAAAATATCTCTCCCGAAGGTTTCATTCCGTTTAGACTTCGTTCAATATTCCTTTTCTGTAAAACCCTGAAATAGGCAAAAAACAGCACTCTCGACCGGGCCTTTGGGTTAATAGGTTAGTCCAAAAAATAATATAAAGTGTATAACAAAGCCCATTAAACATCCAAAACATCATAAATAATAGCATGGAACAATCAAAAATTATAGATACGTTGGAGACGTATCAAGCATCCCCAAGCTTAATTCCTGCTCGTCCTCGAGTAGGTAAGTGATAAAAACAGAATTTTTGATGTGGAATGCTAACCAACATAATTTTCAATGTAGTTCTCTTAATTGTGGCATGAATGTTCAGATCTGAAAGATTCAAGACAAAAGTCTATATTTCCATAAGAAATAACAATACTTCAAGCATACTAACATAGCAGTCATGTCTTCTCAAAATACTATGGCTAAAGAAAGTTATCCCTACAAAATCATATAGTGTGGCTATGCTCCCTCTTCATCAAACAAAATATTCATATCATGCACAACCCCGGTTTCAGCCAAGCACTTGTTTTCATACTCTATTCTTTCAAACCTTTCAACTTTCACGCAATACATGAGCGTCAGCCATGGACATAGCACTATGGGTGGAATAGAGTGGTGGTTGTGGAGAAGACAAAAAGGAGGGAGATAGTCTCACATCAACTAGGCGTATCGACGGGCTATGGAGATGCCCATCAATAGATATCAATGTGAGCGAGTAGGGATTGCCATGCAACGGATGCACTAGAGCTAAAAATGTATGAAAGCTCAACAAAAGAAACTTAGTGGGTGTGTATCCAACTTGCTTGCTCCCGAAGACCTAGGGCATTTGAGGAAGCCCATCGCTGGAATATACAAGCCAAGTTCTATAATGAAAATTCCCACTAGTATATGAAGGTGACTAAATGCGAGACTCTCTATCATGAAGAACATGATACTACTTTGAAGCACAAGTGTGGAAAAAGATAGTAGCAATTGTCCCTTTTTTCTTTTCTTTTCCTTTTTTTCGGCCTTTCTTTAGTTTCTTTGGCCTTTCCTTCTTTTTTTCCGGAGGGGCTTTCTCTATTTAGGCTTTCCTCACATGGGACAATGCTCTAATAATGATGATCATCACACTTATATTGATATACAACTCGATATTACAACTCGATACTTGAACAAAGTATGGCTCTATATGACTGCCTCCGGCGGTGTACCGGGATATGCAATGAATCAAGAGTGACATGTATGAAAGATTATGCATGGTGGCTTTGCCACAAATACGATGTCAACTACATGATCATGCTTGGCAATATGACAATATGAAGCGTGTCATATGAACGGAACGGTGGAAAGTTGCATGGCAATATATCTCGGAATGGCTATGGAAATGCCATGATAGGTAGGTATGGTGGCTGTTTTGAGGAAGATATATGGTGGCTGTTTTGAGGAAGGATATATGGTGGCTGTTTTGAGGAAGGATATATGGTGGCTATTTGTAGGAATGATATATAGTGGGTGTATGGTACCGGCGAAAGTTGCGCGGTACAAGAGAGGCTCGCAATGGTGGAAGGGTGAGAGTGCGTATAATCCATGGACTCAACATTAGTCAAAAGAACTCATATACTTATTGCAAAAATTGAAAAGTCATCAAAAGAAAGCAATAAATGCATTCTCCTAGGGGGGAGGTTGGTAGGAGTTAACCATCGCGCGCCCCCAACCTCCACACAAAGGATGACACTCTACAAATACCTCATGCTCTAACTTCGTCACATAGCGGTTCACCATACGTGCATGCTACGGGAATCACTAACCTTAACACAAGTATTTCTCAATTTCATAATAACTCTACTAGCATGACTCTAATATCACTATCCTCATATCTCAAAACAGTTATCAAGCATCCAACTTCTCATCATATTCAATCCACTTAGTATGAAAGTTTATACTACATTCATCTTGGATGACTATCATGTGAAGGCTAGTTTTATAGCCAAAGCACGTTACCATGCTGTTTTAATAGACTCTCAAAAGGATATAAGTGAAGCATGAGGGATCAACAATTTCTACAAAATATAATCACCACCGTGCTCTAAAAAGATATAAGTGAAGCACTAGAGCAAAAACTATTCAACTCAAAAGATATAAGTGAAGCACATAGAGTGTTCTAACAATTCCTAGGCCATATTTAACTCTCTCAAATAGGTGTGTCCAGGAAGTATGATTGTGGAAAACTAACAAACAAAGACTCAAATAATACACGACGCTCCAAGTAAAACACATATCATGTGGTGAATAAAAATATAGCTTCGAGTATAGTTACCGATGGATGAAGACGAAAGAGGGGATGCCTTCCCGGGACATCCCCAAGCTTAGGCTTTTGGTTGTCCTTGAATTTTACATTGGGGTGCCTTGGGCATCCCCAAGCTTAGGCTCTTTCCACTCTTTGTTCCATAGTCTATCAAAGCAATACTCAAAACTTGAAAACTTCACAACACAAAACTTAGACAAAAATCTCGTGAGCTCCGTTAGTATAAGAAAACAAACCACTACTCAAAGGTACTGTAATGAACTCATTCTTTGTTTATATTGGTGTTAAACCTACAATATTCCAACTTCTCTATGATTCATATCCTCCAATACTACTCATAGATTCATCAAAATAAGCAAACAACACACGAAAAATAGAATCTGTCAAAAACAGAACAATTTGTAGTAATCTGTAACTTTCGCATACTTCTGTAACTCCAAAAAAATTTAATTAAATTGTTAAACGTGAGAAATTTGTTTATTAATCATCTTCAAAAAGAATAAACTAAATAGCACGCTCCAATAAAATCTGGTGACCATTCTAGCGAGCGCTAACGATTCTGTTTTTCACAGCACGATCATATAAACTTCACACAAGTCTTCCCAAAGGTTCTACTTGGCACAAACACTAATTAAAACACAAATCCACATCTAAACAGAATCTAGATGCAATATTTATTCCTAAACAGAAGCAAAAACAAAAAATATAAAATTGGTTTGCCTCCCAACACGCTCTTTCTTTATAGCTATTAAGATAGGCTTGAGAATTCAATGATGCTCACATGAAAGATAAGAATTGAAGCACAAATAGAGCATCATATAGCATGTGACAAACACATCTAAGTCTAACATACTTCCTATGCATAGGCATTTTATATGCAAACAAATTATCAAGGCAATCAATTTCTAGCATATGCAAGGAAGAAGAAGGAAACAAGATCAATCTCAACATGAAGAGAGGTAATTTAGTAACATGAAGATTTATACAACCATATTTTCCTCTCTCATAATAATTACATGTAGGATCATAAGAAAATTCAACAATATAGCTATCGCAAAGCATATTCCCAACAAGATCCACATGCATACGAAGTTGACACTCTTCCAAAATAGTGGTATCAACATTAACTAAAGTCATGACCTCTCCAAACCCACTTTTATCAAAAAAAGATCATAAGATTGATCATTCTCCAAATATGTGGGATCTAAAGTTGACACTCTCCCAAACCCACTTTCAATATTTGTTCAAACATTATTATCAATCTCATATATATCATGGGGCTTAAATAAATTTTCAAGGTCATAAGAAGAATCACCCTAGTCATGATCATTGCAACAACTAGTGGACATAGCAGTACTAGCATCCCCAAGCTTAGGGTTTTGCATATCATTTACATAATTAACATTAATAGAATTTATAATAACATCTTTGCAATAATGCTTTTTATTTAAGAATCTATCATGAATCACTTTTTCTTTTTAACAATTCGTCACAATTTCCAGATTCATGAATTTCAAGCAAAACCCCATAAAGATAATCTAGTGGACGCAACTCACTAGCAATTGGTTCAACATAATTGGATCTCTTAAAAAGATTAGCAAGTGGATGAGGATCCATAATTTAGCAAGCGAAGATGCAAGCTAATGGAGGGCACATAGCAACACAAGCAAACAGAAAGGCGAACGGAAAAAGGGCAAATAAAATGGCAAAGGTGAAGTGGGGGAGAGGAAAACAAGAGGAAAATAAATGTAATGCGAAGGATAAGGGATTGTGATAGGTACTTGGTATATGACTTTTGCGTAAGCCTCCCCGGCAACGGCGCCAGAAATTCTTCTTGCTACTTCTCGAGCTTGCGTTGTATTCCCTCGAAGAGGAAAGGGTGATGCAGCACAATAGCGTAAGTATTTCCCTCAATTTTTGAGAACCAAGGTATCAATCCAGTAGGAGACCACGCGCGAGTCCCTCGCACCTGCACAAACAAATAAGAACTTCGCAGCCAACGGGATAAGGGGTTGTCAATCCTTTTACGGTCACTTACGAAAGTGAGATCTGATAGAGATGATAGTTTGATATTTTTGGTATTTTTGAATATAAGAACATAAAGTAAAAGCGGAAAAGTAAATTAGTTTTAGATTGATATGTTGAGAATAGACACGGGGGCCATTGTTTTCTCTAGTGGCTTCTCTCATGATAGCGGTATTCTACAGCGGGTAAACAAATTACTGTCAAGCAATTGATAGAAAAGCGAATACTTATGAGACTATATCACATCCGAGACAAGTAGACCGAAAAGATTCTGCATCTACTACTATTACTCCACACATCGACCGCTATCCAGCATGAATCTAGAGTATTAAGTTCATAAGAACAGAGCAACGCCTTAAGCAAGATGACATGATGTAGAGGGATAAACTCAAACATAGTGATGTAAATGTTGGAAATATGCCCTAGAGGCAATAATAAAATGGTTATTATTATATTTCCTTGTTCATGATAATTGTCTGTTATTCATGCTTAAATTGTATTGTACGGAAACATCGATACATGTGTGAATACATAGACCACAACGTGTCCCTGGTAAGCCTCTAGTTACTAGCTCGTTGATCAACAGATGGTCACGGTTTCCTGACCATGGACATTGGATGTCATTGATAATGGGATCACATCATTAGGAGAATGATGTGATGGACAAGACCCAATCCTAAGCCTAGCACAAGATCGTGTAGTTCGTAATGCTTAAGCTTTTCCAATGTCAAGTATCTTTTCCTTAGACCATGAGGTTGTGCAACTCCCGGATACCGTAGGAATACATTGGGTGTGCCAAACGTCACAACGTAACTGGGTGTCTATAAAGGTACGCAACGGGTATCTCCGAAAGTGTCTGTTGAGTTGGCACGAACCGAGACTGGGATTTGTCACTTCGTATGACGGAGAGGTATCTCTGGGCCCACTCGGTAAGACATCATCATAATGAGCTCAATGTGACTAAGGGGTTGGTCACGGGATGATGGATTACGGAACGAGTAAAGAGACTTGCCATGACGAGATTGAACAAGGTATCGGTATACGACGATCGAATCTCGGGCAAGTACTATACTGATAGACAAAGGGAATTGCATACGGGATTAAGTGAATCCTTGATATCGTGGTTCATCCGATGAGATCATCGAGGAAGACGTGGGAACCAACATGGGTATCCAGATCCTGCTGTTGGTTATTGACCGGAGAGTCGTCTCGGTCATGTCTACGTGTCTCCTGAACCCGTAGGGTCTACACACTTAAGGTTCGGTGACGCTAGGGTTGTAGAGATATATGCACACGGTAACCCGAATGTTGTTCGGAGTCCCGGATGAGATCCCGGACGTCATGAGGAGTTCCGGAATGGTCCGGAGGTAAAGAATGATATATAGGAAGTCCAGTTTCGGCCATCGGGAGAGTTCCGGGGGTCACCGGTAGTGTACCGGGACCACCGGAAGGGTCCCGAGGGTCCACCGGGTGGGGCCACCCATCCCGGATGGCCCCGTGGGCCGTTGGGGGAGGGGGACCAGCCCCTAGTGGGCTGGCGCACCCCCTTGGGCCACCCCCTGCGCCTAGGGTTGGGAACCCTAGGGGTGGGGGGCGCCCCCTTGGCTTGGGGGCAAGCCACCCCCTTGGCCACCGCCCCCCTAGGAGATCCAATCTCCTAGGGCCGGCGCCCCCCTTGGCCCCCTATATATAGTGGGGGGAGAGTGGACAGCCACACCTCATCCCCAGGCGCCTCCCCCCGGTTACATCTCTCCCTCCTCCCGCAGGGTCTCGGCGAAGCCCTGCAGCTTTTCCCGTTGCATCCACCACCACGCCGTCGTGCTGCTGGATCTCCATCAACCTCTCCTCCCCCTTGCTGGATCAAGAAGGAGGAGACTTCGCTGTACCGTACGTGTGTTGAACGCGGAGGTGTCGTCCGTTCGGCGCTGGGATCATCGGTGACGAGGATCACGACGAGTACGACTCCATCATCCACGTTCCTTCGAACGCTTCCGCTCGCGATCTACAAAGGGTATGTAGATGCACTCCTTTATGCTCTTTGCTAGATGACTCCTTAGATTGATCTTGGTGAAGCGTAGGAATTTTTTTGAATTCTGCTACGTTCCCAAAAAAGTTGTGGACGTTGATTTTGTTCAATTCTCTTGCCGCTACTAGTCCAATCTTGATTCGGCGACATTGTGGATTGAAACGGCCCGGACCGACCTTACACGTACGCTTACGTGAGACTGGTTCCACTAACTGACATACACTAGTTGCATAAGGTGGCTGGCGGGTGTCTGTCTCTCCCACTTTAGTCGGATCGGATTCGATGAAAAGGGTCCTTATGAAGGGTAAATAGAAATTGACATATCACGTTGTGGTTTTGGCATAGGTAAGAAAAGTTCTTGCTAGAAACCTATAGAAGCCACGTAAAAACTTGCAACAACAATTAGTGGACGTCTAACTTGTTCTTGCAGCATGTGCTATGTGATGTGATATGGCCAAGAAGATGTGATGAATGATATATGTGATGTATGAGATTGATCATGTTCTTGTAATAGGGAATCACGACTTGCATGTCGATGAGAATGACAACCGGCAGGTGCCATAGGAGTTGTCTTATTCATTGTATGACCTGCGTGTCACTAAATAACGCCATGTAATTACTTTACTTCATTGCTAAACGTTAGCCATAGTAGTAGAAGTAACTTTTGGCGAGACGACTTCATGAGGACACGATGATGGAGATCATGGTGTCATGCCGGTGACAAAGATGATCATGGTGCCCCAAAGATGGAGATCAAAGGAGCAAAATGATATTGGCCATATCATGTCACTTTATTTGATTGCATGTGATGTTTATCATGTTTATGCATCTTGTTTACTTAGAACGATGGTAGTAAATAAGATGATCTCTCACTGAAAATTTCAAGAATGGTGTTCCCCCTAACTGTGCACCGTTGCTAAGGATCGTTGTTCCGAAGCACCACGTGATGATCGGGTGTGATAGGCTCTAACGTTCGCATACAACGGGTGTAAGCCAGATTGACACACGCAATACACTTAGGGTTCACTTGACGAGCCTAGCATGTACATACATGGCCTCGGAACACGAAAGACCGAAAGGTCAAACATGATTCGTATAGAAGATACGATCAACATGAAGATGTTCACCGTTGATGACTAGTCCGTCTCACGTGATGATCGGACACGGGCTAGTCGATTCGGATCATGTATCACTTAGATGAATAGAGAGATGTCAATCTGAGTGGGAGTTCATTAAATTTGATTAGATGAACTTAATTGTCATGAACTTAGTCTAAATTCTTTACAATATTTCTTGTAGATCAAATGGCCCACGCTCATGTTACCCTCAACTTCAACGCGTTCCTAGAGAAAACCAAGCTGAAAGACTTTGGTAGCAACTATACGGATTGGGTACGTAACATGAGGATCATCCTCATAGCTGCCAAGAAAACTTATGTCCTAGAAGCACCGCTAGGTGACGCTCCCGCCCTGGCAAACCAAGATGTTATGAACGCTGGGCAGTCACGTTGTGATGATTACTCTCTGGTTCACTGTGGCATGCTCTACAGCTTAGAATCGGGGATCGAAAAGCATTTCGAGCACCACGGAGCATATGAGATGTTCCAAGAGCTGAAAATGGTTTTCCAGGCCCATGCCCGTGTTGAGAGATATGATGTCTCCAACGCATTCTACAGCTGTATGGAGGAAAATAGTTCTGTCAGCGAGCACATACTCAAGTTGTCTAGGTTGCACAACCGCTTGTCTCAGTTGGGAATGAATCTCCCAGACGAAGCGGTCGTTGACAGAATCCTTTAGTCGCTCCCACCTAGCTACAAGAGCTTCATGTTGAACTTCAATATGTAAGGGATGGGGAAGTCCATTCCCGAGGTATATTCAATGCTGAAATCAGCGGAGGTGGAGATCAAGAAAGAGCATCAAGTGTTGATGGTGAATAAAACCACTAAGTTCAAAAAGGGCAAGGGTAAGAAGAACTTCTAGAAGGACGGCAAAGGAGTTGCCGCGCCCGGTAAGCCAGTTGCCGGGAAGAAGCCAAAGAATGGACCCAAGCCTGAGACTGAGTGCTTTTATTGCAAGGGAACGGGTCACTGGAAGCGGAACTGCCCCAAATACTTACCGGACAAGAAGGCCCGCAACGTCAAAGGTATATGTGATATACATGTTATTGATGTGTACCTTACCAGCGCTCGTAGTAGCTCCTGGGTATTTGATACCGGTGCAGTTTCTCACATTTGTAACTCAAACTAGGAGCTGCGGAATAAGCGGAGACTAGCGAAGGACGAGGTGACGATGCGCGTCGGGAATGGTTCCAAGGTCGATGTGATCGCCGTCGGCATGCTGCCTCTACATCTACCCTCCGGATTAGTTTTAAACCTTAATAATTTTTATTTAGTACCAGCTTTGAGCATGAACATTGTATCTGGATCTCGTTTGATGCGAGATGGCTACTCATTTAAATCCGAGAATAATGGTTGTTCTATTTATATGAGAGATATGTTTTATGGTCATGCCCCGCTGGTCAATGGTTTATTTTTGATGAATCTCAAACGTGATGATACACATATTCATAGTGTGAGTGCCAAAAGATGTAAAGTTGACAATGATAGTCCCACATACTTGTGGCATAGCCGCCTTGGTCATATTGGTGTCAAACGTATGAAGAAGCTCCATGCAGATGGACTTCTAGAGTCTCTTGATTATGAATCATTTGACACGTGCGAACCATGCCTCTTGGGCAAGATGACCAAGACTCTGTTCTTCGGAACAATGGAGCGAGCGACCAACTTATTGGAAATCATACATACCGATGTGTGCGGTCCAATGAGTGTTGAAGATCACAGAGGCTATCATTATGTTCTGACCCTCACAGATGACTTGAGTAGATATGGGTATGTCTACTTAATGAAACACATGTCTGAGACATTTGAAAAGTTCAAGGAATTTCAGTATGAGGTTGAGAATCAACGTGACAGAAAAATAAAGTTCTTACTATCGGCTCGTGGGGGTGAATATTTAAGTCATGAATTTGGCACACACCTTAGGAACTGTGGAATTGTTTCACAATTGACACCGCCCGGAACACCTCAGCGTAATGGTGTGTCCGAACGTCGAAATCGTACTCTGTTGGACATGGTGCGATCTATGATGTCTCTCACCGACTTTCCGCTATCTTGTTGGGGTTATGCTTTAGAGACTGCCGCATTCACTTTAAATAGGGCTCCGTCAAAATACGTTGAGACGACACCGTATGAACTTTGGTTTGGCAAGAAACCTAAGCTGTCGTTTCTGAAAGTTTGGGGTTGTGATGCTTATGTCAAGAAACTTCAACCTGAAAAGCTCGAACCCAAATCAGAAAAATGCGTCTTCATAGGATACCCAAAGGAAACGATTGGGTGCACCTTCTACCTCAGATCCGAAGGCAAGGTCTTTGTTGCCAAGAATGGATCCTTTCTGGAGAAAGAGTTTCTCTCGAAAGAAGTGAGTGGGAGAAAAGTAGAACTTGATGAGGTGACCGTTACCCCTCTCGAACCGGAAAGTAGCGCAGCGTAGGAAGTTGTTCCTGAGGTGCATGCACCGGCAGGGGAGGAAGTTAATGATGATGATCATGAAGATACAAATTAAGTTACTATTGAACTTCGAAGGTCCACAAGGACACGTTCCGCACCAGAGTGGTACGACAACCCTGTCATGGAAATCATGTTGTTAGGCAACGGTGAACCTTCGAACTATGAAGAAGCGATGGCGGGCCCGGATTCCAACAAATGGCTTGAAGCCATGAAATTCGAGATAGGATCCATGTATGAAAAAAAAGTATGGACTTTGGTGGACTTGCCCGATGATCTGCACACCATAGAAAATAAATGTCTATTTAAGAAGAAGACAGACGTGGATGGTAATGCGACCATCTATAAGGCTCGGATTGTCTCTAAGGGTTATTGACAAGTTTAAGGGATTGACTACGACGAGACTTTCTCTCCCGTAGTGATGCTGAAGTCCGTCCGAATCATGTTAGCAATTGCCGCATTCTATGATTATGAGATATTGCAAATGGACGTCAAAACGGCATTCCTTAATGGCTTCCTCAAGGAAGAACTGTATATGATGCAGCCAGAAGGTTTTGTCGATCCAGAGAATGCTAACAATGTATGCAAGCTCCAGCGCACGATCTACGGGTTGGTGCAAGCATCTCGGAGTTGGAATATTCGCTTTAATGATGTGATCAAAGCGTTTGGCTTTATACAGACTTGGGGAGAAGCCTGTATCTACAGGAAAGTGAGTGGGAGCTCTGTAGCATTTCTCATATTATATCTGGATGACATACTGCGGACGGGAAATGATATAGAATTCTTGGAGAGCATAAAGGCCTACTCGAATAAGAGTTTTTCAATGAAGGACCTTGGAGAAGCTGCTTATATATTAGGCATCAAGATCTATAGAAATAGATCGAGACGCCTCATTGGTCTTTCACAAAGCACATACCTTGACAAGATATTGAAGAAGTTCAATATGGATCAGTCCAAGAAGGGGTTCTTGCCTGTTTTGCAAGGTATGAGATTGAGCACGGCTCAGTCCCCGACCACGACAGAAGATAGAGAAAAGATGAGTGTCATCCCCTATGCCTCAGCCATAGGTTCTATTTGCCATGCTGTGTACCAGACCTGATGTGAACCTTGCCATAAGTTTGGTAGGGAGGTACCAAACTGATCCCGGTATGGAACACTGGACAGCGGTCAAGAACATCCTGAAGTACCAAAATAGGACTAAGGATATGTTTCTCATTTATGGAGGTGACGAAGAGCTCGTCGTAAAGGGTTACGTCGATGCTAGCTTCGACACAGATCTGGATGACTCCAAGTCACAAACCGGATACGTGTATATTTTGAATGGTGGAGCAGTCAGCTGGTGCAGTTGCAAGCAGAGCATCGTGGCGCATTCTACATGTGAAGCGGAGTACATAGCTGCTTGCGAAGCAGCACAGGAAGGAGTCTGGATGAAGGAGTTCATCACCGACCTAGGATTCATTCCAAGCGCGTCAAGCCCGATGACTCTCTTATGTGACAACACTGGAGCTATTGCCATTGCCAAGGAGCCCAGGTTTCACAAGAAGACCAAGCACATCAAGCGCCGTTTCAACTCCATCCGGAATTATGTTCAAGATGGAGACATATATATTTGTAAAGTGCATACGGATCTGAATGTCGCAGATCCGTTGACTAAACCTCTTCCACGGGCAAAACATGATCAACACCAGAACTCTATGGGTGTTCGATTCATCAAAGTGTAACTAGATTATTGACTCTAGTGCAAGTGGGAGACTGTTGGAAATATGCCCTAGAGGCAATAATAAAATGGTTATTATTATATTTCCTTGTTCATGATAATTGTCTGTTATTCATGCTTAAATTGTATTGTACAGAAACAGCGATACATGTGTGAATACATAGACCACAACGTGTCCCTGGTAAGCCTCTAGTTACTAGCTTGTTGATCAACAGATGGTCACGGTTTCTTGACCATGGACATTGGATGTCATTGATAACGGGATCACATCATTAGGAGAATGATGTGATGGACAAGACCCAATCCTAAGCCTAGCACAAGATCGTGTAGTTCGTAATGCTTAAGCTTTTCCAATGTGAATTATCTTTTCCTTAGACCATGAGGTTGTGCAACTCCCGGATACCGTAGGAATACTTTGGGTGAGCCAAACGTCACAACGTAACTGGGTGGCTATAGAGGTACGCAACGGGTATCTCCGAAAGTGTCTGTTGAGTTGGCACGAACCGAGACTGGGATTTGTCACTCCGTATGATGGAGAGGTATCTCTGGGCCCACTCGGTAAGACATCATCATAATGAGCTCAATGTGACTAAGGGGTTGGTCACGGGATGATGGATTACGAAATGAGTAAAGAGACTTGCCATGACGAGATTGAACAACGTATCAGTATACCGACGATCGAATCTCGGGCAAGTACTATACCGATAGACAAAGGGAATTGCATACGGGATTAAGTGAATCCTTGACATCATGGTTCATCCGATGAGATCATCGAGGAACACGTGGGAACCAACATGGGTATCCAGATCCCGCTGTTGGTTATTGACCGGAGAATCGTCTCGGTCATGTCTACGTGTCTCCCGAACCCGTAGGGTCTACACACTTAAGGTTCGGTGACGCTAGGGTTGTAGAGATATATGCACACGGTAACCCGAATGTTGTTTGGAGTCCGGATGAGATCCCGGACGTCACGAGGAGTTCCGGAATGGTCTGGAGGTAAAGAATGATATATAGGAAGTCCAGTTTCGGCCACCGGGAGAGTTCCGGGGGTCACCGGTAGTGTACCCGGACCACCGGAAGGGTCCCGGGGGTCCACCGGGTGGGGCCACCCATCCCGGAGGGCCCCGTGGGCCGTTGGGCGAGGGGGATCAGCCCCTAGTGGGCTGGCGCACCCCCTTAGGCCTCCCCCTGCGCCTAGGATTGGGAACCCTAGTGGTGGGGGGCGCTCCCTAGGCTTGGGGGCAAGCCACCCCCACGGCCGCCGCCCCCCCCCTAGGAGATCGAATCTCCTAGTGTAATGCCCAGGATGGGACTATATCTCCTATGTGTCGAGGCACGACTTAAAGATATAAGCCCATTCTGGAATGATCGCAAGTTCGGTATCTTTGCACATCTCATGTAAAAATAGGGATGAAAGGGAAAAAGATAGTTGGCTTACACTCGCCACGTCACACAATTCATTACATATCCAAACATCATCCAAATAACATCACAACCCGTCTACGGGTGAAGATCCAAATGAAATATACCAACATAACATAAAACCACAGGTCTGAATCGCCCCTAGTAGAAACCTCTACTGATCGTCAGGATAGTGCACATAGTAACGGCTACGGTCCTCGTCGTACTCCCAGTACAGCTCGGTGCCGTCACTTGAATAGATCGCCTGAGTACCTGCATCTGGTGTGGTGTAGAATCTGTGAGCCACAGAGGACTCAGCAATCCCGTTCCCGGGTAACACAACTATCCAGGCCTTGGGTGTGGAACAAGGCTGAAGAATGAACAAGAGGTTGCAGCAGCACTATCACTAACTTACGTAAAAGAGAGCGAGAAGAGAAGTGCCTCGGACGATAAGATGATCACTAAGTGATCCTAACTAAGCATGTCAAACATAACCCCACCGTGTTCACTTCCCGAACCCTTTTTGGAAAATGACCGTCATGCTGCTCACGCTGGTAGTGTATTCTGAACATGGTGTCAAGTTTTCTACATTAACAAATTCCCATCTGCCACATAGCCGCGGGCATGGGTTTCGAAAGTTCATAACCCTGCAGGGGTGTTCCAACTTGGCCCATGACAAGCCCACGATCTGCGGAGTCGCAACTCCAAGGTGGGAAGGCCCGAGTATCCTCGGAATCCCGTGCTCAAGATACTCCGACTAAGGTAAGGCTAATCCAACAAATCCTCCCAGCGTGCTGACACCCTGACAGTAGCCGTGCGTATCTCGTCTTAGGCCACGACCGGATGGGTGAAGCTACGGGTTTTTACCAATCGTCGAGTTTCCTCGTGGTGGCCCCGCAGGCTCCCCGTTTCGGACCAACACTCATGTGGAGCACTGGCCCGGGGTTGTTGATTAAGAAGAGGGTTAATTACTCCCTATGCAAGTTTTTAGTTATTAGGCAAATAGTACCAAAGTTGGGACTTGCTGGAAAAGACTTAGCGCTAAGCGGTTTATCGAGGGGGTCCCATAACCCCAACCGTGTGAGGAACGCAAAATCAAGGAACATAACACCGGTTTATACGGTTCCTAGGGCAGCATGAGTGGAACAAAACACCAAGCAAAAGGCTTAGCCTTCCACCCATTACCAATATATAGATGATTTCATTTAAGAATTATATAGAGTGATATCCCAACAAGCTTCAACACGAAGCAAGAATCTTCAAATCTTCTCCTGCAACTAGCAATGCTATAAGAGGGGCTGAGCGAAGCTTACTTAGCCAATCAAAAGTTTGCATAGGTAGGGTGGTTAGACAGATTCATGGTTACAATAGGAGGCTGACAGGAAAACATGGGCATCGAGGCAAAAGCTATAGAGTGAGACTTCTAGCAATAGTCAAAGATAGAAATGATATCCGGGTCAGGTCATCTTGCCTGTCGAGTCGTCGATGGGATCGTAAGAGGGCTCCTCGTTCTCAACCTCGGTAGTAACCTCGTTCTCGTACTCGTTCTCGGCTTCCGGCTCTACGCAACACAAAACACACGAGGCACAAAATCAACAAGATGCAATGCGCAAACCACAGGATGCATGGCTGATGCACTAAGGAATCACTACAGATGCACTAAGGATGCATAGAAAGACAACATAGGAAACACAGAGATACAGCACAAGGAGCATGACAATGTGCATCAAGCAAGATACTTCAAAACATGTTAACTAGAGGATATTATGAATCTACATGCAAAAACACACAAGTTTCATATAGGACTTGCTCAAAACGGAGCAACGGGCTAAAAGATACACCCGAAACAAGAAACAATGCAAGCTGAAAATAACAGCCACATAGCAACTTCGGAGCAAGAAATATATAGTCTACAGCACTCAAACATCATGACAAGAATCATGGACATAAAGTAGACATATCCTACAGCAAACAATTCCATTGGAGCATCTCCATAGGAGGCATGGATCAATAGCAACAAGCTATAACATTTTGAACATGACAACAAAAACCTGACAGCAGTATTTTATAGCAACTTGGGACCAAGAGTTAAATATGCTACAGCCACCCAAATGAGCATGTGAGAGCATGAATGGAAAGCCAACAACATATACAACAAGGAATCATCAATAGTCACCCCAAAACTATCATGGATTTGCCTAGAACAACAAGCAAACATGGCATCTGGAAATTACAGATTCCTGACTTTGTGAGCAAGTTTAAGTCACCTCAAAGCATAACATGACAAGTGGTTTGTACCACAGCAAAGTACACATGATGGGGAATCTAAAACATCTAAGCATGCATCAAGGGGACAACCACATCAATAGCAACGAGTTCCTCAACTAGGCATCTCGTAACAAGTTTAACAACATCACAGCCACAAGCACTTTTGCAAAGGAGATAAACATGGCAAGATGAATTCTATCTTTCAAGCTACAGCAACCGACATGTAGAGAATCTCATGATGAACATGTGGACATATCATTTGCTTCATTTGGATAAACATGCAACAAGTTAACACATTGCAAACATGGCATCAAAACAACTACTAGCAGCAGATTATAACAAGTAGCACTCTTCTCATGAAGATTAAGACATCTAGATGACCTCAAACATGCATGGCACAATAGAACAAAACATAGTACATGTCACCATGATCATTTTGACATATCATACACACAAATCGGACATGCACAGTAAAAGATATCATCATCACAAAAATGCATCAGACACTGAAAAATCTAACACTTAGTGAAAAAAACGAGGTCAACCTCTGGGTCAAACGGGCGCCGGATCTGGATCTGGAGCGGGTCAACCGGGTCGGGGCAGATCTGGCGGAGCGGGCTACCGGGTCTGGACCTCGGCCCGTTAGGGTTCCAGCGGGGAGCCCGATCTGGATCGGGGATCCTTCGAGCGCTCCGTCGAGCGCGACGGCTGGCGGCTTCGAATGGCTGGCGGGAAGGCGCGGCTGGCCGGGGCGACGGCTGGGAAGGCGGCGGCGGCCGGTCGCCGGCGAGGCCGCGGCGAGGAGGCGGCGAGGGGCCGGCGAGAGGAGGCCGGCGGCAGCGGCGACCTGCGGCCTGGCGGCGAGGTGCGGGAGGCCGGGGCGGCGAGCGTGGAGGGCTCCGGCCAGCGTGCCGGTGAAGGGGCCGGTGTGGCCGGCGAGGAGCTCCGGCGGCGGCGCAGATCCGAGCTTGAAGACGACGGGCCTGCGGGGCCCGCGCGGCGGGGCGGAAGCACGGTGCGGCAAGGTCGGAAGCACCGAGCGGCAAGGTCGGAAGCACAGCGCGGCGAGGTTGGAAGCACCGGGCGGCAACGGTGGAAGCACGACGCGGCAACGGTGGAAGCACGACGCGGCAGAGGTGGAAACCCTAGGGTTTTGAATGCAAAATTGGAGGGGGTGGACGTTTATATAGGCACAAGGAGCTAGGGAAGTCCAAATGAGGAGAGGTTTTCGGCCACGAGATCACAATTGAACGGCCTAGATGAAGGGAAGGGTTTGGGCTAGGTTGGTGGGCTGTTGAAGGGGTGTCTTGGGGCCTAAAAAAGGAGGTACTTTTAGCCCACGGGGATAACTATTTGAGCACCAAACGAACTCCAAACGCGACGCAACTTGACAGGTGGGTCACACGTAACAAAACAACAACACACGACAAGTCTCACGCCAAACCGGAAACATTACACGGCCAAACACAAAAGAAGGACTCCGGGAAGCCTCGGGCACGTGTGAGAGCGTCGGAACTCGAAACGGACAACAGGAAGGAACGAGTGGGACCGGATGCAAAAGACAACACAAACAAAATGCAATGCACATGACAACATGACATGGATGCATGCACACACGCACACGACAAAATGACGAAAACCCGAAAAGACGAAGAACCCGGAATGGAATTGATGAAGACAAAGTTATATATTGCCAAAAGGGGAAAGTATTACATCCGGGGCATTACAAACTCTCCTCTACTACGAAAAGATCTCGTCCCGAGATCTAGGACTGGAAAAAGGAAGGGTACTCGGAACGAAGATGATCTTCTCGTTCCCACGTAGCTTCTCGGTCGGTATGGTGTGACCACTTGACTTTCAAGAACTTGATTGACTTGTTGCGGGTCTTGTGCTCTGTTTCTTCGAGAATAGCAACGGGATGCTCTCGGTAAGACAAGTCTTGTTGAAGATCAATTTCCTCAAACGGAATGGTGCGTTCAGGTGTCTTGAAGCACTTGCGGAGTTGAGACACGTAGGAGATATAGTCCCATCCTGGGCATTACAAGTTGGTATCAGAGCCGACCCTCACGGTTACACGAATGTTTGCGGACAGTTTGCAGTCATGTTGTGCATGACGTTTGTGACCCGTTGTGGCACACGGCATGGCACATGTGCTGTCCTGGAAGCACAGACGTTTGTGCCAAGAGGGAACGTTCCTGTGGCCCGACGAGGACGTCGGTTCCTCTGAGTGGGGGTGTATGTGATAGCCTGGCTTATTAGGGATGATAGACTACTCATATCAATAAGGAATTCCTTCTTTCCGGGAGCCCATTCGGATAGAACTCCAAAGTTAAGCATGCTCAGCTTGGAGTAGTTTCAGGATGGGTGACCGACCGAGAAGTTGCTCCCGGGTGCGCACGAGTGAGGACAAAGTGCGCAGAAAAGACTAATATTGATATGTGAGGCCAGTCTAGATCCCGCCAGGAGTAACGACTACCGGCGGGTGTGTCTGGGGTGTTACACCTAGGGCCGGCGCCCCCCCCCCCCTTGGCCCCCTATATATAGTGGGGGGGGGGAGAGGGCAGCCGCACCTCATCCCGTGGCGCCTCTCCCCCCGGTTACATCTCTCCCTCCTCCCTCAGGGTCTTGGCGAAGCCCTGCAGCTTTTCACGTTGCATCCGCCACCACGCCGTCGTGCTGCTGGATCTCCATCAACCTCTCGTCCCCCCTTGCTGGATCGAGAAGGAGGAGACGTCGCTGTACCGTACGTGTGTTGAACGCGGAGGTGCCGTCTGTTTGGCGCTGGGATCATCGGTGACGAGGATCACGACGAGTACGACTCCATCATCCACGTTCCTTCGAACGCTTCCGCTCGCGATCTACAAAGGGTATGTAGATGCACTCCTTTATGCTCGTTGCTAGATGACTCCTTAGATTGATCTTGGTGAAGCATAGGGATTTTTTTGAATTCTGCTACGTTCCCCAACAATAAACCCCATATTTTTATCCTCGATGGCAACAATACAATACGTGCCTTGCTGCCCCTACTGTCACTGGGAAAGGACACCGCAAGATTGAACCCAAAGCCAAGCACTTCTCCCATTGCAAGAACTATAGATCTAGTAGGCCAAACCAAACCAATAATTCGAAGAGACTTGGAAGGATATTATAATCATACATAAAGAGTTCAGAAAAGGACCAAATATTTCTCATAGATAATCTTGATCATAAACCCACAATTCATCAGATCTCGACAAACACTCCGCAAAAAGAGATTACATCGAATAGTTCTCCTCGAAGACCAAGGAGAACTTGGTATTGAGATCCAAAGAGAGAGAAGAAGCCATCTAGATACTAGCTATGGACCCGAAGGTCTGTGGTAAACTACTCACAACTCATGGTGAGACGATGATGATGATGTAGAAGCACTCCGTCGAAGATCCCCCCTCCGACGGAAGTCCGGAACAAGCCCCAAGATGGGATCTCACGGGAACAGAAGGTTGAGGCGGTGGAACTAGGGTTTTCTCTGTTGTTCTGATGGTTTCGGGGTACGTAGATATATATAGGAAGAAGGAGGGCATCGGGGTCCAGACGTGGTGCCCACGAGGCAGGGGGCGCCCCCTATAGGGGGGCACACCCCACCCTCGTGGACGCCACGTCAGCCCTACTCCGTGGTTCTCAAGTCTCCCGTGCGTATTTTGCTCCAAAAATATCTGTCCCGAAGGTTGCATTCCATTTGGACTCCATTTGATATTCCTTTTCTGTAAAATCCTGAAATAGGCAAAAAAACAGCAATTTGGACTGGGCCTTTGGGTTAATAGGTTAGTCCCAAAAATAATATAAAAGTGTATAACAAAGCTCATTAAACATCCAAAACATCATAAATAATAGCATGTAACAATAAAAAATTATAGATATGTTGGAGACGTATCACTATGCTTTTTGCATATTGATCTTTGCTATGCTACTCTCGTTGTTGCTGCTGTTACAATCACTACAAAACAGTTACTATTGCCGTTACTCTTGCTATTTCTATCAAACTATCATACTACTGCGCTATTGATCTCGTTGTGTTGATCTTTAGTTCTCCAGGTGTGGTTGAGATGACAACTCAGCTGCTAATACTTGCAAATATTCTTTGGCTCCTCTTGTGTCGAATCCCTAAATTTGGGTTGAATAATCTACCCTCGAAAACTATTGTGATCCCCTAAACTTGTGGGTTATTAGTACTTCATATTGCTTTCTAGGTATCACATCTTGGACCGGTGTTTCATTCAAATGGCGATATTCCTTAGCTGGGTCTTCTGGTTATTTCTCATTTTCACTTAAACTCCTTTCCAGATCATATTCTGGGGTTCCGAAGTAGATTGCTGCTAGTTGAGCTATGGTCTTGTCTTCATTGTTGTCATCTCTCTTAGTTGGGGTGATTCTTGAACCTTGAAAAATGAATTTCTCTTACATGCTCCCCACACTTGAGAGTGACAATTTCCCTCTTACAATCAATGCTTGCACGAGCAGTGTTAAGGAATGACCTTCCGAATATTATGGGACAGAAATCATATTCAGGGATTTCCATTACAACAAAGTCTAATTGACAAGTAAATGTTTCCTATATAACATAAACATCAAATACCATCCCATAAGGTCTCCTTGGAGCACCATCTTCTAATTTAATTTCCATATCAGTTGGCTTCGAGTCACAAGCATAAATTTCATCATGAATCTTAGTGTAAAGAGTGTAAGGTATACCATTAATAGAAGACCCTATATCACAAAGACCAAAATAAGAAGTACTACCAAAAGAACAAGGCACCACTGGTTTATCAGTATCTGCAGCTTTAATGCAACCTTTCACAAAACAAGTTACCTCCTCTTCCATTGTTTCAATGGGTTTCTCATGTTTCCTATTTTTTGGAGGTTTTACCTTAGCTTTGCTCTTATTCTCATTTTCATCCTCAGAATGTTCCTGATACATCTCCAACGTATCTATAATTTTTAATTGTTCCGTGCTATTATAGTATCAATCTTGGATGTTTTATATGCAAAAGTTTTTGGACTAACCTATTAATCTACTGTCTAGTGCGAGTTGATGTTTTTTCTTGTTTTTGACTTATCTGAAAATCAGTACCATATGGAGAGCAAACGCTATGAAACTTTTTGACAATTTTTTATGGACTAGAAGGGATCCTAGAAGCTTCAGGAGAAGACCAGAAGAGTCACGAGGGAGCGACAAGCGTACGAGGCACGCCCCCCGGGCTTGTGGGCCCGTCATGGCACCTCTTGACCTAATTCCGAATATTCCTCGTATACGAGAGAGCCAACCCAAATACTTCTAGTACTATCCCAGAGGGGGAGTCTATCATGGAGGGCTTCTACATCTACCTGGCTGCCCTTCTGATGATGTGTGAGCACTTTACCATAGACATACAAGTCCATAACTAGTAGCTAGATGGATTTTCTCTCTCTTTGATCTTCAATACAATATTCTCCTTGATGTACTTGGAGATCTATTCGATGTAATCTTATTTTGTGGTGTGTTTGTTGGGATCCGATGAATTGTGCATTTATGATCAGATTATTCATAAATATTATTTGAGTCTTTTATGAATTCTTATATGCATGGGTGTTATAGCTTTGTATTTCTCTCCGATCTATCTGCTTGGTTTGGCCAACTAGATTGATTTATCTTGCAATGGGAGAGGTGTTGTGTGATGGGTTCGACCTTGTAGAGCTCAATCCCAGTGACAGAAAGGGACCTGACACGTATTTGTATCATTGCCATTAAGGATAAAATGATGGGTTTGTTTATATTGTTTGAGTTTACTTTGTCTATGCTACTTCTCGAGCTTGCGTTGTATTCCCTCAAAGAGGAAAGGGAGATGCAGCACAGTAGCGTAAGTATTTCCCTCAGTTTTTGAGAACCAAGGTATCAATCCAGTAGGAGACCACGCCCGAGTCCCTCGCACCTGCACAAACAAATAAGAACTTCGCAGCCAACACGATAAGGGGTTGTCAATCCCTTTACGGTCACTTACGAAACTGAGATCTGATAGAGACGATAGTTTAAATTTTTGGTATTTTTGTTTATAAGAACAGAAAGTAAAAGCGGAAAAAGTAAAGTAAGTGTAGATTGATATGTTGAGAATAGACCCGGGGGCCATAGTGTTCTCTAGTGGCTTCTCTCGTGATAGCGATATTCTACGGCGGGTAAACAAATTACTGTCGAGCAATTGATAGAAAAGTGTATAATTATGAGACTATCTAGGCATGATCATTATATATAGGCATCACATCCGAGACAAGTAGACCGACTCCTGCCTGCATCTACTACTATTACTCCACACATCGACCGCTATCCAGCATGCATCTAGTGTATTGAGTTCATAAGAACAGAATAACGCCTTAAGCAAGATAACATGATGTAGAGGGATAAACTCAAGCAATATGATATAAACCCCATCTTTTTATCCTCTATGGCAACAATACAATACGTGCCTTGCTGCCCCTACTGTCACTGGGAAAGGACACTGCAAAAATTGGACCCAAAGCCAAGCACTTCTCCCATTGCAAGAACTATAGATCTAGTAGGCCAAACCAAACCAATAATTCGAAGAGACTTGCAAGGATATTATGAGCACACATAAAGAGTTCAGAAAAGAACCAAATATTTCTCATAGATAATCTTGATCATAAATTCACAATTCATCGGATCTTGACAAACACACCGCAAAAAGAGATTACATCGAATAGATCCCCTCAAAGACCGAGGATAACTTTGTATTGAGATCCAGAGAGAGAGAATAAGTCATCTAGATACTAGCTATGGACCCGAAGGTCTATGGTAAACTACTCACAACTCATGGTGAGGCGATGATGATGATGTAGAAGCACTCCGTGATGGATCCCCCCTCCGGCGAAGCTCCGGAACAGGTCCCAAGATGGGATCTCACGGGAACAGAAGGTTACGATGGTGGAACTAGGGTTTTCTCTTCTCATGTGATGGTTTCGGGGTACGTAGGCTTATATAGGGGGAAGGAGGGCAACGGGGGCCTTACGAGGGACCTACGAGGCAGGGGGGCGCGCCCTAGGGGGGGCGCCCGCACCCTCGTGGGCACCTCGTGGCCCCTACTCCGTTGTTCTCAAGTCTCCCATGCGTGATTTTCTCCAAAAATATCTCTCCCGAAGGTTTCATTCTGTTTGGACTCCGTTTGATATCCCTTTTCTGTAAAACCCTAAAACAGGCAAAAAACAGCAATCTGGACTGGGCCTTTGGGTTAGTAGGTTAGTCCCAAAAATAATATAAGTGTATGACAAAGCCCATTAAACATCCAAAACATCATAAATAATAGCATGGAACAATAAAAAAATTATAGATACATTGGAGACGTATCAGTCTACATCATCTCATCTTGCTTAAGGCGTTACTCTATTTCTTATGAACTTAATACTCTAGATGCATGCTGGACATCGATCGATGAGTGGAGTAATAGGAGTAGATGCAGGCATGAGTCGGTCTACTTGTCTCAGACGTGATACCTATATACATGATCGTTGACTTGGATATCGTCATAACTATACGTTTTTCTATCAATTGCCCCACAATAATTTGTTTACCCAATGTATTGTTAGGACTGAGAGTATAACGACCAGAGCGGGGAGGTGGGGTGAACGGAGATTCAAAAAATTCTTGCAAATATTATGAATTTATCCCAATCATGCCAATGGAAAAGATTCGGTAGAAAAGAAATCAATCAAGCACATTATAATGGAACATATCTATCGATGTAGGACGGAGTGATAGTTCGAGCTTACAATATCATAAGTGAGGGGGCCCTGGACTAAGGGGTCCTCGGGAAGCCGACCTATTGCTCATGGGCCAGACTGAAGGGATATTGCGGCGCTGAGCCAAAAGGTGACGTGTGGCAGGATAGGAAATCTTTGGAGCTATGGTGTGCTATCGAAGTTAGGATCAAGCATAGATTTTCCTTCATTGTGACCAACCTTATGTAACCCTAACTCTATTGGTGTCTATATATACCTAAGGGTTTTAGTATTTAGGCCTAGAGCTACATCCAACACCTCCTCAACCTAGGGTTTAGCTCGCCTGATCTCGAGGTAGATCTACTCTATAACCAAAAGATACACATCAAATATAATCAAGTGGGACGTAGGGTTTTACCTCCCAGAGAGGGCCCGAACCTAGGTAAACATTGTGTCCTTCATCCCCTATTCCCGATCGATCCTAGATCCACAACTCGGGACCCCCTACCTTAGATCTTCCCGTTTTCACACCGACATTGGTGCTTTCATTGAAAATTTCGATCTTGGGTCGCCGAAGGATCGATGTCCCGCCTCATCTTCGGAGAAGGCATCAACTCCGGGGACCTTTTTGTCCCCAGCCAGCTCTTTGCGTTCGGCAGCATCGTGTTGCATGCCAATCCAATTGGTCATCTAGACCAGATCGACATTTTTGCTACCGAATACCGGATTAGATTCGGTAATCTGGAGTACACCTCGGACATCAGAGGTGACCTAGTCTTCGTCGGATTTGTAAGCTTGCTCGACACCCCCATGGGACCTGCTGTGCTCGCTCCAGAGCTCCCCCCGATCTAGCCCGCTGTCAGGGAAATTGATCGCCCACGAACACCTATGGGACCGGAGCCCCTTTTCGGCATGGCAAGGGAGCGGAGGGAGCACGAAGAGCAGATCGAGACGAGCACGCGGGCAGTTTACCCAGGTTCGGGCCGCACGGATGCGTAAAACCTTACTCCTGCCTTGGTTTGTTATTGAGTTCTTGGCTCGGGAGCGAGAAGATCTACAGTACTTGCCGCTTGCAACACCGAGCATGAGAGTGATCTAAGATCGGAACCTCCCCTACATTGTGCATGGGCCTCCTTTTATAGGTCAAAGGGGTCACCAACAGGTGGAAACGTAGGTGAGGGTAAAATTGTAAAAATGGTGGTAGTTGTAACAGTGTATGTACAGTGCTCTGTACCTAACCCTGACGGTGGGGGACAAGGGCATTGAATGCCCGTCGCTGTCGCCCCAAATAGTGCAAAAAGCGTCCGTCTGGGCGTCTCCGTTTGCCACGACGGTGGCCTCGTCATCGTGGCTCGCCACCGTGTACCCCATGCTGCACAGCCTTCTGCCACGTGCCCCTGGAAGGGCCCCAGGGCGACGCGTGGCCGGATGAGCTGGAGCGCGGGCACATAGCGGGAGCTTGACGCGGCAAGCGCCTTGCCGCGGTTGCTACCTTGCCGCGCCCGGAAGCTTGTCGCTCTCCGGGCCTTGCCGGGGCGCGCGATGCGCCACGGCAGGTCTACTGAAATGCCGTGCTTTGGCCTTCCTGGCAAGCTCCTCTTGCCAGGGTCTTGTGCTGAAGGGGTGATTTTTGAGCCTGGAGCGGCCTTCCCGGCAAGCTCTTCTTGCCGGGGCCTTGACTTGAATACTTTGTTCTTGAATGGTTCCACGGGAACTAAAGTGGGCCTTGGCGAGCGCGTGGCAAGCCCTGCCATGGGACGCTGCTACTGCCCCTGCACAAGTCGGGATACTAAGGTACCCCTACTTTAGCACACCGACAGGAGCCCCCGCCCCTGGGCCACACACGGTGCCGAGCGCTGTTGGGCCAGGCCCAAAACAATGCACGGGCACACGCGGCCCACGGCGCGCCGCATCCCACTCCGTATCCGCCGCGCCTCTCCCTAACGGCACGCGTTGATTGCGGCGTCGTGGGAGAGATCGTGGCTTTTTTCTTTAATGGGGAAAATGCGGAACGTCCCCTCTTCCCCCTTAAAGGCAGGGGAAACAGGGGCAGTTCCTCCTATTCGTTCATTGCGCCTTCAACCTCCAGAAACCCCAGCTGCTCCCCTCCTCCCCGAAGGTCGAAAGAGAGCAGCGCTCCGCCCTTCTTCCGCCGCCGCCAGTCTCTCCAGCGCCGGCGGCCTCCCTCGCCGTCCCCGCCATGGCCCCGAAGAGCGACAAGGCGAAAACCGCGAAGACCGACCGGGCGGCGAAGCTAGCAGCAATGCGGAAGAGGATGGTGGTCTTCCCGCCGAGGCTTGGCGCGAGGGAGTTGAAGGACAAGTTCTACCTCTTCTGGTCGAGGGAGACGAAAGCTCACCCGCGCACAGGGTTCTCCCCGCCGAAGCCTGCGACATGTTTCCGGGAGGGTATGCCTATTTTGCCCTGTTCTTCCATTGCGGACTCTGCCCTCCATACTCCAAATTCTTCTGTGAGGTTATGAACACATATGGATTCCATCTCCTTGATTTCACCCCGAACGCAGTCTTGACCATGGCCGTTTTCGCACATCTGTGCAAGAACTTTGTCGGAGTCAACCCCAACGTAGCCCTCTTCCGCCATTTTTTTACGCCTCGAGTAGAGTCTGGGTCTCCTCTGTCCGGTGGGATTTCTCGGATCTTTAGGCTCAATAAGAAAGAGACATACTTGATTGGAGAGCTCCGCGGCAAGTGGGAGGAGTGGAGGACCGACTGGTGCTGGATCATGGAGGATGAACCCCAGTAGTTTACTTCCCCGCGCCGAGCTGCAATAGTGCGCGGCAAGGACTGGAGTGATCTGGCCCCGGAGGACGAGAAGCTGAAGATAGCCCTCACTAGGATTCTTCGCCTCCGGCAAGCCAATCTCACTGTAAGTGAGGTCGGGGCAGATTTCCTTCGCCGCCGCATTGCTCCCTTGCAGGAGAGGGGGAGGCCGGCTTGGGAGTTTGGTAATGCGGCAGACAGCATGAGGTTGCGCCCTGGCCTCAACTATAATTTCACTGTCCTAGGGCTCAAGGGGATGCTCCGCGAGCTATTCAAGCACGACGCCAGGCATCCGGAGTGGTTCGCCTCGCCGCGGGGGGTAGTTCCACTATGCAACAATTCGTCGCTTAGTGCTATCCGCGCGGCGATGCCGTTGTGCGACTCCCACGGGGTTGACCCCACTTGGCTGGCGCCTTCTGACGAAGCCGCGCAAACATTCTTCGACAACTTGGTGGAGCTGCCGATCAACCCCGATGAGAAGAAAGGTCTCACCCGCGACACCACCGACCGGGAGGTGGCGTATATCGCCAGCAGTATGGAGGAGGCAGCCGCATCCGAGGCCGCGGGTGAGTTTGGGTACTCCTTGGATGAGGCGGATGCAGCGGATGCGGTGAGTCGGGCCGAGGAGGAAGAGATCCTCAAACTGCTGAAGCCTGCCGGGCAACCTGCCGAGACGAGCGAGGCTGCCGGGCAGGGCACGGAGTCAAGTGAGCCCACCGAGGAGGACGCCGAATCGGGCGATTCTTCAGAAGACTTAGGCGGGTCTCTGGGCCTTGACGACTCCTCTTCGTCCTCGGGAAGTTCACCGCCACCGCCAAGCCCTCCGCCTCAACCAAAGAAGCGCCTCCGCAAGGCCGCAGACGCGGCGAGGCAGCCGGCGGGCCCGCAGCCGCAGCGCCGCTCGACGCGCGCCACCACGACGAGCAAGGCCGTCAAGGGGGCGCCTCGCGCCTCCGCAGCAGCTGGAGGGGGATCTTCCCGCACCGGCTCCACTGCTCCTTCCGCTCCTCGGGCCCCGGCGACGACCGGAGCGGGGTCTTCGTAGACCACCGCTCCAGCGCCCGAGGGAGCCTACTCCTCCAGCTCCTCGCGCCGAGACGCGCGAGGTGGATTTCAACTTCTCCGTTCTTAGTTCCGACGAGGAGGAGGAAGAGTAAGCACTGCAACTTTTGTTTTCTTCAATTTGTTGTTCTGGTCTTGAATCTTCTTTGTCTGATTCTTTTTGATGTCTGTCTTCCAGGACCTTGGCGCAGAGGGTGGCGAAGAGGGCCAAGATCCCGGTGGTCGACCTCGAGGACGAGCCCGTCGCAGCAGCAGGGGATGCGCCAGCGACAGGCTTGCCGGAATAGCCAGCTGCCCCGCAGAGCAGCCCCCAGCGTAAGTCTTCTACTCACTTCTTTGCTTGTCGGGCGCGCGTGTGCCTCTTATCCTTATTAATGTCTTGTTGGTTGGCTGATTCGCGCAGAGGCAGTGCCGCAGCCTCAGGAGCGCCAAGAAACTGCTCCCGACGAGCCGCATGTCTCGACCTCTCTGCCAAGGAGGAGTTCCCCGGCGGGGGAGAACACTCTGCCAAGGGCGGGTACTCCGCCAAGGGCGAGTACCCCGCAAAGGGCGAGCACCCCGCCAAGGGTGGGCACCCAGCCAAGGGTGGGCACCCCGCCAAGGGAAGGCGCCAGCGGCCCTCCACCGGCGGGGGCCACCACTACGCCGCCGAGGGAGAACTCCCCGGCAAGGTACCCCGTTGAAGAAGAGGCCCGCGCAGGTAACCCTTGAACTTTTCCTCTTTTGACTTCTTCTTTTTGGATATTTGCTTGACCATTACTTTCTTCTTTCTTATTCTTGCCTTCAGACCCGCCCGCTCCAGAGCTTATGGAGACGGAGGCTGCCACCGAGGAGGCCGCGCGCGGCAACACTGGTAGCGCCGCGGCCACCGAGGAGGCGATCGACTCTGAGGAGCCCGCCGTCGAAGAGGCAACCAGGTACGCCGACGCGGCAGCCGAGGAGGGGACCGGCGGTCGCAATGACGGCCCTGAGGCCGCAGGAGCGTTCGACGCTGCGCCGACCGCGGACCCTGCCGCTGCCGTGGCGGGAACCGGTGCCTACTTGGAGGCTGGGAACGGGGTCTTCATTCAACTTCCGTGGGCTTCTTCATCAAGGGCGCCCGCGGAGGGGGAGGTCTTCGATGGGGAAGTCCTCGCCTCCGCGGGGCTGAAGTTTGTCGACGCGCCCGGCAGCAGCAACGAGCCCGAGGAGGAGCAGCTTCTGCGCCGGCTTCTGGCCCTGTACCGTGCCAGGAAGGCCAAGCTGGAGTCCCGAGAGGCTCTGGCTGCCAAGGTAGGTGTCGATTTAGAGAAGCGCGCCAAGGAGCTCCGTGCCGCCAACCAGGCGGCCCTCCGGACCTTGGCGGAGGAGCGGGAGGAGCTCGCCGAGGCGCACCAGGCGTTCATCCTCGAAAAGGCCGAAGCAGAGGAGCAGCAACGGCTTGCTGCCGAAGACCTGTCTCGGCGTGAAGGTGAGCTCAGGCAGCGGAAGGTCGACCTCGATAGCCATGAGGACGACCTTACCGCGTGCGAGCAGTCCCTTGGCGGGGCTCTACAGGAAGCGAGGGACGCCGCTGTAGCTGCAGAGACCGCCAAGAGAGACTTGGAGGCGAGGGTGGCGCAGTTGGAGCTCAACTTGAGGACGAGCGAGGAGAAGGTTGCCGCGCTCACATTGGAGAGGGAGAAAGACGCCCACAGCCACTCAGAGCTGCAGGTCTGTCTCTCCTACAAGGGCAAGGAACTCGCCATCGCCAAGGATTCTGTCGCGGACTTGGAGTTGAAGCTGTCCACCATTACCGCATCTCTTGACAGTGCCAGGAACCGGGAGACGAAGCTGAAGGAAGATCTCCGGGCCGAGAGGGAACTATTGGACAGCGCCGTCCTCACGCAAAACAACTTCAGGCAGACGATGGAGCAGTGGACCGAGGAGCTCATCGCCGCCGCCGCTGACATCGGCAGGGAGATGGCGGCGCTGGGGACGGAGCACCTCGGGTACTCCCCCGATGCGAACCTCCCGCAGAGCGCCAAGCTGAGCTTATTCTTCAGGGGAGTGGCGCCGGCTCTCGAGCAGCTCCGGGAGAGGATCCCCAGGCAGCTGGCGAACGAGGTGCGCAGGCTTTGCACGGGAGTTGTGGAGAGAGTGCTCACGAAGATAGTCTACCGCAACCCCGGGATCAACCTTGAGAACGTCTCCGGACCTTGCCGCCTGACGCCAACCAGGAGGCGCTGAAGGCTCTTGTCGCCCCCATCGTGGCCAAGGTGGGCAAGATCAGGAGAGTTGACGGCGACCGTGTAGACTAGGCTGTTTTCTTTCCGCTTCCCTTGTCGCTGCCAATTAAGTCATGGACAGTAGTTTATTAGAACAGCGACAAGTCATCTTGTAATATAACTTTATTTTTGGATAGTTAATGCAGTGTTATTTCCCTTGCTCGACTCCTTTACTTTGTATGCTTTTACCCTACGCTTTTAGGGAACTTGCCAGCGAAGGGACCTTTGCCGCGAGCGCTGAGTGCGGAACTTCAGCAGCCTGCTGGCAGTGCCCTCGCCGGCAAGAAACCTTGTCGCAGCTAGTCGCAGCACACTTAGATTGTTGAGCGAACTCGAAAACGAAGTAAGGGCGCGACACTTGTCGCAGCACGCTTAAGCCGTTGAGGGTGCTCGAAACAAAGTAAGGGAGCGGCTAGCCACGAGTAGGTTCCTCCGCGCACAGGTTTTCCATACAAAGTGCGGTCGTTCAAGGAAGATAACCTTAAAATTTAAAAAAATTCAATGCTCAAACTTTGGCAACTTAGCTTTTGTGAGTTGTTTGCTTTCCGGCAAGGCGAGGCTTTCTTGAACGACACTTGGTCCACACCACTGTCTCCTTCCCCCCGGCAAACTTGTGCGCGAGGAAGGCTTCTTCTGCTTGAGAGACAAGAAAAGGGAGGAAACACATACATGGAGCCTTGCGACCCGTTATTCCTTACCGGGGATGTGTGCTGCACAAGGTGTCAGATAATACATGGAAGAGAAACGAAGAGGCATGAAACGACAAGTCGTGCAAGGCACAAAAGCTTTACTGATGCACGGGGTCTGCGCCCGGCTTTGTACAAAGGTTTACATGCAACAGCGGCAAGACTTGTACAAAAGGTGGTTGCCGGAGCGGATCACGGCAACCGCGCCTTATTGGTGAAACTTTCGAAGGTGCTCAATGTTCCAGGAGTTGCTCACCGGTAGGCCCTCTTCGGTCTCAAGGCAGACAGCGCCGGGCCTTGTGACTTGTCTCACCCGATAAGGGCCTTCCCACTTCGGCGTCAACTTGTTGGAATTCTTGGCGGACTGAACACGCCGAAGAGCAAGGTCGCCTTCCTCGAGACTTCTGGCCTTGACTTTGCGGCTATGATAGCGGCGCAAAGCTTGCTGGTATCGAGTAGCTCGTACAGCAGCCTGAAGACGGTCCTCCTCGGGGAGCAGGGCATCATCTTGCCGCAGCTGCTCTTGCTCGAGCTCATCATAAGCGAGCACTCGAGGAGACCCGTATACGAGTTCCGTGGGGAGAACTGCCTCTGCTCCATAGACAAGAGCAAAGGGTGTCTGTCCAGTGGCTCGATTTGGTGTCGTCCTGATTGACCAAAGAGCCGCCGGCAACTCCTCAATCCAGTTTCTTCCGCATTTGCGCAGCCTGTCGAAAGTTCTTGTCTTGAGTCCACGCAGCACTTCAGCGTTTGCCCTCTCCGCTTGACCATTGCTCATCGGGTGAGCAACAGAAGCGAAGCAGACCTTGGCGCCAAGGTCTTGGACGTACTGCATGAAGGTGCGGCTTCCTAACTGTGTGCCGTTGTCGGTGATGATCCTGTTAGGGATTCCGAAACGGCAAACAATTGACCTGAAGAACTTGACTGCTGACTGTGCGGTCACCTTTCTCACTGGTTCCACTTCCGGCCACTTTGTGAACTTGTCGATGGCGACGTACAAGTACTCAAAGCCCCCGGCTGCGCGGGGAAAGGGGCCGAGGATGTCGAGCCCCCAGACCGAAAATGGCCAGGACAAAGGGATCGTCTGGAGAGCTTGAGCTGGCTGATGTATTTGCTTGGCATGGAACTGGCACGCTTCACACTTCGTTACTTGTGCAGTTGCATCTTGGAGGGCTTCTGGCCAAAAGAAACCTTGCCGGAACGCCTTGCCAGCAAGTGCTCTAGCGCCAATGTGGTGGCCACATATGCCCCCGTGTATCTCTGCCAACAGCTTCTGCCCATCTTCCCTGGGAATGCACTTCAACCTGACACCATTGAGTCTTCTTCTGTACAGCTCGCTGCCGACGAACTGATACATACTTGACTGTCGGGTTATTCTTTCTGCTTCTTCCGGCTCCTCGGGAAGTTCCCCAGTTTGAAGAAAATGGACAATTTGCTGTTCCCAGGCTGGAGCTTGAGGCTCAACAACAAGGACTAAAGGCATCAGTGCTGCTGCGGGAACGTCAGCTTCTACGGCAGGAACCTGCGGCTCGGCCGGAGCTGGACGTCCCCCGGCAAGCTTGCCGGGGCAAGACTTGTCGGGAACGCCTGCTTCAACTGTACAAACCCTGGGGTCCGCAGGAGCAGACTGTTCCTCAGCAACTTGGTCGTTGATCTTGGGGACCTTGGCGGCGGCTTTAGGAAGATCCGCCGGCGGGTAGTCACCGGAGACCAACTTTCTCTTCTTGCCTTGCCCAATTGATGGTGTAACGGATGGTTGAGTTAGCTTGAGCACGAAGATCCCTGGTTCCACAGGTAGCTTTAGTGCAGCACACTTTGACAGGCCGTCTGGGATGTCATTTTGAGCTCTTGGAACGTGCTCCATCTGCAGGCCCTCAAAGTGTTCTTCAAGCTTTCTCACTTCGTCGACGTAAGCTTCCATCAATGGGCTCTGATAGCTCTTGTTTACTTGGCGGACAACCAACTGTGAATCACCCCGCACGATCAGCTTCTTGATCCCAAGTTCTGCCACAATTCTGAGGCCGGCAAGCAAACCCTCATACTCTGCAGTATTTTTTGTTGCTTGTTCCTTGGGAAAGTGCATTTGGACAACGTACTTGAGGTGTTCCCCGGTGGGTGCGACAATCAGCACACCAGCACCGGCGCCTTGCAGCGAGAAGGCTCCATCGAAGTACATTACCCATTCTTTGCTTGCTTCTTTGACGGGGATGCTTGTTTCTGGAACTTATTCGTCTGGCGTTGGTGTCCATTCCGCTATGAATTCTGCCAAAGCTTTGCTCTGGATAGTTGAAGTACTTTCGAACTTGAGACCAAAGCTTGACAGCTCCAGTGCCCACTCGACGATCCTGCCTGTTGCCTCCGGATTTTGCAATATCCTCTTCAATGGAAAGCGAGTGACCACTGTTATCTCATGTGTCTGGAAGTAGTGGTGCAGCTTTCTCGAGGCCATGAGGAGGCCGAAAAGCAGCTTCTGCACTCCAGAGTATCTTGACCTAGCCCCCTGCAAGAGGGAACTTACAAAATAAACTGGGTGCTGCACCATCTTCCTCCGCACCTCTTCTTGCATCTGCGCACACCCATCCTTATCGGGGCCAGAGCTTGTCGGGGACGCCCCCTGCTTGTCGCTGGATGTGCTTGCCGGGGCTGTGTACTCCTCATCCGCCTCCCTTTCCGCTACTAACGCAGCACTAACCACTTGATTGGTTGCTGCTAAGTACAGCAGCAACTTCTCCTGTGGCCTAGGTGCGACAAGTATTGGAGTGGAGGACAGGTACCCTTTCAAGTCTTGCAGCGCTGCCTCCGCTTCCGGAGTCCATTTCATTGGACCTACCTTTTTCAAAATTTTAAAAAACGGCAGGGCGCGTTCTGCAGACTTAGAAATGAACCTGCTGAGAGCAGCCACGCAGCCGGCAAGCCTCCGCACATCCTTAACGCGCTTCGGAGCTTCGATCTGCTCGATGGCTTTGATCTTGTCGGGATTGGCTTCAATCCCCCTCTGGGACACAAAGAACCCGAGAAGCTTGCCGGAGGGGACTCCGAACACGCACTTCTCGGGGTTAAGATTGAGTTGTATCTTGCGCAGATTTGCAAAAGTTTCATCTAGATCTTGAATCAGGGTATCCTTGTCCTTGCTTTTGACCACTATATCATCCATGTAAGCTTCTACATTCATGTGTATCTGTGGCTCAAAAGCGGTGTGGACTACCCTTGCAAATGTTGAGCCCGCATTCTTCAATCCAAAGGGCATGCGTATGAAGCAGTAAGTGCCACATGGAGTAATGAATGCGGTCTTCTCTTCATCCTCTTTAGCCATGAATATCTGGTGATATCCGGAGTATGCATCAAGGAATGAAAGCAACTCACATCCAGCCGTGGAGTCAACGATCTAGTCAATGCGCGGCAAGGGAAATGGATCCTTGGGACAAGCTTTATTCACATCAGTGAAGTCTATACAAAGCCTCCACTTCCCATTAGCTTTGCGCACGACAACAGGGTTGGCCAGCCACGTGGGATGAAGTACACCTCTAACAAGGCCTGCCGCTTCCAGCTTCTTGATTTCCTCGACAATAAACTCTTGGTGCTCCACCGCTTGCTTTCTGACCTTCTGCTTGACGGGCCACGCTTGAGGACAAATGGCAAGCTTGTGCTCAATTAATTTCCTGGGAACACCGGGGATGTCAGACAGTTGCCATGCAAACACGTCGACATTCGCCCGCAGGAAAGCAATGAGCGCGCTTTCCTATTTAGGATCGAGCGTGGAACTGATGGTGAAAGTACCACCAGTGCCGTCCTCCTTGGCGGACACCTTCTTGGTTGCAGGTGGCGCTGCCATCCCCTTCTTGCACTTGCCGGTGGAGCTCGATGGTGCGTCCTCGACGGCAGCGCAGCACTCCGAAGAGGTGCGTTTGCCGGAGTGGGCCCCAGAGCTCTTGCTGGACTTCGTCTTGTTCTTCCCCCCGGGAGCTTCAGCGGCAAGTGTTTTGCTATCTGTGGCAGCTGCTGCGTCCCGATAAATCTTGTCGGCGTAGATAAGCGCGTCCTTCTTGTCGCCGGGTTAGAGATGACGCTTATTGGCCCTGGCATCTTGAGCACGTTGTAGGCGTAGTGAGAGGCTGCCATGAACTTGGCGAGCGCTGGACGGCCAAGTATCCCATTGTATGGCAACGGGATATCGGCAACGTCGAAGGTGATCCTCTCAGTCCTGAAGTTCAGTTCTCCGCCAAAGGTTACTGGCAGTGTGATCTTCCCCTTCGGCTTGCTCCTTCCCGGGTTAATTCCTTGGAAAGTTCCGGTTTCCTCGAGCTCACTGTCGGGGATCTGTAGCTTTCGGACTACAGCAGAGGAGATCAGGTTTAGGCCGGCCCCGCCGTCAACCAGCATCTTGGTGACCTTGAGGTTGCGGATGGTTGGTGAAACCAACATCGGCAAGCACCCGACCGCAGTTGTGCGGTCAGGGTGATCCTCAATGTCGAAGATGATGGGCGTGCTGGACCACTTCAGTAGCTTGCGTGACTCGACGGGTGGCTCTGCTGCATTAACTTCCCACACCCATTGCTTGAGTTGGCGGTGGGAAGTATGCAGAGAGGCACCTCCATCGACGCACAGAACTTCTGTGGCCTTCTGGAACTCCTGCTTGCTGTTGTCTCCGTTGTCGATGTCCTCGTCGTCGTCTTCGTCCTCGTCCTTGTCGCGGCCGCGGGGAGGTCTATCTTCTTGCCGCTGCTTGGCCTTGCCGCGGCGTCCTCCCCGGACATTGAATGGCCGCTTCTTGCCGGACTCTCCTCCGCCTCCCTGGGCCTTCTCCTTGTCGCGTCGCTCGTACTCAGCCTTCTGCTGCTCGATGAGGTACTCGACCCTTTTGCAGTTCTGGATATCATGGCCCTTGGTGCGGTGGATCTTGCAGTACTGCTTGTCGGAGCCGTCCTGCTTGTCAGCGGCGGCTATAGTGGTAGCTCCCTTGCCGGAGCTACCAGCCTGAGCTTTCCTGGCGCCTGCCTCCTTGCCAGACTGCTCGACAGCTAGCACTTCCTTGTTCTTCTTTTTCTTGTTCTTCCGCCGCCTGTTTTTCCTTGCCGGGGCGGCATCCTCACTGTCCGTTCCTCCTGCTCCGGCATCCTCTCCGGGGAGTCTCCTCCCCTCTTCAGCGCGTGCGCACTTGTCGGCCAGGGCATAAAGCTCACTGACGTCTCGTATCTTGCACATCGCCATTTCCTCCCTCATTCCGCGGTTACGCACGTTCTGGTGGAACGCGGTGATAACCGCGGCAGGGTGGACGTCCGGGATGTTGTGCTGGACGCGGCTGAATCTCTGGATGTACTTTCGCAGGGATTCTCCCTCCTTCTGGGCAAGTATATGGAGATCACTCTCCTGGCCATGAGGCTTGTGGCCGCCCGTGAAGGTGCCGACAAACTGATGGCACAGGTCGGCCCAAGAAGAGATGGAGTTTTCCGGCAAGTGCATGAGCCAAGATCTGACGTTTGGCTTGAGCACGAGCGGGAAGTAATTGGCTAATATCTTCTCGTCTCGTCCCCCGGCAGCCTGCACCGCAATGGTGTAGATGCTAAGGAACTCCGAGGGATGGGTCTTGCCGTCGTACTTCTCGGGTACGTCGGGCTTGAAGTTCTTCATCCTGGGCCATTGGACTTGCCGCAGCTCACGGGTGAACGCAGGGCAACCTGCCGCGTACGGCAAGTCACCCGGTTCATCGGGAGCGTGCATGTCGACAGCGGTCCCAGCACGCTGGTCGGACTGTCGTCGCGCTTCTCTTCGACGCTCGATGCGAGTTCGAGCGTCTTCTTGTCGCCTATCATCGAGGACTTGGCGTTGATCGCGGCGAGCTCACGGATCCGACGACGCCGTGGAGTCGTCGTCGATATTGATCAGACGAGTCTGCGATTTCGGCCTTCGGGGCGGGGAGTGCACGGTAGTGGCACCCCCTATAGTCTTGTCTCCATCAGCCCGCGCCTGGCTGACTTGCCGCGGCCGTGACGTCGCCGGCTGCTGCGGCGTGTCGTTGTTGGCGAAGGCGATGAGGCTTTGGATGGTGGCCCTCCAGTCTTCGGCCTTGTCTGCCGCCGGAGGGAAGTCAAGGAGCAGCTGAGCTCTAGCTAGAGCTTCTGCTGGAGTGGAGGGAAGCGGTGGCGAGCGGTGCGAGGAGCGAGATATGCTCGGACTTCTAACAGCGTTAGAAGGAGCAGGTTCTCGCCCCGGCGACCGCGCCTTGCTCGTGCCAGCACATTGGCCTTGAGCGTCCCGCGACCCGCCAACTTGTCCTTGGCCCAGCAAGCGGATGGTACCCTGCGTACCACGCCGCTGCCGTTCCGGCACCTCCTGAGAGGGGCGCGGTGCATGCACGGACGCCGAGGTCTTGGAGTGCGCTCGGTCGTCCGTCTTCTCCTTGGACTTGGCGGCGCCGTGAATCTCCTCGCCGGCGTCTGTCCTTCCGCCAGCGTCTACCCCACCAACCGTTGGTTCTGGTGGCGGCGGGATCGACGCGGACGGGCCTCCTACCTCCGAAGCTTTCTTCTTCGGTGGCATGTCGATGAAGTTTACGAAGTTGATGAAGTTGCTGAAGGTTGAGCCCGCGTGAACGCCGGATCAGGTTCGCACAACCTCGACGCCCCCCTACCTGGCGCGCCAAAGATGTCGGGGAAACTAATCGCCCACGAACACCTATGGGACCGGAGCCCCTTTTCGGTACGGCAAGGGAGCGGAGGGAGCACGAAGAGCAGATCGAGGCGAGCACGCGGGCAGTTTACCCAGGTTCGGGCCGCACGGATGCGTAAAACCCTACTCCTGCCTTGGTTTGTTATTGAGTTCTTGGCTCGGGAGCGAGAAGATCTACAGTACTTGCCGCTTGCAACACCGAGCGTGAGAGTGATCTAAGATCGGAACCTCCCCTACGTTGTGCATGGGCCTCCTTTTATAGGTCAAAGGGGTCACCGACAGGTGGCAACGTAGGTGAGGGTAAAAATGTAAAAATGGTGGTAGTTGTAACAGTGTATGTACAGTGCTCTGTACCTAACCCAGACGGTGGGGGACAAGGGCATTGAATGCCCGTCGCCGTCGCCCCAAATAGTGCAAAAAGCGTCCGTCCAGGCGTCTCCGTTCGCCACGACGGCGGCGTCGTCATCGTGGCTCGCCACCGTGTACCCCATGCTTGACAGCCTTCCGCCACGTGCCCCTGGAAGGGCCCCAGGGCGACGCATGGCCGAATGAGCTGGAGTGCGGGCACACAGCGGGAGCTTGCCGCGGCAAGCGCCTTGCCGCGGTTGCTACCTTGCCGCGCCCGGAAGCTTGTCGCTCTCCGGGCCTTGCCGGGGCGCGCGATGCGCCACGGCAGGTCTTCTGAAATGCCATGCTTTGGCCTTCCTGGCAAGCTCCTCTTGCCAGGGTCTTGTGCTGAAGGGGTGGTTTTTGAGCCTGGAGCGGCCTTCCCGGCAAGCTCCTCTTGCCGGGGCCTTGACTTGAATACTTTATTCTTGAATGGTTCCACAGGAACTAAAGTGGGCCTTGGCGAGCGCGTGGCAAGCCCTGCCATGGGACGCTGCTACTGCCCGTGCACAAGTCGGGATACTAAGGTACCCCTACTTTAGTACACCGACACCCGTGGGTTAGCCTCGATTCACCTGCCGGCCTCAAGCTCACACACCTCCGTCCTATCCCCTTCAACCACGACTATGGCGCTCGTCAACAACCCGGCCCCGAGCTTTGACGCGGCGGCTGTGTTCGGACATCAGGTGTGACCTTCACCCGAGCTCTTCCCAACCAACTCGGCTTCGAGCCCCAATATGGTAACGACATCCGAGGACTAGACTTTGTCCTTGGTCTCCCCTACTTGCCCTGTCATAGAACCGATCTCGGGCCTCGAGCTCGACTTAGCCCTCGAAGATCGTGATCCAATTAGGACTTAGGTTAATCCGACGACCTTCGTTCTATTCAATGAGGTGCTAGATCGAATCCACATCATGTCCACTCGGAAGGATTCACTCCCAATCGGCGTCAACAATCCCTCGAGGAGAATTCTAGGGAAGTTTATGTCCCACCCACCACCCACTTGGTAGTCACAATCGAGGACTTAACCGACATGTTTGACTAAACTTCGGAAAATATCGAATACATGGATGAAGAGAGCGGAGCCATGGCCAACAACGATGTTGCTCCCCCATCACTGGCCGCTGGTCAGGCACGTCCACATATGACATCTACATGGTGGACACCCCCAAAGACGGCGACGACACACCCAAGCAGGATAACGACAAGCCCAACGACGAGCCGTCCTAACGCCGCAGACAGTACCATCGCTCCAAGGCATGCCGAAGCATGGCGAGCAATGCAGAATCTCTAGAAGATGGCACCCTGGATAACACGGATGACCTCGCCGAAGCTGCCGCCGATGACCACCAGCAAGATGACCCCGAGGAGTATGAGGATCCACTTAACCTAGAAGGCCTCACCGACTCCGAAGACAGTAATTACCTCACACTTTCCGAAGAGGAGGTCAGTTTGAGTGACGAAGATTTCATCGTCCCCGAGGATCCGCTGGAGCTGGAGCGGTTTAAAAAGAAGTTAATTGCCATCGCTCGAAGCTTAAAGAAATAGCGACAAAAGATAAAATCCGAACATGATACCACCAAGGTCCTAGCGACTGAAGAAGGGAATGGCTACGGACGTCAAACCAAAAGCTACCCAAAGCGCAGGCTGCTGCCACAATTCGACGACGAGGCCATAGAACCAGTAGCTCCTCAACACACTCATGCCGAACAACCTGATCGCCCCCCTCGAGGATGGGACAGGACAATCGAGAACACTGAACATCCCGCCGCCCTAGCACGCCGTTATGGCATGGAAACAACGCGACTGGTTGGTAAGTACGACTTACGTCACGACCTGGACGCCCAAAGCAGGTCCATCTACGGACCCAAAGAAAGCCTTCTCGCTAGCCCGGACGGATATCAAGCGTGGTTGAACCGAAACGATAGAGTTCTGGAATAATGACAAGATCGGATGGCCGATGACCTCCGTCGAGACGTAGCCCGAATTAGGGGCGCCGCGCACCCACTATGCTTCACAAATAGGGTGATGCAGCACAAATTCCCAGAAGGCTCAACATCAAGCCATGCAGTGGGACAACAGATCTGGCGGTATGGATAGAAGATTTCTTGCTACACATTCACATGGCGCGAGGAGATGACCTCCACACCATCAAGTACCTTCCTCTAAAGCTCAAAGGACCGGCCAGACTGGCTAAATAGCCTCCCCGGAGACTCTATAGGGTACTGGGAGGAGCTCGAGGATGCTTTCCGAGCAAACTTTCAAGGCACCTACGTCCGACCCCTGGACGCCGACGACTTAATCCACATAACCCAACAACCCGGGGAGTCAGGCCGATGGTTCTGGAATAGATTCATGACTAAGAAGAATCAGATTGTCGACTATCCAGACGCCGAAGCCATAGCTGCCTTCAAGCACAGTTGGCTCGCTCGTAAAAGCACCAACCCTGATACACCTGGCACTTCTAAAGTTCTGGATGGAAACGGAAAGCCTCGGCACAATAGAAACAAACGTCGTCACAACGACGGCGAGACCGAGGAGACGACGGTATATGCCGGATTCCGCAACCCGAAGTCCGGATCACGAAAGAAGCCTTCTAAAGCCAACCACGATGGCCCGACCAACATGGATGCAATCCTTGACAGACCCTGGTAGATACATGGCACCTCTGAACAACCCGCTAATCACTCCTATTGAAATTTTTGGGTGATAAAACAAGTAGGTAAGCTTGCAACCTAGGACTCCGGTAAAAGCCCTCGGAGCGAGGACGATGACGAACCTCGCCGGACGAATAATGGAGGCCAAAAACCATTCACTGCCAAAGTCAAGACGGTGAACATGATTTATGCCACCCACATACCGCGGAAGGAGAGTAAGCGTGCACTACGAGACATCTATGCCGTCGAGCTAGTCGCGCCTAAATTCAACCCATGATCGGCTTGCCGGATCACCTTCGACCGTAGGGACCATCCGACCAGTATCGATCATGGAGGATCGGCAAACCTGGTGCTCGACCCCATTATTGAAGGGTACCACCTCACCAGAGTCCTGATGGACGGAGGCAACAACCTCAACCCGATCTATGCCAATATAGTGAGGAAAACAGGAATAGACCCATGAAGGATCAAACCCAGCAACAACAACTTCAAGGGGGTGATCCAAGGTGTTGAAGCCCGATGCTCAGGGACAATAACTCTGGAGGTAGTCTTCGGTTCCCAAGATAACTCCCACAGCGAAGAATTGATCTTTGACATAGCCCCTTTTCACAGTGGCTACCATGCCCTTCTAGGTCAGATGACGTTCGCCCATTTTAACATAGTCCCGACCCTCAGGCATCATAACTATAAACGGTAACATGGAGCGCTCCCTTGGGACGGAGTAACACAGTGCAACCTTGGCAGCCGAAGACCAAACGGCACAACACAGGCCAGATACCAGCCAGCCGTAAGGGCTGGAGAAACAAACAAACGGACTTGAGCTCGGTCCCGGTCTTGGAAGCCTGCCCGCGGTTGCCGCAACTAGGGATACGCGCCCCATGGCACGCCCCGCGGTTGCCGCAGTTTACCCAGGTTCTGGCCATCTTGCGGTGTAAGACCCTACTCCAGCTTTCTGGTGGATGTGCCTCACGAGGGGCTGAGCATGAACTAGTACAAGGGAGGAACAACCTCGCAAGGTCTACTGTGAGGTGGGTGTAGGTAGATGAGGTTTTGATCCCCCTTCTTGGTGGTGGCTAGCCTATACTTATAGTGGCCTTGGTCCTCTTCCCCCAAATGTAGGCGGGAAGGGATCCCAAAGTGGCTAGTTTGAAAGGGGACAAGTAGTACATCTTATCTTGACGAAAGATGGTCTTCGTCTGCAAAGTCTCTGGTCGTGATGCTGTGGTGGGCTCGGCGATGACACTCGTCCTGCTGCCTTGGCGGTCTTAGTCTCGTTACACGGGAATGGAAACCTTTGGTTGATTCCTCGGGACCCCGTGTCTGCGCTTGCCTCCTTAGCACCAAAGAGGAAACCTGCTCCTCTGCGCCTGCTGGTGCCCACCTAGCCGTGATAGTCATGGCTTGCATCACCTCAACCTCATGAGGTGGGCATTTTCAGAGGAATCTCCACTCCTCAGGAGGCAGCCCGAAGAGGCCGCTTGTTGTAGGGTGGAACCCTAGGGTTGGATCTTTTCACACTTGGAGGGGTAAAAGGAGCAAGAACACAAGAACACAAGGGAAATCACTCCAACAAAACCACAATCACACATCCACTAGAGTAGCATACATGAGATCCACACACATACAAGATCAATCCAAGAAAACAAGCACTAGGGTAAAGTTCTTCCCACTCCAAAGGACATGATGTCTTGATGATAGTCTTCTCCAAGAGGAGGTCTTGTAATCCACAAGGATTCTTCTCCTAGGAGGTCTTGATCTCCAAGAGGAGAGGTAGATGAGCGAAGCTCTCTCAATATCTTATATATGCTTTGCTATCCCCAGAAATGAGCTAGGGGAAGAGTTTAAATAGGCTAGGGAGTAATTGGGGGAAAACAGGGGTACATGGGTCTTTTGCCCTTAGTGCATGATACGTCTCCAACGTATCTATAATTTTTTATTGTTCCATGCTATTATATTATCATTCTTGGATGTTTTACAATCATTTTATAGTCATTTTATATCATTTTTGGTACTAACCTATTGACATAGTGCCAAGTGTCAGTTGTTGTTTTCTGCATGTTTTTTACATCGCAGGAAATCAATATCAAACGGAGCCCAAACACCGCAAAACTTTTTGGAGAATTTTTATGGGCCAGAAGACACCTGATGGGCGAAGGTAGCACCCGGGGAGTGCTTCGAGGGGGCACAACCCACCAGGGCGCACCAGCCCCCCCCCCCCTGGCGCACCCAGGTGGGTTGTGCCCACCTCGGTGGCCTCCCGCACCACCTCTTTGCTCTATAAATACCCCAATATTCCAGAAACCCTAGGGGAGTCGACGAAATATTCATCCAGCCGCCGCAGAGTCCAGAACTACCAGATCCAATCTAGACACCATCTCCGATGGGGTTCACCACCTCCATTGGTGCCTCTCCGATGATGCGTGAGTAGTTCTTTGTAGACCTACGGGTCCGTAGTTAGTTGCTAGATGGCTTCCCCTCTCTCTTTTGGTTCTCAGTAAAATGGTCTCTTGGAGGTCCATATGATGTAACTATTTTTGCGGTGTGTTTGTTGGGATCCGAAGAACTTTGAGTTTATGATCAGATCTATCTTTTTATATCCATGAAAGTTATTTGAGTTTCTTTGATCTCTCATATGCATGATCTCTTATAGCCTTGTATTTCTTCTCCGATATTTGGGTTTTGTTTGGCCAACTTGATATAGTTATCTTGCAATGGGAAGAGGTGTCTCGTTGTGGGTTCGATATTACGGTGCTTGATCCCAATGACAGAAAGGGAACCACCACGTATGTATCGTTGCTACTAAGGATAAAACGAAGAGATCCATATCTAACTCCATAGATAAATGGATCTTGTCTACATCATGCCATCGTTCTTAATGCATTACTCTGTTTTCAATGAACATAATACACTAGATGCACGCTGGATAGCGGTCGATGTGTGGAGTAATAGTAGTAGATGCAGACAGGAGTCGGTTTACTCCTCTTGGACATGATGCCTATGTAATGATCATTGCCTGGATATCGTCATAATTATTTGAGGTTCTATCAATTGCCCAACAGTAATTGTTTTACCCACCGTTTGATATCTTTCTCGAGAGAAGCCACTAGTGAAACCTACGGCCCCCGGGTCTTCTTTCTCATATATTTGGTTACGATCTACTTTTCCTTTGCATTATTATTTAGATCTATTAAACCAAAAATACAAAAATACTTTGCCACATTTTATTTTATTTACGATCTATTATTCCAATCTATTACAAATTCTGGCTTCGTTACCCGAAATGGATTGACAACCCCATTAACACGTCGGGTTGCGAGGTGCTTTTATTTGTGTGCAGGTGTTGTTTATGTTGTGTTGCTTGGTGTCGGGGAAACTGATCCACCCACGAACACCTATGGGGACGGAGCCCCTTTTGGTACGGCAGGGGGCGGAGATTGCACAAAGAGCAGATCGAGGCGAGGCACACGAGCAGTTTACCCAGGTTCGGGCTGCACGGATGCGTAAAACCCTACTCCTGCTTTGGTTTGTATTGAGTTATTGGCTGGGGAGCGCTGGAAGCTACAGTACTCCTCAGCGGCTAATGAGACTGAACGTGAGAGTGTTCGAATGTCTAACCCCCCTCCACGTTGCGCATGGGCCTCCTTTTATAGGCTCAAGGGGTCACCGACAGGTGGCAACGCAGTTGAGGGTAAAATGGGAAAAGTGCTGCGGTTGGTACAACTACCTGTACAGTGTTCCATACCTAACCCTGACGGCAGGGGACAAGGGCATTAAATGCCCATCGACGTCGCCCAAAAAGTGCAAAAAGGGTCGTCAGGGGCGCCACCGTTCGCCACGATGGCAACCTTGTCATCGTCGCTTGCCACCGCGTACCCCTGGCTGCACAGCCTTCCGCCACGTATGCCTGGGAGGATCCCAGAGCGACACGTGGGTGGATGTGCTGGAGTGCGGGTACTGAGTGGAAGCTTGCCGCGGCAAGCGCCATGCCGCGGTCGCTATCTTGTCGCTCACCGGGCCTTGCCGGGACGCGTGGCGTGTCGCGGCAAGTTTCTTGAGATGCCTAGGTTGGTCTCCCCGGCAAGCTCCTCTTCCAAGGGTCTTGCGCCTTGAGTGGTCTTGTGCCTTGAGTGGCCTTCCCGGCAAGCTCCTCTTGCCGGGGCGTTGTCTCCTTAGCTTGGATACTTTGTTCTTGAATGGCTCCAAAAGGAACCACGGAGGACCTTGGCGATCACCCGGCAAGCCTTGCCGCGGGACGCTGCGACTGCCCGTGCACAAGTTCGGGATACTAAGGGTACCCCTACGTTAGTACACCGACAGGAGCCCCCGGGCCTGGGCCATACACGGTGCCGAGCGCTATTGGGCCAGGCCCAAAATAGTGCACGGGCACGCGCGGCCTGGATCTCGCCGTATCTTACTCCGTATCCACCGCGCCCTCCCCTAACGGCACACGTCGATTGCGGCGTTGTGGGAGAGATCGTGGGCGGTTTCTTTAATCGGAAATGCGGAACGGCCGCCCCCTCCCTCCTTATAAGCAGGGGAAACAGAGGCAGTTCGTCCATCTGCCCGTTGCTACTCCAATGTCGAAAGCCTCCGCCGCTCCCCTTCTTCCTAAAGCCGAAAGAGAGCAGCGCTCCGCCCCCATCGCCACCAGCACCACCAGCGCTGTCGACCTCCCTTACCGCTCCCGCCATGGCTCCAAAAGGCAATAAGGGGAAGACCGCGAAGTTGGCCGAGGCGCAGCGGCTCATGAGGCTGCGAAAGGAGCGGGCTGTCTTCCCCCCAAGCTTGCCGCGAAGAAGCTGAGGGAGAACTACTACCTCTTCTGGTCGGGGGAGACGCGGGCGCATCCGTGCACCAAGGTACTCCTAGCCGTTGCTTGTCAAATGGCTCCGAACGGATATGCGTTCTTCGCCTTGTTCTTCTACTGCGGGCTCTACCCGCCCTTCTCTGAATTCTTCTGTGACCTCATGAATACCTACGGGTTCCACCTCCTTGACTTCACCCCCAATGCCGTTCTGACCATGGCAGTTTTCGCACATCTCTGCGAAAACTTTGCCGGAGTCTTCCCCAATGTAGCCCTTTTCCGCCACTTCATTACGCCCCGAGTAGAGAGAGGAGAGCCCTTATCCGGCGGAGTCTCCTGGATCTCAAGGACGCACAAGAAGGAAGCTTATCTGGAGGGAGAGCTCCACAACAAATGGGAGGAATGGAGAGCCAATTGGTGTTGGATTGTAGAGGAGAACCCGCAGCCATTCACCGCCCGGCGCCAAGCCCCAGTAGTACACGGCAACGACTGGAGTGACTTGGCCCCGGAAGACAATAGACTGAAGATTGCCACTGCCCGGATCCTTCGCCTCAGGCTTGCAGGGCTCACTGTAGGCGCAGTTGGCGCAGATTTCCTTCGCCGCCGCATCGCTCCCTTGCAGGAGAGGAAGAGGCCCGCCTGGGAGTTCGAGAATGCGGCGGATATCATGAGGCTGCGCCCGAGCCTCAATTTCAATTTCACTGTCCTGGAGCTCAACGTGATGCTCCAGGAGCTGTTCAAGTATGACCCCGATCATCCCGAAGTTTTCAGGTTGCCGAGGGGGGTCGTTCCACTGTGCAACAACTCCGCGCTCAGCCGCATCCGCGCAATTATGCCGCTGTGTGACTCTCATGGGATTGACCCAACTTGGCAAGAGCCTGCCGAAGACGTCGTGCATCAGTTCTTCGACAACTTAGAAGAAATGTCGATCTGCTCCGACGAGAAGAAGGGCCTCACCCGCGACACCACCAATAAGGAGATGGCGTACATCACCACCAGGCTGGAAGAGGCGGCGGCAGCCGCAGCCGCGGGTGAGTTCGGTTTCACCCCGAAGGAGGCAGATGTAGCAAAGGCGGCAAGCCTTGCTGAGCGAGGGGAGTTTGTCGGCGAGGGAGAGCCTGCCGGGCAAGACGCCGAATCGAGCGAGCCCGCCGAGCAGGGCGTCGGGCCGAGCGAGCCCGCCGAGCAGGGCGACGAGTCGAGCGAGTCCGCCGCGGATGCGAGCGGCTCGCTGGAGATCGGCTCCTCTTCCTCCTCGTCTTCGGGCAGCTCGCCACCAGCAGAGCCTCCAGCTCCACCAAGAAGGCGTCTCCGCAAGGCCGGGGACGCAACGGAGCGGCAGACGGGTCAACAGCCGTCGCGCCGCGCGACACGCTCCACCGCGGCAAGCAAGGCTGCCGCGGGAGCACCTCGTGCTTCTGCGGCAACTGGAGCGGGATCTTCTCAGACTACTGCTTCTGCCCTGCCGCTCCCCACGCCTTGGCGGCAGCCGGAGCGGGGTCGTCTCAGACCACTGCCACTGCTCCCGCCAAGCGGCCAAGGGAGCCTACTCCTCCGCCTCCTCGCGCCGGGACGCGTGAGCCAGACTTCGACTTCTCTACGCTCAGCTCCGACGAGGAAGAAGAAGAGTAAGATTTTGTTGTTCTTGTATTTCTTCGATTTTCTGCTGTTTTGTCTTGTATCTTTTTTTGCCTCACTCTGAACCTGTTCCTTTTTAGAACTCTAGCCCAGAGGGCGGCAAAGAGAGCCAAGGTCCCGGTGATTGTCATCGAGGACGAGCCCGCCGCGACAGCAGGGGGTGCACCTGAGACAAACTTGCCGGACCCAGCGACTGATCTTCAGAGCAGACCCCAGCGCAGCCCCCATCGTAAGTGTATAGTTCACTTTCTGCTGTTAGGTGCGCGTGGGCGTTCTTTCTTTGCTGACGTCTTGTTCGTTGATTTGTGTAGGAGCAGAGCAGACACATCAGGAGCGCCCGGAGACCGTCCCCGTCGTGCCCTCTGCTTCAACCACGCCGCCGAGGCGAAGTTCCCCGGCAAGGGTCTCCCCGACAAGGGAGAGTTCTCCACCGAGGGCGAGTTCTCCGGCGAGGGACAGCACCAGTGGCCCTCCGCCGGCGGAGACCACGACTACGCCGCCAAGGGAGAGTTTCCCGGCAAGGGGCACTGACGAGGAACCGGCTCGCGCAGGTAATCCCCTTGGGCTTTTCTTCTTCTTTTGATCTTCTTTTTTTGGATATTTGCTTGATTGTTTTTCTCTCCTTTCCCGCCGTCAGATCCATCCGCTGCGGAGCCGATGGAGACGGAGGTCGCTGTTGAGGAGAATGCGCGCGGCGACACCGGCGACGCCGCTGCTATCGAAGAGGCGGCCAGTGCCAACGAGCCCGCCGGCGACGAGGCTACCAAGGCTGCTGCCGCAGCCGCTGACGAGGGGTCCGGCGGTCGCACTGACGGCCCTGAGGCCGCAGGAGCACCATGCGCTACGCCGACTGCCAATCCCTCCGCTGCTGCTGCCGCTCCAGGCTCCGAAGAGCCCGAGCCAGGCGCCTACGTGGAGGCCGATAACGGTGTCTTCATCAGCCTCCCATGGACGTCCATGTCCAGGGCGCCGGTCGAGGGAGAAGCCTTTGACGGGGAAGTACTTGCCTCCGCCGGGCTGAAGCTTGTCGACGCGCCGAGCAGCAGCAGCGGCGAACCCGAGGAGGAGCGGCTGCTGCGTAAGCTGTTGTCGCTCTACCGCGCTCGGCAGGCCAAACTGGAGTCCCGCGAAGCGCTGGCCGCCAAGGCGGGAGCTGATATGGAGAAACGCGCGGAGTAGCTCCGGGCCCTCAACCAGGCAGCCCTCCGGTCCTTGGCAGAGGAGCGGGAGTAGCTTGCCGAAGAGCAGACGACCTTCTTCCTTGAGAAGGCCGAAGTCGAAGAGCAGCAAAGGCTTGCCGCCGAGAGGCTATCCACGCGAGAAGGCGAGCTGGCGTAGCGGAAGGTCAACCTCGACAGCCACGAGGAAGAGCTTGCCGCGCGCGAGCAGTCACTTGGCGGGGCCCTCCAGGAAGCAAAGGACACTGCCGCAACTGCCGAGGCCGCCAAGAAGGAACTGGAGGCGAAGGTGGCGCAGCTGGAGGCCGATCTCCATGCGAGAGGCGAAGAGATCGCCGTGCTCAAGCTTGAGCGGGAGAAAGACGCCCACAACCACTCGGAGCTGCAGGTGCGTCTCGCCGAGAAGGGCAAGGAGCTTGCCGCCGCCAAGGACTCCAACGCTGATCTCGAATTGAAGCTAGCCACCTTGACCAAGACGCTGGACGGCGCCAAGGAGCGGGAGGCGGCCTTGAAGGAGGAAATCAGGGCCGAGAAGGCATTGCTGGAGAGTGCTGCCGTCACCCAGAACATCTTCAGGGAGACCGTCGAGCACTGGACGGAGGGTCTTGTCAATGCTGCCGCAGACATCGACAAGTAGCTGGCGCAGCTGGGGGCGGAGTATCTCGGGTACTCCTCCGACGAGAATCTCCACCCCAGCGCCAAGCTCACCCTATTCTTCAAAGGCGTGGCGACGGCCCTCCAGCAACTCCGGGAGAGGATCCCAAAGCAACTGGCGGACGAGTCGCGCAAGCTCTGCGCGGGAACCCTTCAAAAGGTGCTGATGAAGGTGGCCTTCCGCAACCCTGGCCTCAACCTCACCAACGTCCTCAGGTCCCTGCCGTCGGACGCTGATCTGGACGCGCTCAAGGCCCTTGTCGCACCCATTGTGGACAAGGTGAGCGGTATCAAGAGGGTCGAGGGCGATCGCGCGGACTAGGCTCGCCCATATTCTTCTTTTCTTGTCGCTGCTAGTCATGTTATGGAAACAATCTGTTAGAGCTGCGACAAGCTATTTTGTAATATAACTCTATTTTGGGTAATTGTTGCACTGTTATTTCCTTTACTTGATTCCCTGCTTTGTATGTTTCTGCCCTACGCTTTTTAGGGAACTTGCCGGCGCAGGAACCTTAGCCGCGAGCGCTGAGTGTGGAACGTCAGCAGCCTGCCGGCGATGTTGTTACCGACAAGTAACCTTGTCGCAACTAGTCGCAGCTCACTCAAGTTGTTGAGCGTGCTCGAAAACAAAGTAAGGGCGCGACACTAGTCGCAGCACACTCAAGTCGTTGAGCGAACTCGAAACAAAGTAAGGGCGCAACTAGCTACGAGTTGGTTCCTCCGCGCACAGGTTTTCCATACAAAGCACGGTCGTTCAAGGAAGATAACTTAAAATTTTAAAAATCTGATAGCTTTTCTGTTGTTTGCTTCCCGGCAGGGCGAAACTTTCTTGAACGGCGCTTGGTCCATACCACTATCTTCTCCTTTCCCCCCCGGCAAACTTGTGCGCGAGGGGTCCTTCCTTTCCTTGAGAAAAAGAAAGTAGAGAAAATAACAATATGGAGCCTTAAGGCTTGTTATTGCTTACCGGGGTAGTTGCTGCACAAAGTGTCAGATAACGCATGCAAAATATAGAAAGCATGAAATTGACAAGATGTGCGGAGCACATGAGCTTTACTGATGCACGGGGTCTGCGCCCGGCTTTGTACAAAGGATTATATGCAACAGCGGCAAGACTTGTACAAAAGGTGGTTGCCGGAGCGGGTCACGGCAACCGCGCCTTACGGGTAAAACTTACGAAGATGCTCGATGTTCCAGGGGTTGCTCACTGGAAAGCCATCTTCGGTCTCAAGGCGGACAGCGCCAGGCCTAGTGACTCGTTTCACCCGATAAGGGCCTTCCCACTTCGGCGTCAACTTGTTGGAATTCTTGGCGGACTGAACGCGCCGAAGAACAAGGTCGCCTTCCTCGAGACTTCTGGCATTAACTTTGCGGCTATGGTAGCGGCGCAAAGCTTGCTGGTATCGAGCAGCTCGTACAGTAGCTTGAAGACGGTCTTCCTCAAGGAGCAGCGCGTCATCTTGTCGCAGCTGCTCTTACTCGAGCTCATCATAAGCGAGCACTCGAGGTAACCCGTATACGAGTTCCGTGGGGAGAACTACCTCTGCTCCATAGACTAGAGCATAAGGTGTCTGTCCAGTGGCTCGATTTGGCGTCGTCCTGATCGACCAAAGAACCACCGGCAGCTCCTCGATCCAGTTTCTTCCGCACTTGTGCAGCCTGTCGAAAGTTCTGGTCTTGAGGCCATGCAGCACTTCAGCATTTGCCCTCTCCGCTTGACCGTTACTTCTCGGGTGAGCAACAGAAGCGAAGCAGACCTTGGCGCCAATATCTTGGACATACTGCATGAAGGTGCGGCTCGTGAATTGCGTACTGTTGTCGGTGATGATCCTGTTAGGGATCCCGAAATGGCAAACAATCGATCTGAAGAACTTGACTGCTGACTGTGTGGTCACCTTTCTCACCGGTTCCACTTCCGGCCTCTTTGTGAACTTGTCGATTGCAACGTACAAGTACTCAAAGCTCCCGGCTGCGCGGGGAAAGGGGCCGTGGATGCCGAGCCCCCAGACCGAAAATGGCCAGGATAAAGGGATCGTCTGGAGAGCTTGAGCTGGCTGGTGTATCTGCTTGGAATGTAACTGGCACGCTTCACACTTGGTTACTTGTGCAGTTGCATCCTGGAGGGCTTCTGGCCAAAAGAAACCTTGCCGGAATGCCTTGCCGGCAAGTGCTCTTGCGCCAATGTGGTGGCCACATATGCCTCTGTGTATCTCTGCCAACAACTTTTGTCCATCTTCCCGGGGAATACACTTCAATTTCACACCGTTGAGTCTTCTTCTGTACATTGTGTTGTCAACAAACTGGTACATACTTGACTGCCGGGCTACTCTTTCCGCTTCTTCTTGCTCTTCGGGAAGTTCTCCTGTCTGAAGGAAACGGACAATCTGCTGTGCCCATGCTGGAGTCTGTGGCTCGACAACAAGGACTAAAGGCACATCTGCTGCTGCGGGAACATCCGCTTCTACAGCGAGTTCCTGCGGCTCGGCCGGAGCTTGATGTTCCCCGGCAAGCATGCCGGAGCAAAACTTGTCGGGAGCGTTTGCTTCAACGGAACAAACCCTGGGGCTTGCCGGAGCAGACCGCTCCTCAGCACTCTTGGTGTTGATCTTGGGAACCTTCTTGGCGGCGGCTTCGGGAAGCTCTGCCGAAAAATAGTCGCCAGAGATCAACTTCCTCTTCTTGCTTTGTCCAGTCGACGGTGCTACGGACGGTTGAGTCAGCTTGAGCACAAAGATCCCTGGTTCCACAGGTAACTTAAGTGCGGCGCACTTTGACAGGCCATCTGCGATGTCGTTCTGTGCTCTTGGAACATGCTCCATCTGTAGGCCGTCAAAGTGCTCTTCAAGATTTCTCACTTCATCGACGTAAGCTTCCATCAACGGACTCTGATAATTCTTGTTCACTTGGCGGACGACAAGCTGCGAGTCTCCCCTGATAATCAACTTCTTGATCCCAAGGTCTGCCGCGATTCTGAGACCGGCAAGCAAACCCTCATACTCTGCAGTATTGTTTGTTGCTTGCTCTTTGGGAAAGTGCATCTGGACCACATACTTGAGGTGTTCTCCGGTGGGTGCGACAAGCAGCACACCAGCACCGGCGCCTTGGAGCGAGAAGGCACCATCAAAGTACATCAGCCACTCTTTGCTTGCTTCCTTGACGGGGATGCTCGTTTCTGGAATCTCTTCATCTGGTGTTGGCGTCCACTCCGCTATGAACTCTGCCAATGCTCTGCTTTGGATAGTTGAAGTGCTTTCAAACTTGAGGCCAAAGCTTGACAGTTCCAGTGCCCACTCAACAATCCTGCCTGTTGCTTTCGGATTCTGCAGTATCCTCTTCAGCGGAAAGCGAGTGACAACTGTGATCTCATGTGCCTGGAAGTAATGGCGCAGCTTTCTCGGGGCCATGAGAAGGCCGAAAAGCAATTTCTGCACACCAGAGTACCTTGACCTAGCCCCCTGCAGAAGGGAGCTGACAAAGTAAACTGGGCGCTGCACCATTCTCTTCCGTATCTCCTCTTGCGCCTGCGCAGATCCATCTTTGTCGGGACCAGAGCTTGTCGGGGAAGCCCCCTGCTTGTCGCTGGATGCGCTTGCTGATGTCTACACACGCTTCTATTCTTGTAGACTATGTTGGGCCTCCAAGCGCAGAGGGTTGTAGGACAGCAGCAATTTCCCTCAAGTGGATGACCTAAGGTTTATCGAACTCAGGGAAGTAGAGGTTGAAGATGGTCTCTCTCAAGCATCCCCGCAACTAAGATACAAGAAGTCTCTTGTGTCCCCAACACACCTAATACAACTAGGAGTTGTATAGGTGCACTAGTTCGGAGAAGAGATGGTAAAATATGGATGATAGGAGTGGCAAAGCAAAGTAATATAAATCTGTAATAAAAAGTGCAGCAAGCAAACAAGTGGTAAATGTGAGCACAAATGGTATTGCAATGGTGGAAACAAGGCCTAGGCTTCATACTTTCACTAGTGGCAACTCCCAACAACATTAACATAGTCTAATCACATGATATTTCCCATAATGGAGACGCACTCAGAGGTCATTCCTTTGTGGTCAAGAGAGGACAAGAATTATGTAGGGCTACAAAAGCACACCTCTAAGTTCGTAGTTCTCAATCTATGGATTTCCCAATGTCACCGCGGCCATCCAAAGAGAGTACCACAATCACCACAACATATCTCAAGGATAGTCAAAGACAAGCACCAAGAGACTCTCAATCTTCAATCAACACACAAAAGAGGAAATCACTCATGAAAATATTCTTCTAATCCATGTCCAATAGACCGCTGTCACCTTGGTCTCGGGGATTATACTAGATAAAGACAAGTGAGTACATCAATCCAATACATAGAGGAAAGAGAAATATCATGGGATCACCCTAGATTAACATAGCCTATGATCACAACGAAGATCACATCATGGGAGAGAGAATTGACCACATAGCTACTGGTAGAAACCTCAGCCCCGAGGAGGAACTACTCCCGCATCATGGAGGGAGGAAGCAACGTCGATGGAGATGAATCCGGGGGCACTTCCCCGTCCCGGTAGGATGCCGGCACAGGAATTCTGGTCCCCCGAAACTTGGTGGCGATGGCGGCGGAGATCGGAATTGCTTCTAGAGAAAAGGGTTCTGCAATCAGGGTTTCCGCGACGGGAGGAATATATATGGGAAGGGGGGCAACCAGAGGCGGAGAGGGGGCCCCAGGCGCCCCCCTGGCGCGGCCAGAGGTGGGGCCGCGCCGGGTGGCCGCCTGGGCTGCCCCTGGTTCCCCTCTGGCCCCACTTTGGTTTTTCTCAAAGCTTCCTATACGCTGATTTTTCCTGTATTTTTCCCGAAATTTTAGGAGCACTTTTAATATGGGGGAAACCTGAAATAGAAAAACAGCAGAAAACAGGAACTGGCACTGTGGTGCACTGAGTTAATAGGTTAGTCCAAATATGATCAAAAGTGTATGGAAGTGCATAAATATCGTAGCAATATCGCACAAAAGAAGCATGGAGCAAGCAGAAATTATAGATACGTTTTGGACGTATCACTTGCCGCGGTTGCTGGCTCATCGTCTGCCTCCCTCTCCGCTACTAACGCAGCACTAACCACTTGATTGGTTGCCGCTAGATACTGCAGCAACTTCTCTTGTGGCTTAGGTGCGACATGTATTGGAGTGGAGGACATGTATCTCTTCAAGTCTTGCAGCGCAGCCTCCGCTTCCGGAGTCCATTTCATTGGACCTGCCTTTTTCAAAATTTTGAAAAACGGCAGGGCGCACTCAGCTGACTTAGAGATAAACCTGCTGAGAGCAGCCACGCAACCGGCAAGTCTTCGCACGTCCTTGACGCGCTTGGGTGCTTCAATCTGCTCGATGGCCTTGATCTTGTCGGGATTGGCTTCAATCCCCCTCTGAGACACGAAGAACCCGAGAAGCTTGCCGGAAGGGACTCCAAACACACACTTCTCGGGGTTGAGCTTGAGCTGGATCTTGCGCAGATTTGCGAAGGTCTCGTCTAAATCTTGGATCAGGGTTGCCCTGTCTTTGCTCTTGACCACTATGTCATCCATGTAGGCTTCCACATTTCTGTGAATTTGTGGCTCAAAAGCTGTATGGACTACCCTTGCGAATGTTGAACCAGCATTCTTCAAACCAAAAGGCATCCGTATGAAACAGTACGTGCCACATGGAGTGATGAATGCGGTCTTCTCTTCATCCTCTTCTGCCATGAAGATCTGATGGTATCCTGAGTATGCGTCAAGAAATGAAAGCAGGTCACATCCGGCCGTGGAGTCAACAATCTGGTCAATGCGCGGCAAGGGAAATGGGTCTATTGGACAAGCTTTATTCACATCGGTGAAATCGATACAAAGCCTCCATTTCCCGTTTGCCTTGCGCACGACTACAGGATTGGCCAACCACGTAGGATGGGTCTTTGGGACAAGGCCTGCTGCTTCCAACTTCTTGATTTCTTCTGCGATAAATTCTTGGTGCTCCACTGCTTGTTTCCTGACTTTCTGCTTGATGGGCCACGCGTGAGGACAAACGGCAAGCTTGTGCTCAATTACTTTCCTAGGAACACCGGGGATGTCAGACGGTTGCCATGCAAACACGTCGACGTTCGCCCGCAGGAAAGCAATGAGCGCACTTTCCCATTTAGGGTCAAGCGTGGCACTGATGGTGAAGGTACCACTAGTGCCGTCCTCCTTGGCGGACACCTTCTTGGTCTCTGGCGGAGCTGCCATCGTCTTCTTACACTTGCCGGTGGATCTCGATGGTGCGTCCTCGACGATAGCGCAGCACTCCAAAGAGGTGCGCTTGCCGGAGTGGGCCCCAGAGCTCTTGCCGGACTTGCTCTTCTTCTTTCCCCCGGGAGCTTCAGCGGCAAGTGTCTTGCTATCTATTGCGGCTACTGCTTCCCGGTAGATCTTGTCGGCGCAGATAAGGGCATCTTTCTAGTCGCCAGGGACAGAGATGACGCTTATCGGGCCGGGCATCTTCAACATATTGTATGCATAGTGAGAGGCTGCCATGAACTTGGCGAGTGCTGGACGGCCGCCCATTGTAAGGCAATGAAAAATCAGCTACGTCAAAAGTGACCCTCTCGGTCCTGAAGTTCAGCTCCCCGCCAAACGTCACTGGCAGCGTGATCTTCCCCTTCGGCTTGCTCCTTCCCGGGTTTATTCCTTGGAATGTGCCGGTCTCTTCGAGCTCGCTGTCAGGGATCTGGAGTTTCTGGAGTACCGTGGAGGAGATCAGATTCAAGCCGGCCCCGCCGTCAACTAACATCTTAGTGACCTTGAGGTTGCGGATGGTTGGCGAAACCAACATCAGCAAGCACCCGACCGCAGTTGTGCGATCAGGGTGGTCCTCAATATCAAAGATGATAGGCGTGCTGGACCATTTCAGAAGCATGCGCGATTCGATAGGTGGTTCTGCTGCATTAACTTCCCGCACCCACTGTTTGAGCTGGCGGTGAGAAGTATGCAGAGAAGCACCGCCGTCAACGCACAAGACCTCTGTGGCTTTCTGGAACTCCTGCGCACTGGTCTCAACATCCTCCATGTCTTCATCGTCGTCGTCGTCTTCATCCTTGTCGCGGCCGCGGGGAGGTCTATTTCCTTGCCGCTGCTTGGCCTTGCCGCGGCGTGCTCCCCGGCCGGCGAATGTCTGCTTCTTGCCGGATCCTCCATCACCTCCTTGGGCCTTCTCCTTGTCGCGTCGCTCGTACTCGGCCTTCTGCTGCTCGACGAGCTGTTCGACCCTCTTGCAGTTCTGGAGGTCATGAACCTTGGTGCGGTGGATCATGCAATACTGCTTGGCGGTGCCGTCCTGCTTGTCGGTGGCCGCCACAGCCTGGCAGTTGGTGCATGCGGCAGTCTCCTTGCCGGAGCTACCAACTTTGGCCTTGTCGGCGCCACCTCCGTTGCCGGACTGCTCAACGACTAGCACCTCTTTGCTTTTCTTCTTCCTGTTGTTGCGCCGCCAGTTCTTCTTTGCCGGGGCAGCATCCTCACTGTCAGATCCTCCTACTCCCGTATACTCTCTGGGGAGTTTCCTCCCTTCCTCAGCACGTGCGTACTTGTCGGCCAGGGCATAAAGCTCACTGACGTCCCTGATCTTGCACATCGCCATCTCCACCCTCATCCTGCGGTGGCGCACGTTCTGATGGAACGCGCTGATGACCGCGGCAGGGTGAACGTCTGGGAAGTTGTGCTGTACACGGCTGAATCTCTGGATATACTTGCGCAGGGGTTCTCCTTCCTTCTGGGCGAGTAGGTGGAGGTCACTCTCTTGGCCATGAGGTTTGTGGCCGCCTGTAAAGGCGCCGACAAACTGATGGCATAGGTCCTCCCAAGAAGATATGGAGTTGTCCGGCAAGTGCATGAGCCAGGATCTGACGTTGGGCTTGAGTACCAGCGAGAAGTAGTTGGCAAGGATCTTGTCGTCTCGCCTCCCGGCAGCTTGCACCGCAATGGTGTAGATGCTGAGGAACTCCGACGGGTGCGTCTTGCCGTCGTACTTCTCTGGTACGTCTGGCTTCAAATTCTTCATGATGGGCCACTGGACTTGCCGCAGCTCGCGAGTAAACGCAGGACAACCTACCGCGTACGGCAAGTCGCCTGGTCCCTCTGGCGCATGCATGTCGACAGCGGGCCCAGCGCGCTGGTCTGATTGACGTCGCGCTTCTCTTCGGCGCTCGATGCGGGTACGAGCGTCTTCTTGCCGTCGTTCGTGGAGAACTTGGCGCTGACAGCGACGAGCTCGTGGATCTGATGACGCAGTGGAGTCGTCGTCGATGTTGACCCGGTGAGTCGGCGATTTTGGCCTTCGGGGCGGAGAGTGCACGGTGGTTGCACCGCCACCGGTCTTGTCGCCATCGGCCCGCGCCTGGCTGACTTGCCGCGCCTGCGATGTGCTCGGTTGCCGCAGAGTGTCGCCGTTGGCGAAGGCGATGAGACTCTGAATGGTGGCCCTCCAGTCGTCGGCCTTGTCTGCCGCTGGAGGGAAGTCTAGGAGCAGTTGAGCTCGTGCCAGAGCTTCTGTTGGAGTGGCGGATAGCGGTGGTGAACGGTGCGAGGAGCGGGATATGCTCGGACTTCTAACTACGTTAGAAGGAGCAGTATCCCGTCCGGGCGACCGTGCCTTGCTCGTGCCGGCGTGCTGGCGTGCATGCTGGCCTTGAGCGTCCCGGGATCCGCCAGCTCGATCTTGGTCCAGCAAGCGTATGGTACCGTGAGTACCACGACGCTGTCGGTCCCGCGCCTCCTGAGATGGGCGCGGTGCATGCACGGACGCCGAGGTCTTGGAGTGCGCCCGGTCGTCGTGGGAGCCGGCTACGCCGCCGACGGGTAGCGCAGCCTTGTCCTTGGACTTGGCGGCACCGTGAGCTCCCTCGTCGACGTCCGTTCTTCCGCCGGCGTCTACCCCACTAGCCGTTGGTTCCGGCGGTGGTGGGATCGACGCGGACGGACCAGCTGCCTCCGAAGCCTTCTTCTTCGGCGGCATGTTGATGAAGATGGTGAAGATCTAGCTCGTGTGGACGCCGGATCAGGTTCACACAACCTCGACGCACCCCCTACCTGGCTCGCCAAAGATGTCGGGGAAACTGATCCACCCACGAACACCTATGGGGACGGAGCCCCTTTTCGGTACGGCAGGGGGCGGAGATTGCACAAAGAGCAGATCGAGGCGAGGCACATGAGCAGTTTACCCAGGTTCGTGCCGCACGGATGCGTAAAACCCTACTCCTGCTTTGGTTTGTATTGAGTTCTTGGCTCGGGAGCGCTGGAAGCTACAGTACTCCTCAGCGGCTAACGAGACTGAGCGTGAGAGTGTTCGAATGTCTAACCCCCTCCACGTTGCGCATGGGCCTCCTTTTATAGGCTCAAGGGGTCACCGTCAGGTGGCAACGCAGTTGAGGGTAAAAAGGGAAAAGTGATGCGGTTGGTACAGCTACCTGTACAGTGTTCCATACCTAACCCTGACGGCAGGGGACAAGGGCATTAAATGCCCATCGACGTCGCCCAAACAGTGCAAAAAGGGCCGTCAGGGGCGCCACCGTTCGCCATGATGGCAACCTTGTCATCGCCGCTTGCCATCGCGTACCCCTGGCTGCACAGCCTTCCGCCACATACGCCTGGGAGGATCCCAGAGCGACACGTGGGTGGATGTGCTGGAGCGCGGGTACTGAGTGGAAGCTTGCCGCGGCAAGTGCCTTGCCGCGGTCGCTATCTTGTCGCTTCCGGGAGCTTGTCGCTCACCGGGCCTTGCCGGGACGCGTGGCGTGTCGCGGCAAGTTTCTTGAGATGCCTAGGTTGGTCTCCCCGGCAAGCACCTCTTGCCAGGGTCTTGCGCCTTGAGTGGTCTTGTGCCTTGAGTGGCCTTCCCGGCAAGCTCCTCTTGCCGGGGCCTTGTCTCCTTAGCTTGGATACTTTGTTCTTGAATGGCTCCAAAAGGAACCACGGAGGACCTTGGCGATCACCCGGCAAGCCTTGCCGTGGGACGCTGCGACTGCCCGTGCACAAGTTCGGGATACTAAGGGTACCCCTACTTTAGTACACCGACACTTGGTTCTCCTACTGATTCGATAACCTTGGTTTCATCACTGAGGGAAATAACTATCGTCGCTATGCTGCATCATCCCTTCCTCTTTGGGGAAAGACTGACGTAGTCCTAGCAGACATGAGCTTTTCTGGCGTTATAGTCAGAGAGCAATCAAAAGGAATTTTTGGCACCATTGCCGGGGAGCACTTTCAACATATACTAGGTTCCTAATCACAAATCTCATCTCCTCGCAATTTACATTATTTGCCATTTGCCTATCGTTTTCATCTCCCCCACTTCACAAATATTTGCCAGTTTTATTCGCCCTCTTTTCCATTCGCCATTTTCTCGTCATATCTCTTTTCATTTGCCCTTATGTCTTACTTTGTTACTTTGCTTGGTTGTTTGGTATAATTGGGTATTTTATTGGAAATCATAAGGAAAGCGTTTATGGATCCTCATCCAGTTGCCAATCTTTTGAAAAGATCCAATTATATTGAACCAATTGCTAGTGAATTGAGTGCACTATATTATCTTTATGAAGTTTTTCTTGAGAATCATGAATCTAAAAATTGTGATGAAGTGATAAAAGAATAAGTGATTCATGATAGTCCCATGTATGAAAAGCATGATTGCAATGATATTATTATAACTTCTATTAATATCAATTGTGTTAATCATATGAAAAACCCCAAGCTTGGGGATGCTAATTTTGATATGTCCTCTACTGATTGCAATGATCATGATTGGGGTGATTCTTCTTGAGATCTTTAAAGTTTGTTTAAGCCTCATGATGAATATGATATTGATAATAATATTTGGAATAATATTGAAAGTGGGTTTGGAGAGGTCATGACTTTAGTTGATGTTAATCCCACTATCTTGGAATATTATAAGACTTTTATGCATGCGAATCATGAAGAATTTTTTTATGTGATGGTTATATTGTTGAATTTATGTATGATCTTACATACAATTACTATGAGAGAGGAAAATATGGTTCTAGAAATCATCGTGTTACTAAATTACCTCTCTTGATGTTTAAACTTTCAAAGTTTTATTCTTCCTTGCATGTGCTAGTTTTTGTTTGCCTTGATAATTAGTTTTCTTATAAAATGCCTATGCATAGGAAGTATGTTAGACTTAGATGTGTTTGTCACGTGTTTCATGATGCTCGTTTTGTGCTTCAATTCTTGTCTTTCATGTGTTCATCATTGAAATCCCAAGCCTATCTTAAAAGCTATAAAGAAAGAGCTTGTTGGGAGGCAACCGAATGAATACAATATTTTTTTGCTTTTTATTTTCTGTTCTTGTGAAAAAACCTTTAATATCTCTATTGAGATGTGTTTTTGTGGTTTGAATAAAGGTTTGTGCCAAGCAAAGCCTTAGGAACATGTTGGGTGTGATACGTCTCCAACGTATCTATACTTTTTGATTGTTCCATGCTATTATATTGGCAGTTTTGGATGTTTAATGGGATTTAATATACACTTTTATATTATTTTTGGGACTAACCTATTAACCAGAGGCCCAGCGCCAGTTGCTGTTTTTTTTTGCCTATTTCATTGTTTCACAAAAAAGGAATATCAAAGGGAGTCCAAACGGAACGAAACCTTCGTGAGGATCTTTCTTGGAACAAACGCAATCCAGGAGACTTGGAGTGGAAGTCAAGGAAGCAACGAGGCGGCCACGAGGCAGGATGGCACGCCCAGGGGGTAGGCACGCCCCCACCCTCATGGGCCCCTCTTAGATCCACCGACCTACTTCTTTCCCCTATATATACTCTTATACCCTGAAAACATCCAGGGGAGCCACGAATCTGCTTTTTCACCGCCGCAACCTTCTGTACCCATGAGATCCCATCTTGGGGACTTTGTCGGCGCTCCGCCGGAGGGGGATTCGACCACGGAGGGCTTCTACATCAACACCATAGCCTCTCCGATGATGTGTGAGTAGTTTACCATAGACATTCGGGTCCATAGTTATTAGCTAGATGGCTTCTTCTCTCTCTTTGGATCTCAATACAAAGTTCTCCTTGATGTTCTTGGATATCTATTCATTGTAATTCTTTTTGCGGTGTGTTTGTCGAGATCCGATGAATTGTGAGTTTATGATCAAGATTATCTATGAAAAATATTTGGTTCTTCTCTGAATTCTTATATGCATGATTTAATATCTTTGCAAGTTTCTTCGAATTATCAGTTTGGTTTGGCCTACTAGATTGATCTTTCTTAGAATGGGAGAAGTGCTTAGCTTTGGGTTCAATCTTAGGGTGCTCGATCCCAGTGACAGAAGGGGCAGCAAGGCACGTATTTTATTGTTGCCATCGAGGATAAAATGATGGGGTTTATATCATATTGCTTGAGTTTATCCCTCTACATCATGTCATCTTGCTTAAGGCATTACTCCGTTCTTATGAACATAATACTCTAGATGCATGCTGGATAGCGGTCGATGTATGGAGTAATAGTAGTAGGTGCAGAATCGTTTCGGTCTACTTGGTACAGACGTGATGCCTATGGTCATGATCATGCCTAGATATTCTCATAACTATGCACTTTTCTATCAATTGCTCGGAAGTAATTTGTTCACCCACCGTAATATATGCTATCATGAGAGAAGCCACTAGTGAAACCTATGGCCCCGGGTCTACTTTACATCATATAAGTTTCTGATCTACAATTCTAGTTTACTATTTATTTTGCAATCTTTATTTTCCAATCTGTACAGCAAAATTACCAAAAATACTTATCTTATTATCTTTATCAGATCTCACTTTTGTAAGTGGTCGTGAAGGGATTGACAATCCCTTTATTGCGTTGGTTGCAAGGTTCTTGATTGTTTCTGCAGGTACTTGGCGACTTGCGTGTAGTCTCCAACTGGATTGATACCTTGGTTCTCAAAAACTGAGGCAAATACTTACGCTACTTTGCTGCATCACCGTTTCCTCTTCAAGAGAAAACCAACTCATGCTCAAGAGGAAGCAAGAAGGATTTTTGGTGCCATTGCCGGGGAGATCTACGCCAAGTCAAGACATACCAAATACCCATCATAAACTCTTCTCCCTTGCATTTCATTATTTGCCATTCGCCTCTCGTTTTCCTCTCCCCCACTTCCAAAACGATTTTCTAAAACCTTTGCCTTTTCTTCGCCTTCTTCCCGTATGTATCTTTGTTTGTGTTTCCATGTGCCTTCTATTTGCTTGCATCTTTGCTTGCTAAAAATCTATTGATATGGATCCACTTAAAGTGTTCTACTTGGATCATCTTCGATCCTTATGCGCTCATGCTGAAACCCCAACTAGCCTAGTTGATGTGAAATCTTTAGATGAGCATGCTCATTTTGTGCGTCACCGTTTGTCTGAAAAAGGGAGCTCTTATGGGATGAAATAAATAGATTGATGTGTTATGCTTGGAATCTTTGTGAAATTTATGATTTTACTTGTTGCTCTAAGAAAACTAAAAAACACCTCCCCTACATATGTGAGTTTAATGATAATTAAATCTTATCTTCTTATGCAAAGGGTGTTTATAGTTACTGTGATATCGAACACATTGAAGAATTTGTTGCTTTTAAGGGTGCTTATTGATAACCCACAAGTGTAGGGGATCACAACAATTTTCGAGGGTAAAGTATTCAACCCAAATTTATTGATTCTACACAAGGGGAGCCAAAGAATACTCTCAAGTATTAGCAGCTGAGTTGTCAATTCAACCACGCCTGGAAACTTAGTATCTACAGCAAGGTAATTTAGTAGCAACGTAATATGGAAGTAACGGTAACGGTAGCAAAAGTAGCGATAGTGTTTTTGTAGTGATTGTAACAGTAGCAGTGGAAAAGTAAATAAGCAACAAGTAATATGTGAAAAGCTCGTACGCATTGGATCAGTGATAGAGAATTATGTCGGATACGATTCCTAATGTAATAGTTATAACATAGGGTGACACAGAACTAGCTCCAATTCATCAAGGTAATGTAGGCATGCATTCCGAATATAGTCATACGTGCTTATGGAAAAGAACTTGCATGGCATCTTTTGTCCTACCCTCCCGTGGTAGCGGGGTCTTGTTGGAAACTAAGGGATATTAAGGCCTCCTTTTAATAGAGTACCGGACGAAAGCATTAACACATAGTGAGTACATGAACTCCTCAAACTATGGTCATCACCGGGAGTGGTCCCGACTATTGTCACTTCGGGGTTGCCGGATCATAACACATATTAGGTGACTATTGACTTGCAAGATAGGATCAAGAACACACATATATTCATGAAAACATAATAGGTTCAGATCTGAAATCATGGCACTCGGGCCCTAGTGACATGCATTAAGCATAGCAATGTCATAGCAACATCAATCTTAGAACATAGTAGATACTAGGGATCAAACCCTAACAAAACTAACTCGATTACATGATAAATATCATCCAACCCATCACTGTCCAGCAAGCCTACGATGGGATTACTCACGCACGGCGGTGAGCATCATGGAATTGGTGATGGAGGAAGGTTGATGATGATGATGGCGACGATCTCCACTCTCCGGAGCCCCGAACGGACTCCAGGTCAGCCCTCCCGAGAGAGATTAGGGCTTGGTAGCGGCTCCGTATCGTAAAACACGATAACTCCTTCTCTCTGATTTTTTTCTGCCTGAAAGTGAATATATGGAGTCGGGGAAGACGTCGGTGGACCAACAGGGGGCCCATGAGGCAGGGGGTGCGCCCAGGGGGGGGGCGCGCCCCCACCCCCGTGGATAGGGTGTGGGCCCCCTGGTCTGGTTCTTTCAACAGATATTTTTTATATATTCCAAAATAATTCTCTGTTGAATTTCAGGTCATTCTGGGAGCTTTTATTTCAGCACAAAAATAACACCATGGCAGTTCTGCTGAAAACAGCGTCAATCCGTGTTAGGTCCATTCAAATCATGCAAGTTAGAGTCCAAAACAAGGGCAAAAGTGTTTGGAAAAGCAGATACGTTGGAGACGTATCAACTCCCCCAAGCTTAAACCTTTGCTTGTCCTCTAGTAATTCAGTTGATAAACTGAAAGTGATAAAGAAAAACTTTGACAAACTCTGTTTGCTCTTGTTGTTGTAAATATGTAAAGCCATCATTCAAGTTTCAGAAAATATCATGAACTAAACACATTCACAATAACTTTCAGGTCTCATGTCTACTCATATCAATGGCATAATCAACTAGCGAGCAATAATAATAAACCTCGGATGACAACAGTTTCTCAAAACAATCATAATATGATATAACAAGATGGTATCTCGCTAGCCCTTTTTGAGACCGCAAATCATAAATGCAGAGCACCTTTAAAGATCTAGGACTGATTAGACATTGTAATTCACGGTAAAAGAGATCCAGTCACAATTATACTCGATGCAAATTAATAGCAGTACATGCAAATGATAGCGGTGCTCTCCAACTGGTGCTCTTTAATAAGAAGATGATGACTCAACATAAAAGTAAATAGATAGGCCCTTCACAGAGGGAAGCAGGGATTTGTAGAGGTGCAAGAGCTCGACTTTGAAATAGAGATGAATAATATTTTGAGCGGTATACTTTCATTGTCAACATAACAACCAAGAATCTCGATATCTTCCATGCTACACACATTATAGGCGGTCCCCAATCAGGATGGTAAACTTAATACTCCCGCAACCACCAACAAGCACACTCCACGGCTAGTCCAAAACAACGGGTACCGTCCAAACCAGCAATGGAATTGGGGGAGTTTTGTTTAATTATTATGATTTTAAGCATGGGACTGGGCATCCCGGTTACTAGCCATTTTCTCATGAATGATGAGCGGAGTCCACTCATCGTGAGAATAACCCACCTAGCATGGAAGATATAGACAACCCTAGTTGATACATGAGTTGTTCGAGCATACAAAACAGAATTTCATTTGAAGGTTTAGAGTTTGGCACATACAAATTTACTTGGAACAGCAAGCAGATACAGTATGTAGGAAGGTATGGTGGACTCAAATGGAATAACTTTGAGGTTTATGGAAGTGGATGCACAAGCAGTATTCCCGCTTAGTACAGGTGAAGGCTAGAAAGAGACTGGGAAGCGACCAGCTAGAGAGCGACAACAGTCATGAACATGCATTAAAAGTAATCAACAATGAGTGCAAGCATGAGTAGGATATCAATCACCATGAACATAAATACCGTGGAGGCTATGTTGATTTCGTTTCAACTACATGCGTGAACATGTGCCAAGTCAAACCACTGGAATTGTTCAAAGGAGGATACCACCCTATCATACCACATCACAACCATTTTATTATCATGTTGGCACGCAAGATAAACCATTACAAACTCTTAGCTAATTAAGCATGGCATGAGCAGCTATGATCTCTAATTGTCATTGCAAGCATGTTTCATTCATAACAAGCTGAATCAGGAGCGATGAACTATCATATTTACAAAAACAAGAGAGGTCGAGTTCGTACCAGCTTTTCTCATCTCAATTAGTTCATCATATATCGTTATTATTGCCTTTCACTCGCACGGCCGAACGATGTAATAATAATAGTGCATGTGCATTGGACTAAGCTGGAATCTGCAAGCATTTAATACAAGAGAGAAGACAAAGTAATATGGCTCAAGGTTAAATCAACAATAAAGCATATGAGAGCCATTAAACATTTCCATCATGGTCTTCTCCTCTTGCCCCACAAAGAAAAGAAAAGAAACTATTTACACGGGAAAGCTCCCAATAAGCAAAAGAAGAACGATAAATGTTTTTGGGTTTTCTTTTAATTACTACTACTACACGCATGGAAAGTAAACTAGCTAAAAGCTGCAACTGGGTGCCACTGGTTGGCAATCTCATCCGGATCCCACCGATAAACCGACTGCCGATAAGGGTCAAGTGGCGGTTCCGGCTCCAGCTCTGAAGCTTGTTCCTGGCTCCCGTATTTATAGACGGCATCTGGAAAAACGAGGTATGTGCCTGAAAATAGACCAAACAAAGATGGTGGAGGCAAGGTAATGATCTCACAATATTTTTCATCAAACCTTAATTTATACTTAAACAACTTCTTCTTATCTTTAACAATAAAATCATGTGCTATCGTACTCTTATAATCTAGAAACACCGGGGTCAACAACTTTTCTTCCTTCTCATGATGCCTAATAGGTATTCTAATGTGTTCAGCAAGGCGTGAAGCAAAGATGCCTCCAAAGATAGGACCCTTTGTACGGTTCAGGCTTAATCGTTTAGCAACAACAGCACCCAAGCTAAAAGTTGTGTCTCGAAACAAAGCATGGCGCAAAATGACAATATCAGGGGCACTAAGATTCCCACTGTTCCCGCGATCAATTAAGCATCTACTCGCAAATATAGCAAAGTAGCGTAGAACAGGAAAATGTATACTAGTAATTCTTGCCCCTGAAACTTGTCTCGTTTCCCCTACAGCTATCATATCAATAAACCCCTCAACATCTTTACGATGGGTTCCTCAAGACTACCAGCAAAGGGTATCTTACATACTTGACAAAATTCATAGAACAACATCTCCTTAATCTCATCATATAAACGAAACTCCACTGAAGGTGGTGATTTCTAAGCATGAAAATGAAAGTTTTGCGTGAAAATATTAGTGAGCAAGAGATACTGTTCATGCTGGTCGTGAAGGAAGTCGGTGAGGCCTACATTCTCCGCCAAATAATAAAAGTCTTGATAAATCCCGACATCTTCCAAGAACTCATTGCAAGGCCATTCACACGGCCGAACTTCTGCAGTGCGAGGAAGATTGTATTTGGGTTTCTTATTCTCTTCCTTCTGCTTATCCTTTGAACTTTGACTGGAAGAGCCTCTCAACAATCTCCTCATCATTTTCTTCCTCTAAAATTTTTAGTAACTCGAAATAAAAGTGAACCAAACTCAACAAGATTTATAGCAACTACTCCTACAAGTGCATAGAGACTATATCATGCATTAGAACTACTTGGAACCACATAAATTTGACATGCAAGCTCAGGAACAGGGTCACCTAAGCAGCAAAAATTTGCAATAAATAAAGCACTAGAACAAAAACAAAATTGGACCAATGGAGGAGTCAAATACCAAGGAACAATCTCCCCAAACAGTTTTGTGAATGGAGCTTTGAGCAAGGAGATCGAAAATGGCAGCAAGATGAGATAGAACTCGTGCTTGAGCTGGATAGTGATTTCTTTGGGAGGAAGAAGGAGTATGTGGCTGCAGGAATAAGTTGAGGGGGGCCACATGGGGCCCACGAGGCAGGGGGCGTGCCCAGGGGGTGGGCGCGCCCTGGAACCTCGTGGCCAGGTGCTGGCTCCCCCTGCTGTGTTCTCAGTGCCAACTATTCTCAAATATTCTGGAAAAAATCATATTTCATTTTCGCGGCATTTGGAGAACTTTTATTTTCGGGGTATTTTTTATTGCACAGATAACTCTGAAAACAGACAGAAAATACTATTTTTGCTTTATTTAACCTAATTAACAGAAATTAAAAGGATGGTAGAGAAAGTAGTGCTATCTAGATTCACCCATCTCATGCTCATCAAAAGGAATCCATTAACAAGGTTGATCAGGTCTTGTTAATAAGCTCTTTTCCAAATAACATGGAACCGAAGAATTTTCGAATAACACTAGGTTACCTCAATGGGGATATGCATGTCCCCAATAATAAGAATATCATATTTCTTCTTAACAGTAGGAAGAGGAAATTCAAAACCTCCAATAGTAATTGTTGAAATTTTTCCAACGGAATTGATACTGTGGAGCTGAGGTTGTTTCCTCGGAAAGTGTACCGTATGCTCATTACCATTGACATGAAAAGTGACATTGCCTCTGTTGCAATCAATAACAGCCCCTGCAGTATTTAAAAAGGGTCTACCAAGAATATGTGACATATCAGATTCAATAGCAGGAGTAGGTGTCGCAAGTTTATTCATAACAGAGGGTGAATCAAGTGCAGAGCTAGATGGCAGTTCCTTACTCCCCTCGTAGTTGAGGGATAAATCTTGGTTTTTGAGTATTTCAAGTTCTTTATAGTGATCAACATATATAAATCCCAAGTGACTTCAAGAATATAGCTATGCTCCCCGGCAACGGCGCTAGAAAATAGTCTTGAGAACCCACAAGTTTAGGGGATCGCAACAGTTTTTGAGGGTAAAGTATTCAACCCAAATGTATTTATTCGACACAAGGGGAGCCAAATAATACTCTCAAGTATTAGCAGCTGAGTTGTCAATTCAACCACACCTGGAAACTTAGTATCTGCAGCAAAGTAATTTAGTAGCAAGGTAATATGGAAGTAACGGTAACGGTAGCGAAAGTAGCGATAGTGTTTTTTAGTGATTGTAACAGTAGCAGCGGAAAAGTAAATAAGCAACAAGCAATATGTGAAAATCTCGTAGGCATTGGATTGGTGATGAAGAATTATGTCGGATGTGATTCATCATGTAATAGTTATAACATAGGGTGACACAGAACTAGCTCTAGTTCACCAATGTAATGTAGGCATGTATTCCGAATATAGTCATACGTGCTTATGGAAAAGAACTTGCATGACATCTTTTGTCCTACCCTCCCATGGCAGCGGGGTCCTATTGGAAACTAAGGGATATTAAGGCCTCCTTTTAATAGAGTACCGGACCAAAGCATTAACACATAGTGAATACATGAACTCCTAAAACTATGGTCATCACCGGGAGTGGTCCCGACTATTGTAACTTCGGGGTTGCCGGATCATAACACATAGTAGGTGACTATTGACTTGCAAGATAGGATCAAGAACACACATATATTCATGAAAACATAATAGGTTCAGATCTGAAATCATGGCACTCGGGCCCTAGTGACAAGCATTAAGCATAGCAAAGTCATAGCAACATCAATCTTAGAACATAGTGGATACTAGGGATCAAACCCTAACAAAACTAAATCGATTACATGATAAATCTCATCCAATCCATCACCGTCCAGCAAGCCTATGATGGGATTACCCACGCACGGCGGTGAGCATCATGGAATTGGTGATGGAGAAAGGTTGATGATGACGATGGCGACGATCTCCACTCTCCGGAACCCCGAACGGACTCCAGATCAGCCCTCCCGGGAGAGATTAGGGCTTGGCAGCGGCTCCGTATTGTAAAACGCGATAATTTCTTCTATCTGATTTTTCTCTACCCGAAAGTGAATATATGGAGTCGGGGAAGACATCGGTGGAGCAACAGGGGGCCCACGAGGCAGGGGCGCGCCCAGGCGGTCCCCCACCCTCGTAGATAGGGTGTGGGCCCCCTGGTCTGGTTCTTTCTGCAAATATTTTTTATATATTCCAAAATAATTCTCCATTGAATTTCATGTCATTCCGATAACTTTTATTCCTGCACAAAAATAATACCATGGCAGTTCTACTGAAAACAGCGTCAGTCCGGGTTAGTACCATTCAGATCATGCAAGTTAGAGTCCAAAACAAGGGAATACGTATTTGGAAAAGTAGATACGTTGGAGACGTATCACTTATGAAGTTGCTTCTTTGATTGAAATGTATGATATTACTCTCTACGAATCTGAAAAATTTGACATACTTAAATATTGCTATGAAAACTATGCTCATATTGTCTATGTCAAAGAATTTATTGAAAGAATGACTGCTGCTTTGGAAGAAAATAATGATATGCATGAATCTATAGATAATTATGATATCGATGATTTGATTGAAATATCCCTTGATGAACATGACACTTTCTATTCTTGTGGCCATGATATTTATGAAGATGAATTTGATATAGTTACTTATGTTAAACATGAGATCGTTGCTATTGCACCCATAGTTGATAGTTCCTTCGATGAAAAGCATGATTGCAATGATGTTATTATAAATTCTCTTAATGTCAATCGTGTTAATGATATGCAAAACCTCAAGCTTGGGGATGCTAGTTTTGCTATGACTACTATTTGTTGCAATGATCATGATTGGGGTGATTCTTCTAATGATCTTGGAAATTTATTTAAGCCCCATGATGAATATGAGATTGATAACAATGTTTGCAATAATATTGAAAGTGGGTTTGGAAGAGTGTCAACTTTAGATCCCACATATTGGGAGAATGTTCAATATTATGAAAATTTTGATGAAAGTGCGTTTGGAGAGGTCATGACTTTAGTTTATGATAATCCCACTATTTTGGAAGAGTGTCAACTTTGCATGCATGTGGATCATGAAGAGAAAATTTGATGTGATATCTATATTGTTGAATTTGTTTATGGTCCTACATGTAATTATTATGAGAGAGGAAAATATGGTTGTAGAAATTTTCGTGTCACTAAATTATCTCTCGTTATGTTGAGATTGCTATTGTTTCTTTCTCCTTCCTTGCATATGCTAGTTTTTTCTTGTCTTGATAATTTGTTTGCTTATATAATGCCTATGCATAGGAAGTATGTTATACTTAGATGTGATTTACATATGCTTCATGATGCTCCCTGCGTGTTTCAATTGCTATCTTTCATGTGAGCATCATTAAAATTATAGATGCCTAGCTAGGGGCGTTAACCGATAGCGCTTGTTGGGAGGCAACCCAATTTTATTTTTTGCTTTTTACTTATGTTTAGTAATAAATAATTCATCTAGCTTCTATTTAGATGTGGTTTTATGTTTTAATTAGTGTTTGTGCCAAGTAGAACCTTTGGGAAGACTTGGGTGAAGTCTATGCTATCTTACTGTAAAAAATATAAACTTTTGCGCTCACGAGATTAGCTGCCATGTTCTACTGGAGAGTGCTTTTAGGTTGATTCTTTTTGCAGATGATTAATATAAAAATTCCTCACGTCCACCAATTTATTTCAGATTTTTTTGAGTTACATAAGTATTCGAAAGTTACATATTGCTACATACTGTTCTATTTTTGACAGATTCTGTTTTTCGTGTGGTGTTTGCTTATTTTGATGAATCTATGGCTAGTATCGGG